>VCAZ01000192.1:200000-602783 GCA_005784505.1 Bagarius yarrelli | reverse complement strand
TTGTCACAGGGAGTTAGCGACAACTTATAATTGGTCATTTAGAAGCGTTAATCTACAATTAAAAACTTAAATAATAATGATATATGATAATAATTTTGTAATTAAAGTAATTGATTAACTTAAATAAAATATGCTTGTTCCATATAATGTTATGATGTCATCTGAGATATTTGCCACACCACAAGAATACCTATGGAAGCAACATGTCTTCAGGCTGCTTCTTAAACTGAACTGAAGCCTACATAATAATAGAATAATTAAACGCCAAAAACGATTAATTTAGTTTGATGTCTGATTTTAGATGAGCTAGTTAACGTTGTATAAGTATTATGGTTCTGCCTGCCGTCCAAAAGCCTGTGTATTAGTTTGTTGGTAGATAGCTGTGGATCTATAGGGACATTTTTACGTACAGTATATCTAGGCAAAGTTTTTTTCATTTTGGTACCAAGCATGTACAGGGTTCTGCTATCTGTCAATATTTGTGACCATGCATCAATTCCTGTCTAAAGTTTCATTATGTAAAAATGAAACCGAGAAATAACAGAAAATGGAAAAACCCAGTTTCAAGTGGTGGAATTTTTTTATGTGGACAACTTATAACAATTATACACATAATAATTCACCTCTTATCTAGTAAGACTTCACTTTTCATAACACACACAACCTGTTTTTTGACTCATATCTGATATCAGATGTGATGGGGGGGTTGAAGGTCATTGCTGTATGGCAGAAGTGATGTAATCGAGGCATCCCATGAGCCTGATGAACCAATGCCCTTGTTAGCCTAAAAATACAGACAATGCAAGTTATTGTAATAAATATTTAAGTAGTTCTTACCACTACATAATATTGTTATTAACAGTACATAACACAATGTCAATAACCATATAGAGAAAAAGGAGTGTATGTTTAAAAGCACAGAGAAAATACAGTGTTTATTGAAAGATGCTGTATGAAGTGTTGATGTTTTTTGAAAAACTGTATTGAAAAATACTTTGGTATTTTAATAGTATTTGATTTGATAGCATTCAAAACTTTTGGAAAGTATTTGGAAGATTCAGCTAAAAAATAAATAAAAGCCTGCATCCAATAATGTGTAATTTTTCTAATAAACCATTATTACCCTCTATTCATCCACATATACTGTAGAATAATAAGCGTCTATTTAAAATATCAAACTGTATTTGCAACCGTGTGTGCCGAGATAAAGTGTGTTCATTAAGCCCGCTTTATTTTTATAGAGTTTATAATAATAAAGTTTTTGTCAAAGCAGCTTGTGTGTGTTAATACCGGACAATAGTAAACACTCACTAAAACACTCACATCCCTGTGACCCTGAATAAGGGAATAGGCAGGTACAGAATATGAATGAATACATAAATGAATAAATGAATGAAGAGTCCCCAACTAAGCAATCCAGGGATGACAGCAGCAAAAAAACAAAACTCCATCGGTGACAAAATGGAGAAAAAAAAAACTTGGGTCAAAGTTAGATTGCGCATCTGCTTCCTGTTGTCTTATCGGCGTAGGATATCATCTAGGAGACTTCACTGGGAATAACACAGTGACCACAGAGACCCTTACTGGTGTTCGTTGGTTTGCTTTCTTCCCTTTGGTGGGGTTAAATTGACACTAAAATACTTATTCATCTTTTGATCAATCTAAAATCAAAGCAGATTTCCAATTACATTGTAACTAAACAAAACACGATCTGCTTTAATCATATATTTGTTTGAACAAGAAAACTGTTGGCTTGAACTGTAAATAATCACAGCCCTTTACACTGACCACCATCCTCCATCTGTCACTTCACCCCAATTATAATGCAGTAGAAACACTACACTGTAACATAACCCTTTTTTAAAAACATAGTTAACTATTTATAGGGAAAATTAGATCTTCGTAGTAACAGAGAGCTGATTTTAAAATCGATAGATTATTGACCACTATTATACATTTATTTTTTGCACACTTGCACATTTCCTCATAGGGGAATCCAATTTTATTGAAATGTTTCATTCTTTGATGCAGAAAGTCTGAGTTAAAAGAATTATGTAAATCTAATCTAACCTTTTAAGTTGCTACTAAAATACTATGACAAATAAAAAAAATTTCGAACAGTATTATAATCTAATTTTTGTTTGAATAGTAACGTTTTATTCAAAAGGCAGCCACATTTGCATGCAACTTCAATATAAAAGACTTAATTAAGACTTACAGCTGCGTTTGTTTGTTAGCTGTACAGTCAGTCTGTGGCAGAACAAATTTATTTCTAAGCTTTTATAATGACCACATTTGTTTGAACATTAATATAAATAAAGCAGTAAATATGCAGCGTAAATAAACTGTGACGCGGGGGAACATAAAAATAAAATTTGACATTTGAATAATGTTTTGTTTGACCCTGCAAAAAAAATTTACTATATATTCCCTATTTCCTATTATGACAATTAATATCAATTTTTTGAATCATTTCTAAAAAAAAATTAGAATTTGCACTGATTCGATGAAAATCCCTAACCAAATACTTTGTTCATATATTTAACAAATTATTTAGGTCGATTCATTGTTTGAATCCTGTATGAAAAACTAGGGCGGTTTTCTGCTTTTTCTTGCTTTAAAACATTATAATTAAAATGGCTGTGCGGCCATTTGCTCCACAATCTGGAAATTATTTGGCATTTCTGAGGGAGAAAATAAAAGCCATTTAGCTGGAAGTTTGAAGCACATCAAAGACACTGTAGACATAACAAGATGGGCACATTTAAACACACTAAAACACCAAACGCCTCTGCAAAAAAACACCTACTATTCGACTATGTTTTCTTCTAACATTTGATCATAGATTAAACTAAAAAAACTGCATTAAAAACAGTTTTATATATACATATATGGAGTTTGCTTGTTCTCCCCGTGCTTGCATGGGTTTACTTCGGTTTCCTCCCACAGTCCAAAAACGTGTATGTTAGATTGATTGGTGATTCTAAATTGCTCATAGGAGTGAGTGTGTGTGTGGCCCTGTGATGGACTGGCGACCTGTCCAGGGTGTCCCCCTCCTGCCTTTCGCCCTTTTAGGGACGGCTGGAATAGGCTCCAGCAGATCCCTGTAACCCTGCATTAGGAAGGTCAGAAGATGAAGAAATGAATGATTAGGATGGTCATTCTGGCCTGGCGCCATGCTGTCGATCAACTTGACAGGCAATAGGCTTGTATGCAGCAGGAAAAGAAACTGACAAAGCTTTCAGAGTCTACAAATCAGGCAATCTCGACATAAAAATGAAAAGATCAACAACATGACCCAGCATCAGCGACACACTGCCTGATTGGCTATATTCAGAGGCAGTTTATATTTTTGACAAAGGAGGAGCAGAGAGTGAGCGTATAAAAAGGAGAAAAGCCCTGGGTTCAGTCACAGCAATATGCTGCATAATCACAGACATATCCACCAGTAAGGTCGGGCAGAGTTACTTTACATTTACATAATTATTTGCCAGCCGGATGCTTAATGTAAATGTCTTTGACAGTGACAGTGAAATTTGTTCCATTGCATATCCCATCTTAGAAAGTTGGGGTCAGAGTGCAGGGTCAGCTTTGATACAGCACCCCTAAAGCAGGAAGGGTTAAGGGTCTTGCTCAACGACCCAAACAGTAGCAGACTGGCAGTGGTCAGGCTCGAATCCTAATAATTACACTTTGTGCAAGCTAATTGAAGTCAATCTACTGTTGGCAATAATTATTGTGAGAACCCAAGTGCAGTTTTATTTAAACAAAACAATAAACATAGGCTTAGACTAAACAAAACCTGACGTGACTTGATAAGCATTCATACAGAGACTTACCATACAGCAAACAATAGCAGACAAAGGATAAAGGTAACAAGAGGACTAGATATGTATAACAGGGGGACAAATGACAACAACTAAAGATTGCAGCCCACATGACAAAACCAATCAATAACAACATTACACGAACACATAACAAAACCATAAAACTAAACAAAGAACATGTAAATAAAACCAAAACAAAAGACAAAAACACAGCCTCAACCCTGACACCCCCACCCCACCCCTCTATGGGCAGTTCCCGACACCCAACAACAAAAAAATACAGTCAAAACCCCTAGGGAGGCGTGGCCGTCTTCTTATGGAGAATCTCTGGGTGGATAAGGATGATGTAAGCAGGCCCTTCAGGCTCTGGTTCGTCTGCCATCTTTGGCCGAGGCTCTGGGTGGTCAGCCATCCTGGGTTGAGACACTGGCTGGTCGACCATCTTGGGCTAAGGTTTCTCAGCTGTGTTGAACTGTGTCTCTGGCTTGTCAGGCATGAGATAAATAGACTCTGGCTTGGCAGCCATGATGTGATTAGCTACTTTAATTAGCTACTATTAGTGTGTTTTATTAGAGTTTGAGCTAAACTCTGCAGTTCAGAATTTGGTGACTCCTGTTTTAAAGATCCTCTGCCAGACCTCTTGGACTTTTTAGGTGTAGACAAAGACAAGCCCGCACAACCAGAGGTGAAAATATTTCTTTGCATTGGCAGCAGCTAGACACAAACCATCAAGGAAGAAAGAAACAGCAAGCAACTTGAACAGTGTACAGGCCACAAAATCTTGATAGTCACAAGTTGAAAACTGATATCGATACTGAATATGTCAGTTAGCCAGTGGTTGACAGAAATGACCAATCCTCTTGTCCCCATCAGGTCGACAAGGAAATTCAAAGTCTAGCTAATAAAGTGATGCAAGAAAACAAAAGAGCACTAGCTTCAGCACTTCCCCGGAAAAATAAGTATTTGAGTAGTTGCTACACACTACTGAGAGACAGTGTACCTATGGTTGTGGTGCTTAGGTGCACCCATGGCCACACATACTGCTTTATGGCTCTTCCACTCAGTCATACTTATTTACTACAAGAGTAGTGCTAATGCTAAATAGGTACAGTTCAAAATCTATAAGGCTATCAACGATTTGCAGAATGCACTACTCCTACCACCCAGTGGGCCACATGCAATTTAGATATGATTCTAACCAGTCAATATATGATGCATTTTATCTGTCGCCCCACCCACCCAGACAAAAAGGACACATATGCACATTTGCTATTCATATACTCCAGTTCAGCATTTAACACATTCAACACCTACTTGAGAACCTGGGCCTGCTGGGCATAAACACCTTCTGTAACTAAATACCAACACAATGAGTACTGGGGTCCCACAGGACTGTGTACTTAGTACACTGTACATTCTGCTGACTCCAGAATGTGTTGCAACGCACAACTCAAATCCCCATCCTCACCAAGTTCTACAGAGCGTCTATAGGTGGTTTGCACATATCATTGTCACAAAATGCAGCTAAAGGGCTGTTTTTTTAATAGGAATTACTAGCAGAAACTCATAACGATTATGTTTTGGGTTGTTTCTAGATGCACACCCAGTCGAACTGAGAAAAAGGGAAAATTTTTGGAAATCCACTGACTAACAGGAACAAGTAGCTTGAAATCCTGCATGTTTTCATCAAGAAGTCCAAAGCTCATGTGTGCATTTAAGCTTTTATTAAAGTTAAATTAAACTTAGTTAAACAACCGAAAGCTAACATCGAAAGGCGTAGCAGTGTTAGAATGTTTTGGCAAACATGTACTCTGTTCAAAGGCAAAAACCTTGGTAAAAGTTGATCCATTGAGTATTCATCCAATAATTATTATGTAAAAGAATGTCTGGGGGAAAAATGTAGTTGCTCAACTGCTGCTCCGATAACAGACAAATATTTCAGTTTAGAAGAAAATTTACTCCGTTCCATAATATACGGATCGAGTTTCAACATATTCGCTGGCTAACTTTCTTGCATCATCGGAATCGCGTTGACTGCAAACAAGCTATAAGAACAAGCTGAACTTTCTGTCTGTATAAAGTTTTGAAAATTAGAAAAAAATTAATTTTGAAGAACAGCCATAAATCACAAGCACAGACTGAAAAAGTCATACAAGGTACAGTAGCTACTAGTGTAACTACATTTCCTTTTAGCGTTATCATTTTCTGAATCAAAAACCTTTTAAGTAGCGAATATCTTCTGTTTATCAAGATCTTCTGTAGATCAAGCTGGGGGGTGGGGGTTAATTTAGCTATTTTTACCTCTATTTTGCTTTTCATTGGTTAAAATCTTTCACGACTTTTGATCACAGCCTGTTTTGATCCATCCTTGTGGTTTGCTTTACCCCTCTGCTGTTTTAGATGCTTTTTTTAGCTCATCTTTTTTGCTCATCTTCTCGTTATTTTTGCACAAGGTGGTGGTATGAACTTCCCAACAGCGTCAGAACAGTCACATCACTATATATATATATATATATGCATGCACGTATGTATAGTATATAAATTCACAGACTTTGTTTTCTAATATTTGCAGACAGGAGTTGAGGATGAATGAAAAGCTACAGATGTGACAGCTAATGTATCTGATACATTTCCTGTTTTGTACATCTCTGCCGCTCTTAAAGCACTCTGACGACAGTTAAACTACACACCTGCATCTGTGACCACATATCTGTTATTAAGTAACGTTTTTATACAGTTAAAAATTTGGTTGAAAAATAAGATAAATGTTAAGTTATTCTCTCTTAAAGGCATCTGTTTTCTGTTTAGCCGAGTTTCAAGCATTCTGCTTTTAATCTCAAAAATCTTTGAAAAACTAAAGAACTAAACTAAAGAAAGCTACAGCAAATTTGGTAACTTTTTTCCACCCACCTAAAATCTTGAAGGTCTTGAAGACCACCCATGTTTTTAAAAAAAAACATAAAAATTGCTCAGACGGTATTTGTGAATAGGGTAGACAGTTTAAAACAGACGTCCTGCTATCATATTTATATGTATTGAGCTGTTTTGTTTACATTTTTACAGACAAGAGACAAAAGTCTGTGGTTGAATTTACTGCCGGTCAAAATAAAAAAGTATTTAGACCATAATGAAAAAAAGTTAATGTTATAAGCAACACAATTTTAATGTTCTAATTTAAGAGATTTCAGAAATCAATATTTGGTTAAATAACCTTGATGTTTAATAACAGCTTTTATGCGTTCAACTCTACTTTAATAGTCTTTTTCATTGCTGTTGGCATCAGAATTCAAGCAGCTTGGCTTAATTTGTTGGCTTGTCCAACATTCTACTCTTGATTACATTTTTTAGGTTTACACTGGTGTTTAATTGGTCCACCATCTACAACTTGACTAAACAGTTGTGTGATGTGGAGCAAAAAAAACCCAAACAAAAAACAGTCCTCTGGGTTGTTAAAGTTTGGGAAACATAGGAAATCCCGGTTGTTGCCTTATTTATTTACCCTTTACAAAGATTCCTTGCAGAAGCACTGCCAGATCCTCACCAATCCTCCCCAAATTGCACACTGAGTGTCTAATACGCTATCTTTTATACAGTTTTAGATCTTCTCATCATAAGATGACCAAGTGGACAAAGATGAAAAGGTTTTTTTTACACCTCAGCCTGGCTGCATTTTGCTGTTAAAAACTAGGGTTGCAGAATATGAGAAACTTTAACTGATACCAATAATCAATAATTAAGTTCTTCTCATAGCCGACTCTAATAAAGTTACCAATAAACAACTAGTTCATAGTTTTACAATATAATTTTTATATAATCTAACGTTTGTGCACCATCAGAAAAAAAAATCAAATGATGAAACTGATATGTTTTAGTTTTGAACCCACCCAATTTGGCAACACTGGCTGCAGTCACTTGCACTTGGAAAGTAAATAAATCTCAGATAAACCAGACTGATTGATTGATTTACCAGCAAGCCGTACCTTTATCTTTTTGTGATTTCATTCATTTATCAGAGCAATAAAAATGACATTATTTTCACTCATAACGTCTGATAATTTATCTCTCCAGTAAATATCATGCATCCCTATTGAAAAGCTTTTTTTATGCTTCGTTTTGAACAAACCTGTTTTGAAAAACTTCCTTGCTGTGGACTTTACCCCTCTTTCACTTTACATTCTTTTTGTTAAATATCTGATTTGGAATAAACGTCCTATTATTGTCAGAACATCTGGGAGTGATTGTTTATGATTCAGTGAATCAATTCATTCATGTTTATTTTGGATCATTAGAATCAGTACAGTCTAAATTCACTAATGTTGTTTCCTGATTATCATCAATTATTTTATTAGAGTTTATAGTCTAATTTCAGGTTGGGATTTAATGTTAATCCAGGAAACGTCAGTATCAGGAAATTGTTCCAAAATCAATGAATTTCCAGTCTCAGACAATCAGAGATTTTTCAGCATTTAATCACTTAAAGTTTTTCAGTTTGTTTGTGGACAAAAAAAAAGGAAAAAGAATCAAAAATAGATAGAGGTGGATTTGATCGACACACACAGATGACATCAGATGGTTATGATTGGTTTATTGAAATGTTGATTCAGGATCACATACTGCTTGGCAAAATCACCTCCACCTCCACAAAATCACCTCCACCTCCACACCTCCACAAAATCACCTCCACACCTCCACAAAATCACCTCCACCTCCACACCTCCACAAAATCACCTCCACCTCCACAAAATCACCTCCACCTCCACACCTCCACAAAATCACCTCCACACCTCCACAAAATCACCTCCACCTCCACAAAATCACCTCCACTCAAATAATTTCTTGCATACATCAGTGTTTACGTAAAATATTCATGTTTAACCTACTCATGATTTTAAACTTGGTCTTCAGCCTTTTTTTTGCACAATATAAGATTGAGTGTATTAAATCCTGCATCAACTGAGTTTAATGTCATAACAAATTGTCACTGAGTCATAGAATGTTGGAGACCGTTAGATATTATAAAAGTAATTCATTAAAAATATTTGTCAATTTGTTTTATGTTGCGATGCTAGCTGATAAAAGCTAATAATGTTTTATTTATTATAACAAAGTAAGAAGTAAAAAGCTTAAACACTGGACAAGTCATTCACCAGAACACCAGAAGAAATGTATTTAAAAATGTCTCACCTTGCAAAGAGGAAAGACACACACACACACACACACACAATTTTTAGCCTGCATATATTGTAGCAGCAAAACAGTTAGAAACATCTTAAAAGTTTTGCTTTTCATGATAACAGTTACTTTGTTTCTCAGGTAACAGCCTCACTTTGTTTTCCATGGTAAACCGCAAGACTGTACGTGCACAAACCCAACATTTGTGTATAAATATACACTGAATAATGTTTACACAAAACCTACCCTCGCTCATCAACATAGACGAACAAAGAAGGCTACATTTAATAATAATTAAAAAAGCAGTGTGAATTCAGTACATTTTTTACAGAGCTATAGTTCTACTAGTAATGCCTTGATATATAGTACACTGTACACCACCTTACACATGCTGATCACATAAAGCCGCCAGAAAAGTTTGCGTTTTGTATACAAATACAGCTAAACACACCTTAATTATACTTCTGGAAAATAAGAAAGACAAGCCACCCGTTAAAATAAAAAAAGCTTTTTTTGGCTATGTCCAAAGATAGACACATTTACATATTTCTGCAAAAGGAAAAGTAGAATATATACTGCTTGTTCAACATTCATTTGTTCATTCATCTTCTATATCCGCTTATTCCCTGATGCGGGGTCACAGGGATCTGCTGGAGTCTATCCCAGCCGTCTCTGAAAGGGTAAAAGGTAGGAGGGGGACACCCTGGACAGGTCGCCAGTCCATCACATGGAAACACACACACTTACCTATGGGCAATTTAGAATTACCAATCAATCTAACATACATGTTTTTGGACTGTAGGAGGAAACCCAGAGTAAACCCACGCAAGCACGGGGAGAACATGCAAACGTCACTCAGGGCTCACTCTGTGAGGCAACAGTGCTAAACACTAAGCCACCATGCTGCCCCTGCTTGTTAAACATAATCTATTATTTGATCTCTGCTCTGGACGTGGAAAAAATTCCTTTATGGTGACAAAGTGAAAAGATCACATGGAACTCTTAAAAATAAAAAAAAGAGAAAGACAAGAAATTGACCCTCCATCGTAAAGACAGACTGTCTGTTATCTTAAACAGTTTAATGATTGTTGGGAAGTGGTGGCTCAAATGGTTAAGGAACTGAGTTAGTGATTGGAAGACCAGTAAGACCTGGGTTCAAGCTCCACCACCGACAGTCTGTCACTGTTGAGTCTTTGAGTAAGACACCTAACCTGCTTTAGGGGCGCTGTATCATAGCCCACCCTGTGCTCTGACCCCAACTTACTAGGATAGGACATTTCACATTTTACTGTGCTGTTGATTCTATGTGACAAATAAGCACGGATGGACCTGGAAAAGACTGACTTCATAAAGACTGACTATTAAAATGTTATACACAGTTTAACAGCATTGAACTTACATGTTAATACTATAAACAAATATAAAATATTAATCATCGTATAATAACATACAAATGATTTAACTAAGAAATACACAATGAACTTTGACCTTATAAAATAAAATGTCAAAAATACTTTTCATTCTTTTGCTTCTCTTGTTTTTTTAAAGCTCAAAGTCATTAATACACTGATGATTCCTCCTTTGAGAACTTGTTATGCAATTGTGATGGATCTTCCAGGAAAAAAACACAGTCACAACAGCAGTTTGGTGTATTTGGGTGTAGTTGTTTACAAACCTATTAACAATTCCTCGATATTACTTGTCTTGGTATAAAGCATGATTTTTGATTTGTAAACCAGCCAACATAAATGTAGCCACTCAGATACCTTTACAACCAAACCCACGCACTTGGCTTTGGCTTTGAGGATCAGAGAAACTGAATTTGTGTGGATCTTGTGACCAATTTGTTCGGGATTAGTATAACCCGCTGACCTCTGGTCTAATGTAATAATTGTGGTGGTTGCCTGTGATCTTAATCCGGTGCGAATAGGCCATGTTCCACTGCAAATGGCTCTACTATATTGTCCTATACACTCAGGTCCTGTAATAATATTAATTGTGCGAATCAACATCTCTAGGACTTTTTTTTCCCAAGGTTTCTGTGTGCAAAGAATAAGGTTATGTTAGACATTTTGGGTCGATTTCAGGCGCGGCATATCGCTACATACCAGAAAATTATACAATCTTGCAGGAAAAAAATCCAGAAGAGTTAAAACCAAAAAAATAGAGATTGATGATTCATATGTATATGCATATGTATAGCAACATGCTTCTTTTTTACCAAATATCATATAACATTACCTATTATTCACTTCACTTATCCTGTGTGATTGTGCCACACAAAATTAAGCTTTGGGTCTTGTTTAAATTTCTAAATCACATGATGTCCCTAGATAACATTATTGTTGTCTCTTTCCAGAACCATTAATGAAACAGTTGAAGGCAAAAATGTGACCACATCTGACTGTTGCGCCAGGTGCGCCAGGCGCACTACATATTTTGTTTTACCTTTAGTGCTTCCTTCCTTCCACCACAACTCGGCGTTACATACTATTCACCCACTCTCACCCACTTTCATCCGATTATGAAAAAATAAAGATAACTTGAATAACATTTGCTCAACATCCTTTAAAAAATGATGTTCAATAAGCCAAACAACAATTTACATATAAACACCTAATGTAGGTTTTTAATCTAACCCCATTCCACCTCTTGCAGAAGGTCTTGGCCTTGATAACACTGAACACCGGATGTAAGATGTGTATGTGTGCAGTTTAGTTACCACAATGCTCGCACTGTGCATGTGTCTCTATCACAGCTGAACAAAAACAATGAAACAAAGTGACGAAAATTCACTGAGACAAAGACACTCCAAAATGTTTACAAAAAAGTATTGAAATGCTTCTAAGAGATATTCCAACGTGATACCACATCTTTACACCGCATTTGTGTTTATCATAGGAAGCGTGAGACTATTTTTTTTTGCTCTCTTTTTTTTTTACTATCAACAAGAGCTTGTGAATCATACGAGCATTGCTCTATTTCTGGAAGGTAAATGTTTCCAGTTGTACCCCTAATTATAGAGGAAGAAAAACACATGGGAAAACAACATTCTATAATATCGGGCAAGAACAACCAGTTAATGTTGGTACTTCCTTGTTACAAAGAAAAAGATTACTTGGTACAACCCTGTTTTATTTCTACGGAAAATGCATTCGGAACAAGACACTGAAGATGGAGTTTACAAACAAATGACGCTTATTCCTTATATTTGTTTTGGGTACAACAAATGTACAAATTAAGCTAAATTATGTTGTCAATATTTGGAAACAATTCAAAATATTGTGTATTATAAGCGACTCAAACTTCGTTAACACATTCAGTACTACTGACTGTGGCATTTAAAGAGTGACTGTTCTACTATTATTGTGGCATTAGGGTAGAATATACAAGGAATTCAGCAACTAAAATAACAGACAAATTCTTGCACGTGTTGATGACATAAAGACATCATTTCATCGTTGATGTTAAACTTCAAACACAAATACAGCCAAGAGCACCTGGATAATTTCATAGGTTTTATAGCCAATAAAAAAGACAAGCCACCCATGAAGATCAGAAAGTTCTTTTTTGGATTCATCTACAGACAGTCTAGACAATCTACATATTTCTACAGAATAGAAAACGACAGATATATACTGCTTCTTTAACTGAATCTATTATTTGATCCCCGCTTTAGATGTTGGTAAACATTCTTGTATTATGGCAAATGAATTAAAAGTTTATATGGAACTACGGAGAGAAAGAAAGAAAGAAAGAAAGAAAGGATGCTTGTAGACTGGGACATATGGAGCGCTTCTTCCACTTCCCACTGCTATGGTCAGCCAACACTACACACACCCTCGATTAGTGTGGCCTAGACCCGGCGGAGCCTCACAAGCCACATGGGGCCAGAGCAGCCAAATCCCACTCCCATCTGATACCCATTGACTCACACATATGGAAACAGACATGTACATGGCAGTACAAAAAAAGTATACACACCCTGTTTGTATTAACACGACTACCATACACTTAAAAGTTTTTTTTGTTGTGTGTGTGTGTGTGTGTGTATGTGTGTTTGTTTTTTGTTTCTTTCTGCATTACTGTGTTAAAACACTAGGGTTTCAAGCAAAAGATCGTGCTCTCTATTCTAACTTTAAGATGATAAGAAAGTTTTTAATTTAAAGAAATAGCTACAATGCAACCAACCACCAAAAACCAACTCAGTGATATTTTTGTGACCCATATGACACGCTTAGGTTAAAGTTTGAACGGTATAAAATAACAAAATACAAAGATGAAAAACTGCTTAACATTTCCTAGCAGTGTTAATAAACTAAATACTATTGTATTATTAATAAATAAACACATAGCAAACATTTGTAAACATCTTAACGTTTTACAGTTCCGTACCATCTTTTTTTTACGCTGTCAGTCTGTTTAGCTGAATCAAAAGTTGTACTTTTAGAATGAAAAGCTAAACATTGTAAAGAAAAATTGAGCTATGCAGATAAGTTAAAGATTGCAGATGTCTTTGTAGCTATTTCTTTAAGCGCCTTTTATATGTTGAAAGTTTAGCTTTTTAATAGCTATAGAGAGTAAAATATTCGAAAGGTTGCAGCCTCATTATGTCAGAGATTTTCATCTTACTAGCTATCACACATTGTCTTATTCAAAGGCCACAAATTTTTATGCTTAGGCAAAAAAATGCTTTACGTTAAAAAACCACAAATTGTGTCATCGGACTGGCTGACATCAATCATCGGTGATCTGGAAGCCATGGTGACTTGAGGAAGGGGATTTTCTTTAATTTTACATCATATAATTAAACATGACAGACTGACTCACTCAGTGAAAGTCTTTTGAAGATATGGTATGTGAGGAAAGTACAGAAAGAGGACTGATTAATTTATAGGAAAATAGTTTTACCCAGAAAAGCTCTGAAAATATCTCAATGTTATGGATTTTAACAATTACATTTACAGTCTACACCATCTTTCAAAACCCAGTTTCATTGTACAAGTGTACAGAGGAAGAACAGCAACCAATGTGGGAATGTTCACCATGAAACATACTCCTACTTCAAACTAGCCGAACTGTAAAGTTTCTATTGTCAAGTTACTTAAATACATACGAATCATTTAAATCTTGCCAAAATATTTCACTTGGATACCACATGGCAACATAAAGAGCAGCAGCGCAATATGGAAACGATAGCTTTGTAAGTTACTCTAAGATTGTTTTGTTTTTTTTGTTTAAAAAAAGTTTTTAAGAGGATCAATCAGTTTGCTATATAATGCAGCAGCTTATTCATCCATACTTAAACGTATAAAAAATATTTACATTAAAGTCAATAATTGTTGGAATAAATACTGGCATGATTGGCTGACGACGTATTCTTCAAAAACATATTCTTTTTACAGATTTTTTTAGGAAAATCAACACAAAGAATTAGGAAATAATGAATGAATATAAAAAAAGACAATCCCATATCATACGTCTTTGTCTCCACTAGTATGACCACCTATATTGACTTAGATATTTTCAACACTTCTCTTTAGACACATTTAAAGACTGCTTCATGAGCAAAATTTGGAGTAGGTGTTTCTTAAAGTTTCAATTCATTGTCTGCTGTTTATTCGTGTTAAAAGCACAAAGCCCACGGTTTCTAAACAGGCCAAACAGCACATGCACTGATGTTCCTACTATTGTTTGAGAGACGGTAGTGTTAAAACAATCATCACACTACAGAAAGAAAGTAAGAAAGAAAGAAAGAAAGAAAGAAAGAATCCAGACTTGGCGACAAAGTCTATGTATAAGTAAATATCCCTTTTTGCCCAAAATGATATGAAAACCTGATCATCACACTCATCTGTGGGCCATCTGCAAACTGTTAGCACTAATTTGACAACATATAATTGCCTATAGTGGAACAGCGGTTTTCAACCTCTCCACAGATCATAATCGAGGCTTTGATCCAATCAAACAGAAGGAGACGGAATTCCAGTTGTTTTATTATTTTACCCTGTTCTTTATTTACCTATCAAGTGTGCATGAGAGCCTTCAGTCACAGTAGCTGTTTGCGAATGAGATAGAGACTCCTGTTCTATGATATCTGTGTGTTCTGTCATCAATGTTCTCTTTACTGGAACTTACAGACCGAAACATGTTTCAGCATGACATAATGAAGGTCTATAAAAGTTACTTAAGTGGTCCCGAAGGAGTCCCGAACTCCCGTACTACACTTTTTTGTCAGACATTATTGCTTCACCGTACAAACTCTCTTGTTGTCTACTTAAAATATTAACTCTTAACAAATCTCTGTTCATTCTTAATCGTTCCATTAAACAGATCCAGTCATATTTGTCTCTATTAAAAAGATGAGAAAAGCATCAATGCAAATTTTACACACTTTCTACATTCTCTTAATATTACAGTTTTCCATAAAATACCTTTCACATTTCCGCAAATGTTTTACTGTCATGACAAAAGACTCCATACTTGTATTAGGCAGTTTCACACACATAGAAAAGACTTTTATTCCTCATAAACAAACTTCTCTGTGGTGATTAGAGCATCAGTTAGGAATCCCAAATGTAAGCATAATCAGAATAATGTCAAATAATATTACCATTAATAATCAGTGGATAAAGAACAACTACATTTCAGAATTGGTTGGAAAAATATATAAAAGGAAATTAAAAAAACAATACAAAAAAATACAATCACTAAAACCATTTTTGGTGCTTTTTTTCTGACTCTTTCTATGATGAATGTTTTTGTAAGAGACAAATCTGTCAAAATTCTCAGTACAACACCACAACCAATATTCACTCAACAAACCGAATAGATACTTCTATAGAAGGGTTTGTGGGTTTGATTTGATTTGCTTTACATGGTCAACACACCTATTTTGCTATATACATATAGTGATTTAGAAACAAAAGCAGAAATGTGCACATACTGACTAAATTAAATATTTAAAATACTGTCACAATTACCCGTTCGTTACATTCCTTAATTATCAAAAGTTTTTAATTATATATAAATTAAGAAGTTCAGACAAACACAACATCCTACTGGAATATTGTGTTTTGATTAGTGGATTAGTATTATAGTGTTATTAGTCATTTCAACTTATTTATAATTGAATTTATCCTGTGTTCTAAAACTAAGGAATTGATCTAGAAGATTCCACTTAGCAGTTGTACGTAAAGACAAATAATTTAAAAGGTAATTTTATACTGCGAGTGATACCTTAGCATGTTGGAGGAAATCACGATACATTTTTTCCTCAAGTCTGACCACAATAAGACACATAAGGCCAAAAAATCAATCATCAATCAATCATTTTGTGCTGTTCCTCGATCTTCCCACTTTAAAGTAATGAACTTTGATTTCAAAAAAGAAAGCAAACTCTGAAACTTACTGTTGGTGACACTTGTCCATTGGGATATGGATCCTGCAGCATCAGGAACGGGTACCCAGAGTAGGCTGAAGCTTTGTACATCCCATCATTTTGAGGTTTTGTGACTAAAATATAAAATAAAATCTTATTTTTTAATTCTCTTACTAACAAAGTCTAAAGGGTGTTTATGAGGGATTTATCCGGTCCTGTTTTTAAAGACATAGTCATTCTGTGTACAGTAGCACATTTCTATTTAAAATAAATGAATGTCCCACATCACAAATGATTACAATTAAACTTCATTTATCATTAAATTAGGAATCAAAAAGACATAAAGAACCATTTAATACATTTTTGACTTTTTAGACTGTAAATAGCACTCAAAACAGTTTCTAAAACATTTTTTATACATCTATAAAAATACTGGAAATATTGCTTATCGTTTGTTATGTTGAAGTTTCTTTTAGGCGAGGATTCTGTAACATCTCTAGAGGACCATTTATGATCATTTATAGTTTATTCACTTGTCTTGCAGATTTTTCTTAAAAAAATAAGTATAAGCTGTTAACTGTAATGTGTCGTAAATATCTATAATATATTAATATATAAAAAAATTGAACCTCCCAGTAAATCATTGGGACTGTATTGCTGGAATACCAAACTTCAATCGTTTGTTTTATCCAATAATAATTAACTTTCCAACAGGTGCAATCTATAACTTCTAATGTTACATTGCAGGATGATAATAATAACAAACACAAACACAAGATAAAAAAAATCATGGACACACAAGAGCAATAACACAGCAATAGTGAGTGTAAATGTTTATGTTAGAGTTAATAGTTAATAGTGTTTATGATTATTTTTTATTATGATTCTTTTCATATCCAGTGTTGATTTTACTCACTGTCGTTCAGAGGTTCGAGTTGTTCCCTGTGTTTGTCTTCATACACTGCTGTCTGCTCCTCCGGCTGTCCTGTTCGAACCACCTGCACACATTTCGAACCGGACGGAAGAAACTTTAATCTATTAGAATAATCTGGACCTCTGATGGTTATGGACCAACAGGATTATAATAGAAAACACAGAAAACGTTTAGTTACTGTGATTTTAAAGTCTAAAGCAGCCACGAGGTGAAAGAGAAGCGGACAGATTACCGGTGGATGTAAGTTTTGGCTGATTTCCGATTCATTCACCAGCGAGGATTTCAGATCGGCCAGGTCGCGCTCGGTAAACGCGTTCTCGGGGATCTTCTCGTCTTGTTCTCCTTCATCTTTAAACGCGATCATTTCATCATTTGCTCCGAGATCATCACCCCCTCCGTTATTGAGCTGCGGCATTTCTGTTGTTCTTTTTTTTTAAAAAAAAAAAAAAAAACAACAACAACAAAAAAAACAAAAACAAAACAGCTTTTAACAAAACTTAATTTTTCTCGCACTTTAAAGGGGTCAAACTTTTTGAGAAAAATAAATCGTAGATCCTGGACCAGATGAAATGTTTTGCAGTCCGGAGCCGAGACAAATACAGCTTTTAAACACAAGACAAATCGGAAAGCGCCAACATCAAAGGGCACCAAGCGGTGATTGACACTTTCAATGAGTGTTGGGGGCGGGACAAAAGAGTTTCAGCTCAGGTTCTCAGTCTTAAAGAGACACTGCGTGTTTCCGGAAAGACATCATAGGAAATTACATTGAATTGTTTGTAAAACAAGAAATCAAAAATGTTAAATTAAAACATTTTAACTCCAAATTGATATCATTGTTTTCAATATCAATATCAAATTTTTGTTATTATCCTGCTAAATAAATTGTTTTATTCACAAACTAATAATAGAAACAATTGTTTTTGAGTTACTTTAATGGCTAAAATCTAAAATCTAAAATGGCTAACTTTAAAATCAAAGTTTTAAACTGACTCTCCTAAATAATCTCTAAAATAATAGAGTTTTACATTTTACTTACAATTTAAGACTTTTTGGGGGTAATAAAACAATCCAGCTGTGAAGAAACTGCTGTTCGAATCCAACCTCTCAAATATTTACAAACTATTTGTTATTATAACACATCAGTGTAACAAAGTTTATGCTTTTGGAAATACTTTCTTAAATTATCTATTTATATAGGATTTAATCTGAACACTAGCATAATCTTGCCTCCTCCTTTAGCATAGTTTATGTTACTTTTCTGTATAAATATTTATAGAATACCTGGGACTTTCTCTAATTAATGTGTCACTAGATGGTTTTAATAAACATTAAAACGAGCAGTAATATCATGGATATTTGCAGTAAGAAACTTTACAGAAGTTTGTAGAGTACATGCAGATGTGCAGTGTTGCTACATTATCCATAGTGGGCAGCATGGTGACCTAAACCATTTTTACCGAAAACCCAACACAGATTATTCATCCAGCTGTGATCATTACAGAACATTTTTCTGTTCAAAGAAGACGCAAAGAAAGTCAAGACAAGAATTTTTGGATGTTATTTGTGCCTATAATTTTGAAGTTTCTATCTGTACATACAGCAGTTTAATTACATTACATCAGGGTATCTAAGTACTTATAATTAATATTTATATAATACTTAAAGTTACTTGATTGCGAGAGTATTAACATCTGGAATAATAAGATTCCTCCAGAGTTTGTAGTTAATTTGGATCTGATGAAGTGATGGAGTGAAAATCCTGAATTCTGAAAAAATACTAACAATTACAACTACATAAAATACACATAAAAAAAAGAAGTGAATGTGTGAGATTTTTATAGTAATGTACAGTAAAATGTCCATAGCTGCAGAATTTCTCTCAAATAATTATTATTTAAACTACATTTTTATAATTAACATTTAATAGTAATGGAGGAGCACCACAGCGAAATAAACCCACATTTCTGCGATTAAAAATTAACAAGAGAAAGTAAAAGTAAATTCTATTCTATTTGTAAAGGTAACAAAGTAAATATAACATAACAATGTTATTACACACATCTGGAAGTCATAACTTTGCTGCAACCAAAATGGATAATTTAAAGGGTTTTAATGCAGTCATTAACAAACTCAACTTTTTTTAACATACAGAATTTTGAAGAAATGTCAGACTGCATAATTGTTACATTATTTTATTTATTTTGTCCACTTTTTATTAATTTATTGGATTTTTAAAAAAAATAATTTTTACTAATGCAACTAAACATAACCTTTGCTTAAATTTTAAGCTTTAACAACAGGTTTAAAAAGAATTGTTTATTGACCTATAAATTCAGTCTAAATGTCATATTAACATATACAATAATGATGCTGTTATTCTTGTGATAGGAACAAGAGACATTTTTTGAATATTTGCCTGTAATTGTATTCTTTAATAGTTAGTTTTGATCGTTGAACACAAATGTATGCAATGATATGGGGAAAAAAGTTGGATGAAAAAACTAAAGATGTGTGTAATTTGCTCTTCATAAATCAATCTGCCAAAAATAAAAATAAAAAAGATTGATTGCAGACTTACTGCTACGTTTGTCACCTCACTGGCAAATTTATTATAGATGAAAAACAAAGTAATTTTAAATGTTTTACAGGTTGATATTTATTTATTAATACTCGTTCTGTCAGGTTTTACAAGAGAATAAAACAAAAGTTTGCACAAACTGAACAAACAAAATCAATCAAACAGCAACAAAATGATGAATTTTTAACAAATGTGACAAACATTTAGTTTTTTAAGTCTCTATTTAACACTAAAAGTCTTCAGTGATTGTTAAAGGCTAAATAAACTTTTTATAATACTTTAACTAATTTGTTAAGATTGTTGCAGCTGTTTACTGTCTTTAAGATTAAACGTCTTTTAAAAACTTTCACAGAAGTTTTATTTTAAACATTTTTTTAAACTCAAACATTAAAATTAATTTCTTATTTTATGTAATCCAATAAAATAAATGACAGTTCTAAATTTTACACGTTTGATAATAGAATTAATATAATAAATAATAAAGTGGTGGCTCATGGTTAATGGTTGGATACCACCCGAAGGTTGTGGGTTCGATTTGTCCGGAAAGCCAATGGCAAGTGGCCCAATTGGTGGCTCATGGTTAATTGTGGGTGAATTGGATTACCAACCCGAAAGTTGTCCGGCAGCCACCAGCTGCTGGCCACCACTGCTGGCACCCCTGCCAAAATTGCTCAATTGTAACAAGGAATAATTGTAAGTCGCTCTGGATAAGGGCATCTGCCAATACTGCAAATGTAATAACAATGCAAGAAGTGAACTGACTGTAGTCATAAACACACTATCAGATGATTAGTCATCAAATGTCAGACTAAACAATCCCTAGATATTCCCTATGAACTGATGTCCTTCCAAAGAGACTGATGCCTTATCGAGAATATTGATGTCCCTAGTTCAAGACATATGAGGACTGACTGTGTCCATCCTAGAGATGATGTCCATGTCCATGATGTCCTGATTGTTTTATAGAATTGATGTCCCTGATTCCATAGAGACTCTTTTTAAGAGATGATGTCCCTTGATTATTTCATACAGACTGATGTCCTGATGTCCCTGATCTGACTGAGTCCTTTCATTTCATACAGACTGACTGATCATTTCCTAGAACTGACGTTCCTGATGTCCCTGATCATTTCATACAGACTGATATCCCTTCTATAGATGTCCCTGACTGATGTCCCTCATCGTTCCATACAGACTAATGTCCTTGATTGTTTCATAGAGACTGATGTCCCTGGTTGTTTTATAGATATTGATGTCCCTGATCATTCCATAGAGACTGATGTCCCTGTTAGTTTCATAGAGATTGATGTCCCTGATCTTTTCATAGAGACTCATGTCCCTGTTATTTACTTAGAGACTGATGTCCTTGATTATTTCATACAGACTGATGTCCCTGATCATTCCATACTGACTGATGTCCCTGATCGTTCTATACAGACTGATGTCTTTGATCATTTCATACAGACTGATATCCCTGATCGTTCCATAGAGACTGATGCCCGTGATCAATCCATAGAGACTGATGTCCCTGTTAGTTTGATAGAGATTGATGTCCCCGATTGTTTCATAGTGTCTGATGTTTCTGATCGTTCCATACATCCAGACTGATGATCCTGATCTTTTCTCCTTGATTGACAACTCTACATTAAATCTGTCTATGTGAAGTAACCTCTGCTATATTCTGGAAATATAATGGCTAAATGTAAATGTAGGGTAGCCTGTTTTTTATGGTGACCGGGTCAACATTATCTTAGAACTTTTCCTTCTCAATAACAATATTTTATTTTATTTTAATTTCTTGGTTATCTGTGGAAAAATTTACCTAAACACATTTTTGTGCAGCAAACAGTATTAATAGACTAATATGTAATAACGTGCCTAAAACCTTAATGTTGTAGGTATGAAACCCATATTATATACTTTACTTTGACCCATATTAACCCCCCTACAGTGGAGAGATGGAGAGAGAGAGAGAGAAAAAGAGAGAGAGAGAGAGAGAGAGAGAGAGAGCTTTTGGGTAATTTAAAGCTTTAGCAGTTTCATTCAGAGTTTGATGTAAATTGGTATTTAATGAAACAAAAGAGGCTCATTATGGTGAATTCTTACTGGGTTCTTTGATGTAAAGCCAAATCATTTACAGTCCCCAGTTTTACACACACACACAGAAAAATGAGAGATGGAGAGAAACCGAACTAACGCATACACATACATGTACATTGTGTAATTTTTTTTCTGAATGCTTCTATTTTAAAACATGCATGCTCGCTTCTGCTGCTGCAGGTTTTCTAAGTGGAAAAAACTGTTTGTGTGTGCGTGTGCGTTTATATCTGTGTGTCATGGGCTCTTTTAGATTTATAGATTGTAATTTTATTACTGTAACACACATCTTATTCATTAAAATTATCTTACATTATAACGTTTGTGTCTTGTGTATAATTTATTGCTGTTTTTTATAAACTGCAAATTTTGAACATTTTATTTTAACACTATTGTGTCTGAAAATCACTGCATTTGTCTCCAGTCAATGTTATACCCAGACTGGTCATAATGGATTATAAGCCTATTCCAAGAATACTGGGAATCACACACAGACACACACAAGGTAGTGCAGTGGTTAAGATGTTGGATTGCTAATTGGATGATTGGGTTGGATTCCCAGCACCACCAAGTTACCACTGCTGGGCCAATGAGAAAAGGCCCTTAACCCTCAATTTCTCTGTTGTAGAAATGAAATAAATGTAAGTCGCTCTGGATAAGAACATCATCCATATTTTTTGGACAGTGCATAAAATATAATATCTGGATAGACACGTGAAAACACATTAAATCATTAGAAGCCAGAGATTAGACTTAAAATAGATTAAAATATTTAATAATCAGAGTGATAAATATTTAAACCAAGTAAAAATAAGCAAGGAATGAAGCATAGTTACAGGGATAATTGCCCCGGGGCAAACTAAACATGCATTTATAGCTAAGATTCAATTGTAAAAACATTAAAGTGTTTCTATTTTAAAGACTTTGTAAATCGCCTGCAACTCAAATAATGAACCACAATCAACATTCTTCACAACACATTAAAGAGCAATAGAAAAGATTTAGAAATATTTCAAATCCAATTATTAAACCATAAAATCGTCATGAGTGCTATCAAATAGCAGTTGCCAATATTTAAATTTTCATTATCAATTAAACTTAATTAAACTCTTTAACCAGATAAAATAAAATTCTGGAGTTTTTCTATAATTGTAATATTTGTATCCTAGTAAATCTCACTGTTTTTCCTGAATAAATTAGCAAGGTGTCTGTTGCTCTTTCCAAAGTTTTAATTGTTTAAAATGGGTTGTTAATATAAGGGTCTATTAGTATTGAATCAAAAATAGCTTTAACATGGGGTTCTGTCTGTTAAACGATCTTTTAAAGCTCATCAGTCGTGTAGGGAATCGATTCTCTGGTCTAATCATCAAATTGTGGGAAAAAATATTTTTTTAGTATATATATTTTTAAAAAATCACACATTTTTGTTGTTACTTAGATCATATTTTATTTTCTCAGACTAGAAATGTAAAATAGCTACTAACTTTTTCATAGTGCTAAAGCTAATGTCTTCACATATTTGGTAATAAAAGATTATTTTATCCGAGCAATTGTTTTCCAATATTCTTAGTTTTCAGTGTCTGTTTATAAACAGCAAGTGAAAAAACGTAGTAAAAAAATCTGTTTATAGCAAGGAACTCTGCGGAGTTAAAAGATGTGCATATGTGTGTATATGTGGTAAAGTCCTCCATCACACAGTTACACAGTTACTTCGATGGTTAACTGGCACTAAGCGTTTCCTGATTCTGTGCTGTAAAATGAAGCAATAGCATGCAGCACTTTGTGGCTACAATCATCTGAAAGTGCAAACCACTAAAACTGCAGTGGAAAATTACTACATATCTGCTGAAAGTCTATTGGTGCAGAAAATTATCACGAAAATCTAACAGTTTGGCACAACAAGACACTTTTTATCTATTAAATTATGATTTTAACATTTAAAATATGTTAGAAAAATTTGGTAATAACCCTGTATTTTTATATTTTTAGGTTTTAATCAATTGTTTTCTAAAACCTAAATAAGATGATCATTTTTTCATATTAATAAGAAGAAGAAAAAGAAGGAGAAGTTATTATTATTATTATTATTATTAGCAGAAATAAAACTAAAATAATGTAATAAAATTTTGGTTTGATTCTTTCACCAGTAAACTATGTTTATACAATATAGATATTTTAGGCATATAAAACAAAACACTTGCTGAACATTTAAGATTTAGGATTTTTTTATCTCTACTTTGTTTTTTCTTTACTTCATTTATTATTTTTGCTTAATTCGGTTTATTTGGTTTTGTGGCCATTCATAACTATAAAACTGGAGGGAATTTAATAATATAAATGGTGCAGCAAGAAAAATGAAAAGATTCAGTAAGTATTTTATTATGAAAAGGTTCACACTGGATCTATGTCTACCCTAGGACTGCTGAACAGAGGCAGACATTCACATTGCGATGCCAGTCCACATCAGAGCAGAATATACCCATTCACACCCAATCAAACCTATTCACACCCAATCATACCCATCCTTTCTCACTCGTACCCATTTATATTCATACCCATCATTAACACGATTTACACCAAACCAGTATTCATACCTAATCATACCTATTCATAACCATCCATACTCATTTATACCCATTTATACCATCTATACCCATTTATACTCAATCATACCCATCCATACCTATTTATATCCATCTTCACCCAATTATACTCATTCATACCCATTTATACCCATCTATACCCATTCATACCCATTTGTACTTATCCATACACATATATACCCATCCATACCCAATTAATCCCATTCATACCCAATCACACCCATCCATACTCATCTACACCTATCTGTACCTATTCATACCCACTCATACATATTCACACCCATTTATACCCATCAGTACCTATTTATACCCATTCAAACCCAATCAAACCTATTTATACCCAATCATACCCACCCAAAACCAACCATACTCATCTATACCCCTCAATACTTATGCAATTTAAAGCAATTTAAAGGTCAATAATTCACTTGATTTAAAAATATGAGGAAACCAATTCACTGGGAAGAAAATCACACAGACATCAGGGAAACGTACAAAAATCCTACAATCAATACAGAATTCAGCACTGGGTTTCTTACACACTCAACATAAGTTTGTTTCTAGATTTTAAATTCAAATTTTTCTTTGTCACATACACGATTACACACAGTACAACATGTAGTGAACTGTTCTTTATGACTCTTCTATCTAAAAAAGAGAAAAAAAAGAAAAATAGAATAGTAACAGAAAAAAAATAAAATAAATTCATGTAAAGAAGATTGAAAGAAGTCACATTACAGCAACTGGTGTAAAATATATAGAAAAAAAAACAGCATTGTATCCGTTTTAGAACTAAAGTAACTGCTGTCTATAAGAACCTGATAAAAAAATTAATAGCCTGACAAAAACAACTGCTGTCAGCAATTATATGTCGAGACCTAATTCTGTTTTAGAACTTTTTCCAGTGGAGATTAGACTAGATTGCAGTATAAAACATAGCCTGGAACAATTAAATTAGTAAGAAATAGGTATTTACAAACTTAAAATACATTTAAGAGATATTACATAAAGAAACATTTTTCAGAATTACTATTTGTTAAGCATGGCAGTGGGAACGTGTCTTAGGCATCCACCACAAGAATCTGTTGCCAACGTAAGAAAGGCAAACCAGCGTATAACAGGTTCCACTTCTTCCTTATCAGTAGCAGCACAGGAGACATGATTCTTCTTCCAGAGCCTGTAATACACAAACATACATATATTTATTAAGTTTAACATTTTAGGCTATTAACTTTAACTCAAAACTAAGATAATGCTAATGAAGTTTAACTAGTTGTTTGCTCAAATGCTGAAGAGCTAGGTGGTAGCTTAGTGGTTAGACTGATAACAGAATGTTGTGGGTTTAGTTCCCAGTATCACAGAGTTGCCACTGCTGGGCCTTTGGGCAAGGCCCCTATACCCTAATTGCTTAGTTGTATAAATTAATTAAATGGTAGGTGCTCTGGATAAGAACACCTGCCAAATGCCATAAATGTAAATGTTAAAATAAAAAATATATAACAATTAAAGCAGCTGAACAGAATCACACCAGAAAAGACAACATTAAACACTCACTAACACATTCAATTTAATTGATATCTATAAATTTAGAGTCCCCAACTAAGCAAGCCAGAGGCGACAGGGGCAAGGAACCAAAACTTCATTGTTAATAGAATGGAGAAAAAACCATGGGAGAAACCAGGCTCAGTTCTCCTCTGACCAGATAAACCAGTAGGTTACCCATGCTGCAGCAAGTTTCCATGGTCTTGTCCGGATAGCCATCTAGAAGACTAGATATCACTGAGAAATTGCCTTATTGTCTCCAAGTGATGGCGGTGACGGTGAGCTCGGAATAACAAAAAAACAGACATATGTTAGTGCAGATGCCATTCGACTTATCATATACAAATATACTGTGTGCTCTACTAATACTAATACTCCATATTCAATTAAACATTTAGTTTTTCAAATTGGTAATTGGTAATCAAACTGGGCTGCGAAGAAATATATAGCTGAATGTCATGAGCATAGCAGTAAAACACTATGTTTTCTAATAATATCTCCCAGGTGTAACATGCAAAGTGTAAAAAGTAACGGTCCTAGAACTGAGCCTTGGGGAACTCCATACTTTACTTGCAAGTATGAGTAAGCCAATTTATTTGACATAAATTATCTAAAAACAACATCACAAGAAAAGACAAGAGAAAATATGTCACCTACAAACATTTATAGAAAAAGGTTAACATTTACTTACATATGCACTCAGGACTGAATTAATATCTGGATTAAAAACTATAATGGGGCCCAACGAGTTTTTCTCATGACAGTGTGAACAGCACAAACTGCATGGAATCTGATCTTTTATATTTTGATTTGTGCCACTTCTTTATGTGGAATTAAATCCGACAGATCAATGCGACCACAATGTGAATGGTTATTTCGAAATTCATGCAACTTTTAGGCCATTTTTAACCGACATGCGTCATTCTGCACTGCCGAACGCTATCTAATGCCATTGTTCAAGGAGTCATCAGTGTTTCTAATTTATTTCCCTGCCGCTGATGGGTGGACCATGGCTCTTTAAAAGATAAATGTGCATAGGTTTTTCAGTTCCTGCCATATGTAATAATTTATCAAATGCTTCCAAATGCTAAGTTTTAAAAATGTGTATTCTCTTTTTTGTGTTTTAGAAAACATCAAGATTAAAAGTCCAGCAATCTTTTAGTCATAGGGAAAAAAAGACCCTGTCTCAAAATCAGTGTCGTCATAACTGCCTCTAGTTTTATCATCATTTTCTTAAGACAGTCCCAAGGTGGTCCAGCTGTTGTCTGTTTAATTTTTTACAAAAGTATGAGTGATTCTGTACTCTAGCTCTGTCCAGAAACTCTTATTAGGAGTAGCTTTGTTGTCATTTTTGACTATGGCCTCTTTTGATAAACGCAGAACTGTGAAACTGAAATTTCTATCAAATGCTGGTTTCTTAGGCATCTGGCAAAAGCTAAACATAATAACTTACTTAAATAATCCTGACTAACTATTGAAATGTCATGTGTAGAAAAAAAACTGTATTACGGTATTAATCTGTATGTAAGGATATTATATTAATTATATATAAGGACGTTATATCTTGTTGTATTAACAACATACAGTAATGTCAATACTTAAATGCATGACATACAGTATTATCATATGTGCAACCAAATTATTATTTACTTTCTACATTAGTAATATGTATTAGCAATGAGTTTTGTGTTTAATGAACACTGACATGCTTGCATGCTGTACCGTAGCTCTTGAAATCAACCTTAACGAAAATTAATTGTTGTTGTAGTATAGTAAAAGAGTAATAACCAATTTTTTTATTATTATTTTTATGACTTGGCATTTTATTGGCATTTGTATAACAGTTTTTCTAAAAATATCATGGTTAAACTATGCTTAGTAAAGCAACATTTGTGGTAAAATTAGAAAGTGGTGGCTCATGGTTGAGGTGTTGGACTACCAACCCAAAGGGTTCGCTTTCCGGCTCCACCAAGCTACCACTCCCTGACTAAGGCTCCTAACCCCTAATTGCTCAGTTGTATAAAAGAGATGAATGTAAGTTGCTCTGGATAAGAACATCTGCCAAATGCTGTAAATGTAAATGTATATATACTATATACAGTTTTAACCATATGCTTTGTTAGTAAAGGACACAATGCAAAGCCGCATACAGTAGCAACAGACATGGACAAATTGTGTAATTGTGTATGGATAAATGCTGTAAATATATATTATAAGTAACAATGGTTTTATTTTCAGTAAAATCAAGGTACATTTTTGTAATATTAAGTAAAATATTGTAAACGGACACTGGTAAAATATTGTACTTACATTGAGCAGAAATGTTAAAATAGTGAGAGAGGGTTTTTACCTGTTATTAATTTTTCCTCTACTAACACAATTTTCACGAAAGCATCTTTAACTGGAGTGTCACCTTATGGTGGTAACGAAGTTTAATCAGGTGAGAAGAAAAGCGCTGAAGTTACATCAATCCATGACTTGAAGAGACTCAAGCAAAAAGAAAAGAAAAAGAAAAACACCAGATAAATTTTGAGCTGCTGCTGCATAACTGAATATTATAGGTTGCGTCTCCAACTGTAATCTCCATGAAAAAATATACTAAATAAAGGCATCCTAAAAAAAGCAACTGTCCCAAACTGTCCTAAACATGAAAATGTCTGTCCAAAATATTAAGCTTTAATTAACACTGTCCTTTTGCAGTTACTTCAGACACTTTTGCATGTCTAGGGCTGCTCGAGCTCCTCTTATTTTGCAACACTTTTTTAATAAGCATTTGACAGCAAGATGATGTCATATTTTCCTTCCGTCCTGATAAAATCCTTTAAACTGGTATCAATCTGACTTTACTGCAACCTCTCTTTTTATTGTATTAGTCTTATTTACTTGAAAATATGTTTTGTTGTATAATCTATCATTACTCGCACTCTATTAGGCCGGTGGTCATCGTGGCTTCGTTGGTTTCGTTTATTTAAAAATGTCACTAAAATACAGACATGTGCAAGCATGGTACTTAATTTGTTTTTGTTTTTTATTTGGCTAAAAAATTTGTACACTACACATCAAATTATACAGAACAGTAAAGATATTAATCTTAATTGATCTTAATTAACCCAGGATCACGGTTTGTTTACAGTTTGTGCCAGTGTTCTGAGAATCCTTCCTTCCTGCTCATGTGCTGCTTCCAGTAGTTTAATCTGTCATGCCTTATCTAACAAGATAACCTTAATTCTCATAATGAACTACTACACTTTTTATTGCAATGCAACAAATTGGCAATATTTTTATTTTGCTAAGGGCATCTGAGAAACTACAATACAATGAACAAAGGAGGGGATTTAGAGCATCTACATTTATGTATAAAATACTTGGCTAATAATACAAACATTTCAATTTTTCTTTGGTGATTCTGTATATCACATTTTGTAAGCTGAGAGTGCAACCATCAGCAACCACACCTGCCTCTACCACCCAGTCCTGCGATGCTTCCAAAAACACTGAGAGAAACAACATGGGAAAAAAAATATATAATCAGTATCTTTTAATAAATGCTTGCATAAATAACAACGCTTATTTCCAAAGTTAATTTTTGAATGTGCAAATTTATTGGATGGATATATATATAATTTATCATTTTAAATTGCATTTCTTTTACCATGAAGAGTATGGGAAATGTTAGATAGGCTGTAATGAACTACTACATAACAAACAGTGTAGAAAGATCGGAGGTGCTTAAATATCTATCAGAATAAACTAATGTTAAATAAGGATGAAATAGAGGAAGCGCATCTTCAGAATAAACTCATCCGAATAAATTACCCCAGTTTATGTGGGGTGATGACACTCCTGCAAAACTGATTTTTATTTTATTTTTCTTTTGACACCATGTTTTGTTTTTAATTAGTTTTATTTGATGCGCCGGATGTGCATTCTTGAGTGAAGAGCAGGACAGCGGGTCGCCACAGCGAATCATCTGTCTCCATTTAACCCTTTTCTATACACCTTCGATAATCGCATCCATATACCTCCTCTTTGGTCTTTCTCTTTACCTTCCGCCTGTTAGCTTTATTTCTAACACCTGTCTCTTCCTCAGTGCCATTGTCTCTAAACCATACGTCATAGCGGGTCTCACCACTGGTCATAGCTGGTCTCACCACTGTCTCTAAACCATACATCATAGCTGGTCTCACCACTGTCTCTAAACCATACATCATAGCTGGTCTCACCACTGTCTCTTACATCATAGCTGGTCTCACCACTGTCTCTAAACCATACATCATAGCTGGTCTTACCACTGTCTCTAAACCATACATCATAGCTGGTCTTACCACTGTCTCTAAACCATCTCTAAACGTCCTAAACCATACATCATAGCTGGTCTCACCACTGTCTCTCTAAGCTGGTCTCACCATAAACCATCATAGCTGTCTTACCACTGTCTTACCACTGTCTCTAAACCATACATCATAGCTGGTCTCTAAACCAGCTGTCTCACCACTGTCTCTCTAAAAAACCATAAGTCTCTAAACCAGCTGGTCTAAACCATCACTCTCTCTAAACAATACATCATAGCTGCCTCCACCACTGTCTTCTACACCTTCCCCTTTGATTCTAGCTAATATTCTCCTGTCACATCTCACTCCTGACACATTTCTCCACCTATTCCAACCTGCCTGCACTCGCTTATTTATCTCTTTCACACACTCTCTATTGTTAGATGAGGTAATGGTGAGTATTCCCAGAGGAGAGAGAGAGAGAGTAGTAATAGGTGCAAACTTTAATGGACATGTTGGTGAGGGGAACAGAGGTGATGAGGAAGTGTTGGGCAGGTTTGGAGTCAGGGAAAGGAACAGTGAAGGACAGATGTTGGTAGAATTTGCTAAGGGGATTGAGATGGCTGTGGTAAATATTTTTTCCAGAGGAGAAGCATTTAGTGACTTATAAAAGCAGAGGAATGAGCACACAAATATATTACATCCAGTGAGAACCAAACAAAATGAATGCCTTATTATACCTTATATACCTTATATCTTGTTTTTCGTAGTGTCGTAAAATAGTGCCACAAATATTCAATGCTTACGTAAATATTACACCAGGAAAAAAAAAAAATAGAAAAAAAAAAATAAAAAAAAATAAAAAATAATAAAAAATAACACCCAAACGTCTTAAACAGCTGCACTCCTCATAAATATTGTCCTTTTATTGTTAGGCCTTCTAATATTGTTACGCCAATTATGTTAAACTTAAATTGTCACGTCATCTCTATAATGTTAATAGAAAGCGCTGGATTTTGTACTGTTCGCTGAATTGTTCACGCTCCACACCGCTGGGTGTCAGTAATGCACAAACGCTTGTTTTTCCAGGCGTCATTATAAAAAAAGAAGAACAAAGCAAGAAAAAAAAAAAACCGAAAACGAAGACGAAGGCGAGCTGCTGTTCGGTTTTGGCGGCCTTTAATCGACGTTTACATTCAGCGCTGAATCTTTCAGGAATTTACTCGTTGTAAGTTTATGGTTTATTTAGTCATTTGTGAAGATAAATATAAATATGTTTACGACAAAAGTGTAGTTTTGGCGCATTTTGTTGAAATGTTAGTTAAATGTTGCTAGGCTAGGCTAGGCTAGGCTAGGCTAGGCCGGGCCGGAATACAGTTTAATATCACTTCGGTGTTGGCGTGAGAACAATGTGTCTGCCTGCCTGCCTGCCTGTCTGTCTGTCTGTCTGTCTGTGTCTGCCTGCCTGCCTGCCTGCCTGCCTCTGTCTGCCTGTGCATCTTTAGCTCTATAGATATATTGTGTGTGTACTCTATAGATGTGCTAGTTTGACGTAACGTTAACGTCATTTCTTAAATATGAGTTAAACTCCATTTGAGTTACAGTTTTGTTACATAAATAATAGTAACATCATCATCATCATCACCGGTTAATAACATGGCGCCAGTTAATGTAACAGCGCTAGTTATGTTAGTTAAGGAACTGCTGTTAATGTTCTAGTTAGACTCAGTTTAATAAATCCTATTGATTGTTTGGGATCAAATGCTTGTTACTGTATCCTAAAGTTTTACCTAAAGTACATCAGATTAATGTAATAATTTATTCATTACCTGTAAAATAACATTTTTCTGTAGATGCCAACAATCAAGCTGCAGAGTTCGGATGGAGAGATGTTCGAGGTGGATGTTGAAATTGCCAAACAATCTGTGACTATAAAAACTATGTTGGAAGGTAATTTATTGGATTCGTCCTGGCGGTCATGCTGTGTGTGCTTTATATGATGTTATGTAATCTGTTTGAAAGCTGTGTGTCTGTGGTTTGTTGACCGGGTTTGCTGTTGTGTTATAGATTTAGGCATGGATGATGAAGGGGATGACGATCCTGTCCCTCTCCCGAATGTCAATGCAGCCATTCTTAAGAAGGTAAAGTCCTTCAGCTGCAGCATATTTGCAAATTATTATTATTATTACTACTATAATATTTGTAGATTTCACCCTAAATCACTGGGTTTATTGTTCATATTAACATTTGCAGTGACTTTTATCTTTTATACTGAGCAAATGAGGGTTAAGGGTCTTGCTCAGGGGCCCAACAGTGGCATTTTGGTGCTGCCGAGAATCGAAACCCGATCTTTCAATTAGCGGTCCAACACCTTAACCACTGCGCTACCACTTCCCTAATTCTTATACATCAACATTGTATCTCTGAAATAACCTGTTAAAGAGATCAGGTTTAATCACAGCTCCACTAAACTCGTTGTTAAAGTCGGCAGCAATAGATTGTTTAAAATGGGCACAAATAAACATGTAGGTGGTAGAGGGGTGGTCAAGGTGTTGGCTTCCCAATACCACCAAGTTACCACATCTGGGCCCCCTGAGCGAGGCCCCCAACCCCTAATTGCTCAGTTGTATCAATGCAAGTCACTCTGGGTAAGGATGTCTGCAAAATGCTGTAAATGTAATGTAGAATGAGATACAACACCTTTTATTATTCATAATCATTCATTTTTTTTATACTTGTCTTTACAACACAAGTAATAAACACAAATTAGTAAAAAAAAAAACCAATAGAATCCTCCGAACCAAAAGTCACAGCACTGTTGGATAATGAGGTTGATGTTATACCTGGTGTCTTAATCTCATGTCCATCGCAGAACTTGCGCTTTTAGTGAATTTGTGTACATTTTTTTTATTTACCCACCTAAATTGTCAGACTTTTCAGGTCATTTTGCTTGTGACTGCACCTCTTTATTAGTAATTAAAGTTTACAATCTTATTGCATTTTGAGGAGCAGATGAGACATTTGAGGAGACAGACATTAAAAATCCTGCCTAAAAGAGAGGAAGCCGTTCTAGATAAAATAGTTTTCATTTGAAGTTTTATTTTTGCTCAGTCATTAAGTATTTGGAAAGGTACTGATGTTGAACAAGAAATCTTGGCCTATGTCTCCATCCCATGTAAGATGCTTGATGAGGTTGAGCTCAGAACTCTTTGTCAGCCATTTAAGTTCTTTCACACCACAATCATTAAACCATGTCTTTATAGACTTTTATTCTTTGTGCACTAGAGTATAGTCAGGGTGGAAGAGTTAGGAGTGTTTCCCAAACTGTTTCTACAAAGTTAAATTAGAGGTATCCCCTCATTCAAAATATATAGTATGTTAAAGCATTGCCAGCCCCATACCACCATCCCTCTCCTACCACCAAACTTTATGGGTGGTACAAAGCTGTTAGGCAGGTAATGTTTTCTGACAAACCCATACATTCCCATAAGACTGTCTAACAAATTATTGTTGTTGGGGGGTTTGTTTTTTTTTTGTTTACACTCTGGAACACATTCCTGTTGTTTGACTCTTTCCATCCAGTGCCTTGAGTTGTGCCTAATAATGTTTAATGAATGTTGTATGTATACTGTGTGTTTGTGTTTAGGTAATTCAGTGGTGCACACATCACAAAGACGATATCCCCCACCCCCCGAGGATGATGAAAACAAAGAAAAAAGGACTGATGACATCCCAGTGTGGATCATCAGATCAAGAGTTCCTGAAGGTGGACCAGGGAACGCTGTTCGAGCTCATTCTGGTGTGTGTTGGCTAAAAGTGTAAAATAGTGCAGTCAGAGATCGATGCGTAAGTTTTCATAGTCGATAGTGAGCAGTGAGAGCTCAGTGGTTAGGATGGGGAGTTTCATTCCCAGCACCACGAGGTTACCACTGTTGGGCCCCTGAGCAAGGCCCTTAACCCTTAATTGCTCAGTTGTATAAATTCAATAAATGTAAGCTACTCTGGATAAGAGTGTTTGCCGAATGCGAATGCTGTAAATGTTAATGCTTACAGTAAAGGTTTATCATTAACAAAGTAGCTTTTCTAGTTTTTAGACCAAGAAGACCAAGTGTATATTTCTTCGTTTTTTTTCCGTTTCCATGATTGTCGATGTGCCTGTCAAGAGAAAACGTCCTCATTAATAGTAAATGTCGGGCAAGTTTGTCATGCCAGTCCTAAAGAGATGATTAAAGAGATGATTAAGAGTAGATTTTGATTTTTTTTTGTTGCATCACTCTTTCAATAGCCTCTCATCTACCATTTTTTTTTTTTAATTATTTATTCGCATTTGTGTCTATTTTGTAGGCTGCAAATTATTTGGACATCAAAGGATTGTTGGATGTCACCTGCAAAACAGTTGCAAACATGATTAAAGGAAATAAAAACTCCAAAAAAAGAAAAACTCCAGAAGAAATCAGGAAGACCTTCAATATTAAAAATGACTTCACAGAGGAAAAGAGGAAGCTCAGGTAAAGGGAAAGATTGCACCTGTTCCTGCACATATATAGGGATAGGGGGGGGTTAGGGGGGGAGGGGGTTGGGGTCACACACCCATAATTAATGAATCAGACCAATACCAATATTTAGCAAGGATAAAAGTTTTGTCAACTGTAAGTGGTGGTATTGGAAAAGCGGCAACCACCAGCAAGTACGTCTTCAGAAAAACGCGCTTGGATAAAAAGCTTTATGTTGTCATTTGCCTGGCATCTTTTACACATTCATTAACTTCAATCTCAAGTCGATAATAGCCTATTTAAATTAGGGACGGGCATTTGCATTTAATTACATTTAATTAATAAAATATTTTGTTTACTTTACGTTGCTTAGGAATGCCAGAGCAGGAATGCCAGAACTTTCCAAATAGGGCCAAATAGGTGGAGAGCCTATGGTACTGAAAATCAGATCTTCAACAAACTCTGTACAAGTTTATCCACTTGGTGGTGCTATAGGATGGAAAAAATGCACTATACTGCTATAACTATTAAGCTGTTGGTCTGATCGATTTGTACATTGGTCTGCAGTGTGTTTGTTTGGTTACAGTGGCACAAGTGTTTATGAGAACATTCTTATATCTCTAAAAAAAAACCATGGCTGTCATTTGGCGAATATTTGAACACCTATTAGGCAGTGTTAACGAAGGTAAATCAGAAGGAAACTCTGTGGACATGTTCAACTCGATGCTCTAAGGGTCTATAAGAAGAAAAAAAATGGTTGGCCTTAAGTTTTATCACATCCACACAATATGGATTGCATTTGATGGAACTTCTCATATTCAAGAATCATTGGTGTCCATCAAATCGTTCATAGAATATTTTCTAGTTAGGGCTGCACCATATTGAAGAAAGATGCCATAGCGTGCTATAGAATGTGATATTCGATATACGATACAATATAATATAAGTTATAACCAAGACATTTACTTGTTTTTGGTGTTTTTTCTGCCAATATAGCTAATACAAATTATGCTTAGTTTTGAAGTGGCTGTAAAGATTTGTACTTTTTTCCTTATCTTTTCTTTTAAAACCTAAAAACTGCCCTCACGATTAACTCACTGTGAAACTTGTTGTTGTTTCTCTTGCTTTAAAGCGTGTGCAGGTTCCAGATATTGCACTATTATCCTGCGTTTACCTAAAACTGACCAGTTATCAGTAAAATAAATGAATCAGTTATTTATTGCAAACCATTCTGATATTTGGAAAATTGTGATATGTTGTACAACTTTCTGTGAGCTTTATAGTGATGTCACTAAGCCAAATATCAAAACACTCAGGATGTTGGAGGGGAACTGCGTCATCGGTGTCATAGTGACGTCACTAAGCCGTATTATTGTAGCAGCCATATTACTGAGTCATGACATGTGAAAAACGACTGTATAACTAGTGTAATATTGAGGTGTGGCTTTTTCCCCGGCAAACATTACTCTCATTTTCTTCAGGAAAAGTCTGTGTCTAGTTATGTTTACAGTCATCCATCACACTATTCTAAGGAAGTTTTATGATGATTGGACAGTAGTTAACACTATATTTGTAGAGAATGTAGCATGCACAGTGTTTAAACCTTTTAACTACTACAACCACTAGATGTGAGTGCATCAAGACATCATTTCCTGTCATGGAATTAACTTATTTGCAGCTATATTATTATTTTAGTTTAGTGTTTGTTTCTCCTTTTTTGCGGCTGTAGGGTGGAAGGGGGTGGTTTTTAAAACCTCATTTATGGAGCAGTTTGATGTACAAACTGCATGGGTTTGTTAAAACATTAGTTGATGTGTGTGAATGTGATAAGAAGGCAGACTTTAAGGAATGACACTAGTGGGATTTGTAGCATGTCGCAAGCTTGTTGGGAAATTGTATCTTAGTGATTAAAATATTTGGCCACTCATGGGAATAGTTGCAAGTTTGAATGGGTGTCCTATCCGACTACAGCTGATGCTGGGCCCCTGGGTACGGCCCTCTAACCTTAACAACTGGTTAGTTGTACTAAAGAAAACAATGTAGGATGCTTTATATCTGGATGTCTGCCAAATTGTGCAAATGTTAAAGTTGTTTTGTAGTAAGTGATTGCTTGAAAGTGGGTCAGTTTACCAGTAAATAATAAGTGTTGTGGTTTATGCCCTAAAGTTCTACAGATTTTTTTGTCGGTGCTCACTAAATAGCGCAGTGATTAAGGTGTTGGAGCTTTGATTTCTGTCACCAAGTTGCCACCGCTCGGCCATTTTTGACTAAATGCTTGCTCCATGGGGGCGCTGTATCATAGCTGACCCTAACCTTCTAAACTGGGATATAAGAAGAAACAAATTTCACTGTACTGTAAAGTAAGTGTGACAAAATGGGCACTTGTACCTATTTACCTAAATCTGTGTTTTCTTTCACACAGGTACGCAAAGAGAATCAGTGGTGTGAAGAGAAATAGTTCGTCCAGAGAATATCAGCTCTAAGGATTGTTCCCGAAATTTCACTCACTGGTTGCGCAGTTATTCCTACCTGCTAATATGCTTAGCGGTAAAATTCGATCTCTTGTGTATTAATAGCATGATCCTCTTCATTGCTTGTTTAGTATAAAAGAGAAAATAACTTATGTGGTATCTGTTTTTATCCTTCTTTGTATATTCAGTAAAAAATAAATGGTATATTTACCTCTCCCATGTAGCTTTCCTTTAAATCTCTGAACAGTGTGTAAGCTGTTATATATTTTCTTTTTGCAGACGTCTGTGTGTGTTTAGGATGCCTTAGTTTCATTATGGTAACATTTAAATTGTATTTTAGTTCAAAAATAAAGCCAACAAAATGTGTGCTAGTGTGTGGCATTACTGTTAGTTTGAGAAGAAACAATCTACAATTCTACTGACCAACAAAGTACAAAGCTTAATTTATCTGCTGTTCAGTCATTAAAACACATTAAAAAGATGTAGCTTGAACTGAGTGTATATAAAAAAAACTTTAATCATCAGTCTTAATTTATTACCGATTAAATATGTCAGTACACACATTAAACTAGTTACTAATTTACTTTAATGTCTTGGTTTAATTGTTTAGTTTTAGCTTCTTTATATTTTCCCAAGTTTTACCTAAAGTGGAATTTCCTCATTTACTCATTATTTTAAAATGTATATATATATATATATATATGATTTATTTGCTTTATTTTTGTGAATTAAATGTATTAAATCCTGTGAATGAGGTAAATGAGGTAAGATGTATATATAGTAGTGCTTGTGAACGGGTGCTGGTGCAGATGAGTGGTGCTGGTGCTGGTGGAATCATAAGAAAAGCAAATTTATGAAGCAAAGTATTAAGCAAATTTATTTCTACATTTTTACATACTGCCTCAAAATCTAAACCAAACATTAAGCTACCACAAACCGTTTACGAGACACATACAGTAATAATCAAATTCATTCTGGAATTATAATCCACAAATGAGTTCTCTAAATACATGAATTCTATAAAATTCTATTTCAACAATTTTCCTCAACCTACACAAATATTGGTTAATTTCAAGCTATAATTTTATTTATTATTGTGCATCATTTTAAGCTCATTAAGTCTGTGCAGCACTAGCACTGATTGGTGTGGAGAGGTGTGATGCTTCGACAGATTATTGGCAACGCGGAAGTAATCAGTAACTGTGGTGTAAATTTGCTTTTAAAAAAGCAAAAATCTTTTATTGCATTTCCACAATATTCCAGAAAACAACGCAAACTGATGGGTTACTGCACAGTTGCCTTCTTGACAGTGGTGTTAGAAATCTCTTTCCCTTCAGGTTGATGCCAGGACAATACAAATCATGTTTAAATACGTTTCCTTAAATAAGAATTTATAAGAGTCTTTGCTAGATTTTTTAAATCGCTGTGCAAATGTTATTTCCGGGAAAAGTGACAATATCAAATTAATTTGTTACTTATAAAAAATCATACAAAATTTTTTTTTTTCCCTTAAAAAAATGTATTAATTAGCAAGAACGGTTAATTTTAAAAGAACACACCATCATAATTAATGTAAGGGCCAATATAATTTAAGCAAGGAAATGATGCGTGTTTGGCTGGACATTTTATTGTAACATCTCCGGTTACTTGCGTTACTTTGGTTCACTAAAAGCGGAAAAAGGAGCATCGGCTTTGGTCGATTCCCCACCTTTACATTTCCTTTGAGGATTATAAGATAACACCAGTGCAGCTGACTAGCAAATTGCAGCTGATATGCAAATTAGGAATAAATGATGAAATACTCTACAATTAAATTACATAACACAGCAGCAAGTGGTGATGACCATAATGTTTCGTTACACAAGTAACCAGAGACGTTTTCTTTCGAGCTTCACTCAACATTGCTGGATCAGATACACTATGGGGTCCCTAGATGGAGCTGTGCCAATAAGTTAGAAAGCCACGCCGTAATTATTTAATTATATAAAACTATGCGAGATAGGGCAGGCAACATAAGGAGAAGTGGATAGTACCACCATTAACATACACCAGCATAATAAACTCACTAAACAGAGGACCCAGAGGCAGTTTCCCAGTAATGAGCTTGTCTTCTAGATGCCCATCCAGACCAGATCAGTCATCAAGAGTCTCAAATACCTGCACTTCTTTATCTATGCTGCTTTTTTTTTAACAGTTCATGACATTTCCTTAACCAACTTCTGTTTTAATGACATCATGACATTGCAATACTATGATTTATTATATGAGGAATCAATTGTGACCTGCTAATAATAGTCAACAATAAAAGCAGTTAAAATGAGCCATTTCTCAGCACTGGCTGGATCAACTGACTACGTCAAGTCAAGTCAGGTGCCCTTTATCTATTTTGCGCTTTTTAATAATAAAGATTGTGTCGAAGCAGCTTTACAGAATCACATCAAAAATACGATACATTAAACACTCACTAAAACACTCAGTTCAGTTTAATTAATATCTGTAAATTAAGAGTCCCCAAATAAACAAGCAACAGCAGCAAATAACCAAACCTCCATCAGTGACAGAATGGATACAGACTGAATCTGGTGGTACGGTGATCTCGGAATAGGAAAGAAACAGACTTATGTTAATGTTTTTCTATGTGTAATCTGGAAAATAATAGTTTATGGATCTTTTCACAAAGGTGAATGTAACAATTCCTACTAACCGGAACTGTCAATCTGAAAAAAAAAACCAAACCTTTTATTACACAGTCTTTGAAATGCCGCAGCACATGGAGTCGTAGCGAATCACTCATTTTTGTGCTGCAAAATGGACACAGTTTAAGGTGAACTTCACAAAACGTTTGTGTTCTCTTTCGGTCAAGACTCTATAGTTTTTACATGGTTGAAGTTCCCACATTCTGAAAAGTCCAATTGGAATAGTTTATTTATGTGTAAAAAAAAAATTAAGCAATTATGCCGCATTAGAGTTTCAAATGTTACCAGAAATGATATAATTTAATTGCTTAACTTTGCCAGATTTGTTTGTCAGTCAACACAGCTGTAGTTGTGATAGTTATCATGTTCTTCTACTGCTGCTGATGCTGCTACCTTTCTGCTAGTTTACTGCAAACTCTGGCAAAGTGAAGTAATTATATTATATAATTTCTCAAAACATTTGGAACTCTAACTTAGACTTCAAACTGCGATTGTACCCTGGACGATGGGATTTCCCATCATATGTCCCCAAGCCCAAAGTCATTTTGTTCTTGATCAGTGTTTTTCCATTGATTATTAGTTAAATGGGATCAAGGCAGCAAAGGTGTGAATGACATCATCTTGAAAATAGTGTCCAGAAACGGCTTGACAGGTAAATTACTTGTGGTCTAAAAGAGACTGTCTACACGGTGATCTGGGGACATGTTTAAATGTAGTAAAACACCTTGAAAATTAATTGGGCACCAAACAATTACAATTATAAATTAATTAAGCCTTTTTACATTAAATCTTTAATTACTTGGTCATATATTAAATAAACCCATATTATTTTGGTTACTGTTGAAAAAAATATATTTTAATAGGACGTGAAATTGGATTTGTTTATTTACATGTTAATCTAATTTATTATGTACATTGTACGGTTGTCACGGTTACCTCAAATAAGCTTTAACACATAGACCTGTAGTTTTCACATGAGCTGGAAAGACTTGATTATCTGGATTTTGTTTATTTATTATTGATTATCTGGTTTATTTAAGGTTAAAGATGACAAGAAACAAGAAATAATATATGTTTTTTAAACACTTAAAGTCAATGAATGTGTTTATTTACTTTGTTGAATGTAAATTTACAATAAAATGTCAAGCCAAGGGCAGCACGGTGGCTTAGTGGTTAGCACGGTTGCTTCACAGCAAGTTAGGCCCGGGTTTATTGCCATGCAGGGGTCTTTCTGTGTGGAGTTTGTGTGTTCTCCATGTGTTTGTGTGGGTTTACTCCGGGTTCTCCGGTTTCCTCCCACAGTCCAAAAACATGAATGTTAGATTGATTAGTGATTCTAAATCCTCCATAGGTGTGTGTGTGTGGCCCTATGATGGACTGGTGACCTGTCCAGGGGGACCCTCCTGCCTTTCACTAAAGAGAATTATTAGAGAATAAGCAAGTATAGAAGATGGACGGATGGATCCCAAGCCAAAACTCAATGTCCAAACCTCATTTACTGAAGACAGACAAAAGGCGCTTGAATTATAAGCCTGTATATTAGTTATGACAGTGTTTCATTTGAAATAAGGCATCTCCAATCAGTACAAAAAATATTTTATTCACTTTTTCAATGTTTTAGTTCTTAGTACTTTCAATGTTTTAGTAGTTTTAATACTTTTAGTATGATTTTTATAGGTAACAAATACATTTGTAATGGTCACTTTTCCCAAAAATAACAGTTACAAAGCAACTGAAACTGAAAAAAAAAAAGCTAGCAAAGATTCTTTTTATTTCTATTTTAGTAAACATAATTTATAAAGAATTTTTTTTTTGTAAATGTTTTAGTAGATGACTGTGTCTGTGCAGCGCCCTCTTGCGGCGCCCCCATGTAGCGCCCCTCCATCTTTTTTTTTTACATGCCTATGAACGTCACCGCCCACAAGTGACGCCGACCTATAGCCCCGCCCACTTTCCGTCAACCAGCGAATTCAAGATGGCGTCAGTGACCGAACTGAGGCATCAACAAACAACAAACACATTTTTAGCGGCTGTTTTTGGTCATTTTACAACTTACAGTCGTTACACGCGCTATGGCAACCGTCCGTAAGTTATTATTTTATTTATTTTATCGAGTTGAACATTAATATTGAGTATTGAGTGGATATTTTCACACAATTTGTGTATCTAACCTGCGTGACTGTCTCAGTCTGAAATTATTTTACTGCAGTCATCATTTAAACTGTGTGGGTTTGGATCACTTGTGTATCACAGGTTACATTTGGTCATTATAAACTAGCTGATATAACCGCAACGCACACAACGTCATACCACCAGATGAATTCTGGGTAATATCGTTAGGCGAAAGAGCCGCTCTTACAGACAGTGTGCATTTAGGGCACTAATGCAGCATTTGGCAGACACCCTCAACCAGAGCGACTTGTCCCCTGTTATACAACTGAGCAAATGGGGTGTTGAGGACCTTGCTTAGGGACCCAGCAGTGATGGGTTGGTGGTGCTGGGTATTAAACCCGGGTCTTCAAGTTGGTAGTCCAACACCTTAACCACCGTGCTACCACTTCCCCTTACAAGTACAAGTACAAATAGGTGGGGCGGGGCGAGGCGGTAAAGCTCACCAGCTTACTGGCCACTTTTATTAGGTGCACTTGCTAGTAGCGGATTGGGTTCCCTTTTGCCCTCGGAACTGCCTTAATTCTTGTGGCGTAGATTCAACAAGGTGCTCAAAACATTTCTCAGAGATTTTGGTCCATATTGACATGATAGCATCACGCAGTTGCTGCAGATTTGTTGGCTGCACGTTCATGATGTGAATCTCCCGTCCCACCACATCCCACTACATCACTGTAGATCTCCCACACTGTTACACCCCCACCACCAGCCTGAATTATTGAGACATGCTTTCATGTTATTTACACCAAATTCTGCCCCTACCAACTGCAGCAGAATCATCAGACCAAGAAACGTTTTTTCAATCTTCTGTTTTCCAATTTTGGTGGGCCTGTGGTAATTGTAGCCTCCATTTCCTGTTCTTAGCCGACAGCAGTGGCACCCGGTGTGGTCTTCTGCTGCTGTAGCCCATCTGCTTTAGGGTTCGACATTCTCTGTAAATCCTAGAGATGGTTGTGGGTGAAAATTTCAGTAGATGAGCAGTTTCTAAAATACTCTGACCAGCCCGTCTGGCACCAACGACTATTCCACGTTCAAAGTCACTTAAATACCCGTTCTTCCCTATTCTGATGCTCGACTTGAACTTCAGCAAGTTGCCTTTACTGCGTATAGATGCCTAAGTGCATTACGTTGCTGCCATGTGATTGGCTGATTAGCTATTTGTGTTACCAAGCAGTTGAACAGGTACCTAATAAAGTGGTCAGTGAGTTTATCTAAATGGGGGTGTGAATCTTTAGCCACCTCATTAATCGATTCAATTTTGATTGAGAGCTGCGATGCAATTATAAAATGATTATTAAATTGTCTGATTTTCTTTTTTTTTTTTTTTCACTGTTTGACTATTAAAGTATCTGTAATGAGCCATAATAAATTAACTTTTAAGATCTTTTATTTATAAAAGCAAAATGATTTGGCAAGTCAACAACAAAATTACAAAAAAATGAAGCAAACAATAGCGGTGAACGGTTTAGCCAGTTTAGCAGTAACGGCCATATTGAATGTGTTATCAGTAACTAAAACTGAGGCTTTGTCCAAAATCACATACTACTTAAATATGTGCTGAATTTAAGCAAGTACACACTTTACGACATTCTTATAGTATTTCCACTGGGGAAGTGTGTAAAGTTTGGTGGAAAAGTGTTTGTGTGGCGTGTTGCTGCTGCTGCTGCTGTTTGCTGCTAGCTACCATGAAGCGAGAGAACGCGGAGGTGATGGATTGATAACGTACAACTCCAAAGTTTTTTTTTGTGTGCGTTGGTATTTTGTACGATTTGACTGTCTCAATTGCAAACGTTTGAAAAATATAAAAAATCGCGCCGTGTAAGCTTGCCTTTAGACATGCTTTGCTCTGAAGGTAAACCGCCGAACTGACAGTCTGCGCCTAAACGAGCCAATTATAATCAGCCTTTCTGTTCAGAAGAAATACATTTTATTTTGTTTCTATGTTTGGTTATGATTTATATTTTGTTAGTTTCCCAAAAGGTTTCCAAAATGTTCCAAAATAATTCAGCTTCGGTTTAGATAAATATACAGAAATACACTAACTGAGATAAATGTAATGCGAGTCTGTCATTTTAACAGCGACGTCATGGTTGGCAAATCGTGATCATTGGTATTTTGATATGTGGCTCTTAACACTACCTGACAGAAAAGTGGTGGCACAGTGGTTAGTGTGTTCGACTGATAACAGGAAGATTTTGAATTTGATTCCCAGCACCATCAAGTTTCCGCTGCTGGGCCCCTGGGCAAGTCCCTTAACCCCAACTTGCTCAGTTGTATAAAAATGAAAGTCACTCTGTATAAGAGTGTCAGCCAAATACCAGCAAGGACGGGCTGTTCTATAACTGTGAGGACAAAGCTGCTTCCTTCTGTTGTAGCTTTTGGTGTGCCGTGAGAACAAATATCGTGCGCAGGTGTGGATCCTGTCGCTCATTTTTTTTCTACCTCTGTTCTTCATTTACAAACTGCCAGATAGCTTCGCTGGCTTCTAGTAGGATCTAATATTTAATCTTAAATATCGTGCTTAATTATGCAATCTGTTGAATCGAGTTTTTGATATGCTAACATCAAAGTGTACGGTATATTTACAACCCATTAAATCCAGGCCCTATTTCTTACTATTTAGCTGTTAATGATTTATTTTAATCATTTATAAAATCATCTCAGGCAGTCGCATTAGATTAAAACTGTACTTAGCCATTATGTTCTTTGGAACTGATTGCAAATCGATCTTGCATGTTTTTAGTGACTTATGCATTAATGTAGGCAAAAGGAACCCAATAATAATTTTTGCTGGATCTGTGTTCTTTTTCAGGTCAACCTCCTGTTCTGAAAGAACCAGAAAACATCCAGAATTTTACTTCAGACGCCTCCCTCCAGGTCATAACAAATTCTACCAAGAACATGCCAGAAACCCACAACTTAAAGCAATCAAGCAACATAGATCTTGCTAAGCTAACTAACGTTACTGCAGTAGTGATCACTACACCAGCAACCCCCAAACCAACCAATGCAGCTGAGAAAATTCGAGAAGACTCCAAGCCAACTGAGTTTGACTCAAATGTGCCAAAGTCCACAAACCTTTCTGCATCCAAGCCACCTATTATCACTAACTCGGCTGAAGAAGATCCAAGTCTTACCCGTGTTCTTGAGTCCACTACCCCTCCTTTTGAGATGGACTCAAATTATAATGTGGACTATGATGCTGATGCTGATGCTGATGATGATGATGATGATGCTGATGCTGATGATGATGCTGATGCTGATGCTGATTGCTGATGATGATGCTGATAACTTCAAAGGACACGTTGAAAATGGTGAACAGGAGGAAACTAAAATTAACACGCAGGGCCTCCAAGATGATACCAACTATGTTAAGGATATTTCTAAAGACCTGCCTGAGAGGACTGGAAAAATTGATATCCACATGAAGGACACCAATATCTATGCCACTCAAGATGAAGACTCTCATTTTTTCTTCCACCTAGTTATAATTGCGTTGCTGGTGGCCATAATGTACATCACATACCACAATAAAAGAAAGGTATGGCTGTTTTATGAATTAATCTAACATACAATAATATAAAATATATCTTTGCATGATCTGGATTTTTGCTACCTTGGCAATCTGCTCCATCTCTATTCTCCACCTTCATTGCTCTCACTCTCCCCTTCTCGCTATTCCCCGGTTTTCTCCATTTTGTCATAGATGGAGTTTTGGTTTCTTGCCGCTGTCGCCTTTGGCTTGCTTATTTAATTTACAGTTATTAATTAAACTAAGTGTTTTACTGAGTGTTTAATATTGTCTTTTCGATTTAATTTGTAAAGCTGCTTTGATACAATTTCTGTTGTTAAAAAATCGCTATATAGAAATGAAGGGGACTTGACCATCGCCTCTCCTCTATAGGGGGCAGATCATTCAGTGTTGTTGCCCCTAAATTATGGAACTGTCTTTACACTGCTTTACCAATAACCCCTACTGAATTTTCAATTGCTGCTTAAAACTCACTTGTTTTTAACTTGTTTTGATTTCTTTAAGTTGATTTCTGTTTATTCTGTTCTTTCTCTTTTTAATATTTGTTTGTTATTCCTTCATTTCTGATGTTTCTTGATGTTATTGTGTCCTTTGCGCTCTAAAAGTACGGTACTATATAAATGAAAATCTATTATTATTATTATTATTATCATTAATGTAATATATGTAGGGTGAAAAACCTGATTAGCAGTGTAAGGCACTTGGACTGCCAGTTAAAGGCATCGCCAGCTTATAAAATCCTGCGACGGTATTCTGAGAAGACAATCCTGCTGCGAGGCAAATATCTTGAATAGATGTACTTCTAGCCCAAGGCACACACTGTTTTACAGAAAAAGCGTAAAGGACTACCCTACCCCGTACCTAGTGCTAGTGCTATAGTACTGAGTGAGTGCTCCTTAATGATAACTGGTGCTCAAAGGGAGGTTTAAAAGCAACTTCCAGCACCAATCCCAGGTCCCACATTTTAGGGCGTATAGCACATCTTTTTACATGAAGCATGCTAAGCGCACAGAAATCTTTAAGTGGCCCCAAAGCAGCCATGCTTGAAGGCTCCACAATTTTGGCCTTGGATGCCAAATCGTGCCCCCCGTTTGAGACACTAAGTCCCTCTCTCTCTCATCTGCTGCCCCACCTACAGTCTCTCTCGGCAGACTTTGAGCTCTTGGCCATAACTGCATTGGCCGAATATTCAGCATGCCCATGTAAAAGACACAGCTTAGGCTGTGGCCATCTGATTCAGAAGCCTGTGAAAAGCCTTCAAGTATACATAACTGCCTAACCTGAAAAGGTGCAATGTAGACTAGGTGACCACTTTGCATTCCTGAGAAAGGCAAGCTCCTATCTCTAGATAGTCTAGAAAGGCTTCATCTCTGGTCATGCCGCCTTTTTCCTGGAGCTGGCCACTTCCTTGTCCTTGTCTCCGGCGCACATGAGAATTAAAGACTAGAACGGGCTTTTTTCTAGTGGGGAAGACCCTGATGCTGAGGATAAGCGGGACCTCACCGGCTGTGTTCCTAAAATCAAGTTCGGTATACACTACTGCAGTCATAAGAAGACTGATAACCTGCTGGTTGTACAGATGACACTCATTTAATTCCCCTTATAAGGGTGGTAAGCCACAGAATATCATGGCTAAAAGGGCTGTCTGCACAAGCAGCAGGGGAGGACTGTAGCCTGAAGAATGGAGGAGAAGTAATGCTGCCTATGACCGCAAAAACACAGTCAAACATGGAGGTGAAAACATTATGCTTTGGGGTTGTTTTGGCGCTAAGGGGACAGGACAATTTCATGGCATTAACAGGGACGATGGACAGGACCTATGTACCAGTAAATCTTGGGTGAGAACCTCATTCCGCCAGCCAGGACCTTGAATATGGGCTGTGGATTCCAGCATGATAATGACCTAAAACACACAGCTAGGGCAACAAAGGAGTGACTCAAGAAGAAGCACATTAAAGTTTTGGAGTGTCAGTTATTTTTCCCGATCTTTATCCCATAGAAAATCTATGGAGGGAGCTGAACTTAGTGGCTAACTTCAAGAAATGTCTAAACTCTGTACTTGACAACAAGTCTTTAAATAGTTATTTTACTCAATACAATTTATAAATGTTTTATGTTTTTGTTGCCATTTTGTCTCTTACTGTTAGAATAAACCCAATATTAAAATTAGAGACTGATCAGAGCGCCAGTTCCCGAGGCCAGTTTTAAGATGGACAGATCTTTTAATACTAATATATTTGAATATGATAATCAACATAAGGTCAGCATTGGTAATAGTCGGTTTGAGGTTTCTGGTAAATACAATAATTTTTTTCTCTTCTAAATTATTTATTTTTCATTGAAATATTTGTCTACTTATTCTTGTTTTTTTGTATTTTTTTTTTTCTGTACAGATCATGCTTCTGGCTCAGAGTCGGCGCTGGAGGGAAGGACTTTGCACCCGCAGCATAGAATATCGTCGGCTAGACCAGAATGTTGACGAGGCAATGCCTTCATTAAAGATGACAAACAATTATGTCTTTTAAAACAAACGCACACCTCAATGTATAATTATATATAAACATACTATAATATTTAATAATAAAGAGCCGAGTTCTTTAATTGTAAATGTAAATTGTTGTGTTATGTAATACACAGATATTAATTTGAGTATTGAAAGATGATCAAGAAACGTTTATCTACTTTCCTTTACCTAAATACTTTATCACATGGATGTTATCGTTTTTTGTTGTTTTTCAGGCAGTGCATTTTTTTTTTTTACCTTTTTTAGCAATTACTTTGATTTAGTATTTGGAATATTACATATGATACTGAATTAATTAAAATTTATCTAAGAGGTTCTGAAGAGTGCAGGGAATTTTCTTTTATAATTAATGGACGGATTATTCGGTTTCTTTACCGTCTGGATTTTTTTACATTGTATATTTTCTTTGTTGATCAATAATTGTATAACTCTTTATTGTGTAATAAGTTTGTTTAAAAAAAAAAAATACAGAGAAGTCTGTGGCTTTATTGCAGTTGTGGGGCTGGACCCTTGATTAATTGATTGATTTATTAGGACATAACATTTTATTTGAATTTATCTTAAACACCAGTTGCCTAAGACGTAGATATAGGGTAGCCTTTAACTGTGCAATAATAAATATAATTTGCTCTGTATTCAGTTGTAAGGATTGGGTAGCAATAGACTATCGATGAGCACAGACATGGACATACAGGCAGTAACTGTGCTTGAACAACCCCAATATTCAAGGTAAAAAGGCACAAAGAGGAAATGTTCCCTGCTTATTTAATGCAAATCCCCTTTTAAGCTTAGCAAAATAAACTTTACTAGACCAATTTATTCAAAATGCTGATTTAGATTTTACTTTGTAACTCTTGAAATTCTAATGTGACAATATGTAATAAAGTATATAATACAGATAAACGAGACAACTTTAACAATAAGCTTCTGTTTATTTATCAAACAAATGTGGTACTAGCAATCAAGTCTTATGATTTTAATGTATACTAAGACCTTTAAGCTGCAATAGAAAAAAACAACTAATATAAATCAAGGAATCTCCTAACAAGTCCTCCAACCCTAATAAGTACATCTTAAAAAATATTTTTAAAAAATGTACTCTTTTCTAGATTTCTGTGTAATTTTAGGTTCTTCTTCTTATTTAATCGCAGGTCTATATTATAGATTTTAACAGTGTTGTGAAAGAACCTTGAGTAATAATACTACCTGTGATGCTTTCCACTGTAATCTCATGGTGATTTTTAAGGAGATCTGGAGTAGCAGTGAATTAGTCTGTAGTGTTAAAGGTGCGATCCTTTTAACTAAGGGTCGTAGCGCAGTGGTTATGGTGTTGGATGGCTATTTGGATTCCCAGCACAGCCAAGTTATCACTGTTGGGCCCCTGAGCCAGGCCCTTAACGCCCAATTGCTCAGTTGTATTAAAGAGATTATTGTAAGTCGCTCTGGATTTGTAAACATGACATCTCCATCTCCTCAATACTTGTTTGCTTAATCTGAGTTATATTATGCAGATCTTAATGATAATGTTAAAGCAGCCCTACGTTGACTTTTAAAGAAAAGTAGCTACAGTATTTGTATATAGCAATGTAGAGCATCGCGAGCACAGTGCCTTGAAAAAGTATTCATTCCCCTTGAACTTTTTTTACATTTTGTCATCTTACAACCACAAACTTCAATGTATTCTATTAAGATTTTATGTAATAAACCAACACAAAGTAACACATAATTGTGAAGTGGAACATAAATTATACATAGCTTAAAAAATGTTCAAGCAAATAAAAATCTGGAAAAGCGTGGTGTGCATTTGTATTCGGTCCCCCCTGCGTCAATACTTTGTAGATCCATCTTTCGCCGCATTTACAGGTATGTCTCTAACAGCTTTGCACATCTGGAGATTGACATTTTTGCTCAAGCTCAGCCAGATTGGATGGGGAGCGTCATCAATATTTTTTCATCCAAATCATTCCATTGTATCTCTGGCTCTATGTTTAGGGTCATTGTCTTGCTGGCAGGTGAATCTCCTTCCCGGTCTCAAGTCTTTTGCAGCCTACAACAGGTTTTCTCCAGGATTGCCCTGTATTTATCTCCATTCAGCTTCCCATCATCTCTGACCAGCTTCCCCACATAATCCTTCATGGTTTGGAAACCTGTTCGGTAACCCCTGGCTGTGGATTAAGGAAATAGCAAATAGCAAGAACTACACGGACCCTAGCTGCATGTTAGGTTCTGTGTCAAAATGCCGCTTGTCACAACAGACTTTGCCTGTAACGATCACAGTTTACAAAAATGAACCTTTAAGTGTCTAAATTTGTTTTCTGTGAGAGTTATTAGAACTCTCAAAGATTACAAATTAATAAAATGTTAAATCTAGGTTCCAATATAATAGTATATAAACTGACAACGTGAATGACAAAGATGATAACATTCTGATCAGGCAGCCCAGGTGTCTGAGACATTAACCCTTTTGTCTCTATGCACTTCCTGGCCATCAGGCAAGTTTAATGTAAATGCTAAGATCAAGGTACAGCTGTCCTTTGTCTCTATGATAATGTGGAGATCTAGACTATACTGTCAGGCTGATTGGATTAGCACCTTTACATTCAAACGACACTGTTCCGATTTTCTCCACCTCAATGTATTTCTCCCCCTTTGAAAGATATAAACTCTATTGTGCTGAGATATAGTCAGACTTGTAAGAGAGTAACTTCTGCTTATAAGATCTCCCAACGTCTCCTGGTCTCTGCTTCGACAAAGAAAACGTTTACACCTGCTTTCTGAGAAATACTAAAAAAATGATTATTAATTGATGCAACACCCCCCACCTTTAACTTTCGGACACGGCTAATGTTTATAACAGTAATCGTGGGGCGTGGACTCATTTAAAATAAGTAATCAGATTTTAGCCAGGTTTCTGTCAAACAGAGCAGATCTAGATTATAATCAGTAATACCTCAATCTGAATGAAAATGAGACAGGTAGCATAAACAACTAAATGTTTGCATGTCCCAAAATGAATCATGATGATTTTAATAGGAATATCAGGGATAGTTGGGAGTTTCTGCGACTGCCCTGATCGGCCACGTGCTCCTTCATTTTCCAGCAGGTTTTAACACGGATGTCATAGTAAAGAAATGCTGTAAAGTAAAAAAAAATTCTGGAATATATATTTTAATGATTTTTTTTTAAATCAATTTTCCTAAAGTGCAAAGGAAGAAAACAAAATAGAAATCTTAACTAAAATACATTTTTGACTTGATTATCCTTTGGCCCTTATCAATGTATCTGCACATTTTGTATACTTAAACAAACTTATGAATTTTTGGGGTCAGACTGTGGTGTATGATTAACCAATAGTAACAGGAAGATGATAATGATCACACATTTTAAATGTCATTAACTGGAACAGCCAAACCCCAGGTTTTTCTGTCACAGGTCAAACACCATGGCATAGATAGGTACAGCAACAAGGTAGTTTCACTGCATCCCAAGCAGACTGGGATGTCAAGTTCTGCTGTCATGAAGCTATCATAAAAGCGTAAAGCAATGGCCAATGTCGAGGACCATAGATGCAGTGGCTGGATGAAAACTTTGGTGAACAGAGGAACAAGGAGTCCTTAATGAGATGGTTTGGCCCAATTGGAGCCCTGAGCTAAATACATTAAGACTGTCCAGAACAAGAGACAGGATTTAAGACCATGTCAATATTTACAACCAATCTGTTTTTAGTTCTCAAAGGTGTTTGGATCAACCTACAGGCCACGTTCCTTTACAAACTGTGTTCAAGTCAACCTAGAAAAATTGATGCTGTTTTACATTTCCTGTTTGGCATTTACCAGACACCCGTATCCAGAGCGACTTACATTTATACACTCAAAAATCTAAGCAACTAGGGGTTAGGGGCCTTGCTTAGAGGTCCAACAGTGGCAACTTGGTGGTTCTGGGAATCAAATCCTGATCGTCCAATTAGCAGTCTAACACTGTAACCACTGCGCTACCACTCTCCCTGTTTAGCAGGCAATGATTGGTCACACTAAACACTGATTCAATTTGGATTTCTCTTGTGTTCATTCATTTTTAGTCACCCAAATTGTTGAAACATTTTTTATTTCCTTAAACGAAAAGAGAATTTTCTCTTCAAAGGAATCTTACTTCAGCAATACATTGTAGGAGTGATGGATTCATTTCTGCCTTGCCATAAGGCCACACTAACATCTCAATTTCCAGAACAACTTTATTTTATTTCTGAACCAGAATCGTAATGCTAAAAATAAAGCTTAACATGGATTTGGATATGAATACATTATAACTAATATCAACACAAGTGAAATAATTAAATAAAATTAAAGATAAACAAGTGGCATTCTTTGAAAGACATAAGACATTTCTGTGCCATTGTTATATTACTATATATCAGAAAAGCATCGGGATAATTTTACTGGCGAATTGTTGTGTAAAATACACCCATATTTAATGTGCTCTTCCAAGCAGGCGTTACCGCATGTTGTCCCTTTAACACTGCTTAGAGGAAAGACTGATATGGAGTACATTTAAATTTGTTCTATTTTGTCCAACCACACCATGATGCTCTGATGCTTGTCCTTTTTTCTTATCATGGTACTAACACAGGTATGAAACCTTTTTTTTTACTATAAATAAAAAAATTAGATCCTCAAAAAAGAATACCAAGCCTGTATATTTATCCATTTGTCCAAGCCATTAATATGTTATGGTTTAAGTGTGTCCAATATCCAGTTTTTTGGTTTCAAGCTGGACTCACAATAAAACTAAAAGAAAAGACCAAGAATAACTATATTGCTCAGTCATTTATGAAAAATGAAAACTGTCTTTTTGTGCAGGTGGGGGTGGGGGTGGGGGACAACCATGGCAAAACCTTCTATTAATCTACACTCACACTATACTCCATCTTCTTACCATGCAGAGTTTTATTTACATGCGTTTTCTAGTTTGATCTGCATTTGATGACAGGTATAATTTAATGATAAATGGCAAATAATTGATCATTGAAAAAAAAAGTCCTCGGCCCACATTTAGCATCAGGGATTCTTACATTGTTATTTTGTCATACAGATGTTCTATCTGCTGCTTAAAATATTCTTTAAGCTCGGGCCTTTTGGCTTTTAATGTGGGCGTCAGCAATCCGTTTTCAATGGAGAACATCTCATTATGAACATGGATGTCTTTCACCTGCGGATTAAGGAACACGATGAGAGTTTGAAATAAATCAGTTCTGTATTTACTGATAAACTTAATAGTGTACAATTCCACTATGCACTTACTTGCTCGAATGAATGGAGGCCACTGGCTTTGCCTAAACACAGCATGTCATCCAAGATGGCTTTCTTTAGCTCCTTCAAAATATAAAAAAAACATTATTTGTAGTATGACTGGTGAGCTGACCACTTATATGTAGGAACTATTGTATTCAATGCATGAAACATACCACATTCTCGCACAGATCACCATAACATCCAACAATTCCTCTTTTCTTGGCCCATGAGGGCATCACTTCGGGGTCTGGAACAACAATCCCAACCAGACAAGACTGCAAATGGATAAAATTAGTTACTTGCAACTGTAAAAGAAAGCCTACAATTTTAAAGGTTTTAGAAAAGTCACAAGAGCACCAATCAACCTGCAGGCTGTCTCCATGAACATAGAGTTGAGACACAGGCTCACTGCGAATATAGATGTTCTCGATCTTCTCCGGTGAAATATATTCACCCTGTGCAAGCTTAAATATGTGCTTCTTCCTGTCGATGATCTTCAATGTGCCATTCTGTAAAAACAAGAAAGTTTACACTTCATTTTTCTAAATATTACCAGGACTCTTCTTAAACTGGAAGTAGCTCAGAGCTAGAATTTTGGTCCAAGTTTTGTTAAAAACTGTAATGGCCACCAACATACTTTCAGATATTGACTGCAAAAGTGTAGAAATTTGCTGAGATGAGCCTAAAATATCAGAAATACTCATCAGTTGTACACCATCAAGCCACAACAGCATCGATATTAATTTGGGTTTTTCGGTCTGTATTGAACCAGCCATATAAATACATTTAGACCACCTGACTGCTATCGGGATGTAAAAGGACTTTTAACCAGCAGAACAATTCTTTTTATTGCATTCGCCTATTTTACCTTTAATGACCTGCTGAAAAGCTCAAAGACGCAGTATGTCAAGTTTCACTTCTGTGTGATAGTTTATAGTTACTTTATTCACTTTCCAACACTGCGTATCATATGAACTCTTTCAGTTTTATTACATCAGTACACAGTTTATCATATTAGCATGTGTTTATAAGGTAAAAAGTTAGCACAGATAGCAGGAAACACACCACATATATTTAATATGACAAAATATTGTCAGCGTAATGAACAATTTTCACTTTTAACCATATTGTAATGGAATACATTTTAAAATGATGAAAATATCAACAGGTTTAACCTCTGGTTTTAATATAATCCCTTTTTCAGCAAAGTTTTAGAATACAAAAAATAAGCACACCGGCAACCATTCTCCAATGTCTCCTGTGTGAAGCCAACCCTCCAAATCCAGTGTCTCTGCTGTCATAACTGGATCCTTTAGATAGCCCTTGAAGACATTTGGACCCTTGACACACACCTGCAATTTAAGTAGATTTATTTAAAATTTAATTAAATAGGTAAGATACAAAATACTACTTGGTAGTGTTAATAGCCACAGGTTTCCGGTAGTATAAATGAGATTAAACAATTTGTTTACCTCCCCTTTTCCTTTGGAAGTAAAATAGTTCTTTTCCGGCACGTCCACCAGTTTAATGAGGTTGCATGGCAGTGGTGCACCCACATGACCTACAAACACAAAGGAAATGTTAATAGTCCTGTAGGACATTTATAAGGCTATCATCTTTTAAAACAAGGCGTTGTCCTAAAACACATTTGTATGAAAATAGTAACAATTACAAAATGTGATACATATAAATAGTTCTGTAAAAGCCTGGATGTTTTGATTAAGTGGGCAGAACAGTGGTTTAGTGATTATCACTGATGTCTTTTAGTAAGAAGGTCTCTGGTTCGTATCCTGTGCAGGGGTCTTTCTGTATGGAGTTTACTGTGCTTGTGTGCGTGGGTTTGCTCCGGGTTCACCGGTTTCCTCCCACAGTTCAAAAACATGTATGTTAGATTGATTAGTGATTCTAGATTGCCCATAGAAGTGAGTGTGTGTGTGAGTGGTTGTTTGTCTGTATGTGATCCTTTGATGGACTAGTGATCTGTCCAGGGTGACCCCTGATTTTCACCTAATGACAGTTGGGATAAACCCTGTGACCCTGATTAGAAATAAGCGGGTAAAGACAATGGATGGATGTTGACTAAGGTCAAATTTACAAAAATCACAAAAAAAAATCAGATATTTAAAGTCAACATATCTGTCAATATAATTGTGTCAAAAGCTGAATTTAATTTATTATAAAATAGATCATTTTAATTGTTAGTTTAAACAGTATAAAAATGCAAAATGATTAATCAAGTAGTAAAAATGTATTTAGGCAAACAACTTTAAAGGTTTTTAAAATTGTTACACTACTTACTGCATTTTTACATATAACTCTGTAACCTATTATTAGGAGTTTTAACAGGAATTTAAACACCTTAATTGCTTTATTGCTGCTCTGACCTTAGTGTGCATGTCCCCACAACCTACATGGTTGCCACCCACTGAATCGTCCCATACTTAAGACTTAAATAGCATGTCTTGTGTTGAATTAATACTGAGAAGCATTCGTTCTTTATTTTCGAGCTGTGCATCATTTATGCAAATCGTCCAACACGCAATCTGTGATGACTTGTGCTATTCTTCCTCTGATTGAGAAATACTCGCTACCCTCATGAGTTTCATTTTAATTCAATTCAATTCAATTCAATTCAATTCAATTCAATTTTATTTGTTTTGTGCTCTTAACAATAAACATTGTCTTAAAGCATCTACATTACACATAATATTGGAAATTGAATATAAATGGAAGTAAAGAGCTTTGTTTTGACATTGCATTTGCTGATTAACCCTGATTTTTACATTTGTTTTAAATTGCCTGATGGACGAATCCCACTTTACTGCCTCTGTGACAGGTGCATTATTATTATTATAGTGTGCGGCTCATTAATATGGCTAGCGTGCTAATAATTGTTGTTGTTGTTGTAATTTGTTCTAAATGTGTTAGACACCTACATGTCAACCTCAATTCTACCAAAACAACAATAAGCTACTGCAAATGTGAATAAGTCAAAAGGCTGAAGGTGTGCCAGTGTCTGCTGGCTCTAAATAAACCACCTTTTTTCCCTGGCATTAGAACATCGATGGACCCCTGTCTTTCAGCAATTAAAAAAAAAAATAGGAAAATTGGCAACAGTGCAAGTAAAACACACAAATAAATTAGGTGTTTTTTAAAAATATTTATGGTTTTGAAAAAAAGAAGGGCAGAAAGAAGTTCCACGATGATGCAAAAATTGGGCAGACAAATACAGAAGACAGATGTGAACAGAGTGCAAACCCTCGAACGCTCAGATTGAAGATTGGGCATGCTTATGATGGCGAAATAACTTTAAATAACCAGGGAAACGTTTTGAAAGATATATGAGGCAGAAACAAGAACTCCTAATTTCATCTGTTATTTTGAAGAATACGTTGTGAAATGATGAAAATGATGAAACAGAGTTACCTGAAGTCCAGTCTCCCGGAGTGGTGAAGGTGCAGCCAGCAGTGCACTCTGTTTGTCCATATGCTTCATATACCTTTAAACATGCATGTATGCACAATACATAAATACGTAAATATCAGGGACGTGCATGTCATCATTAAAATAAAAATAAATAAATAAAAATAAAATAAAAAGAGTATTGAAGGTTACTCACTGATGTGTGCTAGAAATATTTGAGTATGACTCTGATCATTTAAACTACTTGATCAAAATAACTGAATTTGCATATTTCCTGTTAAAATACAGGGCAGAAACATGATGTAGTGAGGCAAGTTGTGGACTTTATATATTTGTAGTGGATAAGCGTGAATAACTTGCTTGCAAACATGTGATTCTGATGATGTTGGAAGTAAAAATTCAGGGGGAAAAAAAAAAACAGGATTTTATACATCGAGGAAAGTCTGCATTGTAGCAGTTTAGATAATATTTTAAAAGAAAAACATAATTAGAAAAGAACCACATATGTTGGACTAAATATGATCCTGATATTATGATTATAATTATAATTCTCTGCTGAACTAAAATATTTGCCTGTGTTCGGGTTGGTAGATGAGCAACTACCTTTTCCTCCAGACATTTTTCTACACCAAAAAACAGATAAAAGTGTACAAAAGCATGGATTCTCAACATATATTATTAGTTGATGGATTAATGACCTTGTTACCAAGGAGCTCTACAATAACAACCAGTAGTTTTTTTTGCCCTTGTAATTAGCATTTCTATTTTGTCTTGTTGATTAAATTACAGTTACAGTTCTTTAATTTACATTATATTAGGTAAAACGCTCTCAAACATCTGCCAATACGCCACTAAAGGTATGGGTAACAAAACAAGATGGAGAATACATCACAGCTCAGTGTAATTAAATTACAGGATCATTTATTTATGCTCGCCTGTAGATCTGTTAAGTGTAAAGTGGTGTTGCTTGTAGTATCTGCGGTTTTAAATAGAATAATACGCAAACATATAATAAATTAGCAATGCACTGAATATATGAGCAGAATATATATGTTGTGCCGCCCAGCAGCATTTAGCGTGCAGAATTTTACTTTTAATTTTACTAGGTAAAAAATACCAACTATAAGAAAGCATGTGTAAATTACATGAATTTAATGTAAGTGCTCACTGCACACATGCAGTGCCCTGAAAAAGTATTCATACACCTCAAATCATTTTCACATTTTGTCACCTTACAACAACTACAAACTTAAATGTATTTTATTGAGATTTTATGTAAAAGACCAACACAAACTAGCACATACTTGTGAAGTGAAATAATAATATACATTTATTTTAAATTTTAGGCAAATAAAAATCTGAAAAGTGTGCTGTGCATTCAGCCCCCCTGCGTCAATACTTCGTAGAGCCACCTTTCACTTTAGATACAGCTGCAAGTATTTTGGGGTATTTCTCTACCAGCTTTGCACATCTAGAGACTGGAATTTTTGCTTCTGTGAACAGAAATTTTCATGTCTTGCCACAAAAGCTCAATGGGATTTAGGTCTGGACTTTGACTGGGCCATTCTAACACATTAATGTTCTTTGATCCAAACCATTCCATTGTATCGCTGGCTGTATGTTAAGGTCATTGTCTCACTGAAGGTAAATATCCTTTCCAGTCTCAAGTCTTTTTCAGCCTCCAACAGGTTTTCTTACAGGATTGCCTTGTTACCTTTATCCATCTTCCCATCATCTCTGACTAGCTTTTCTGTCCCTGCCGAAGAAAAGCATCTCCACAGCATTATGCTGCCACCACCATGTTTCAAAGTGGGGGTGTTGTGTTCTAGGTGATGAGCAGTGTTACTTTCTGACACACATAGCACTTTGCATTTAGGCCAAAAAGTTCGACTTTGGTCTCATCTGACCAGAGCAGCTTCTTCCACATGTTTGCTGTGTCCCCTATGTGGCTTGTGGCAACCTGCAAACAAGACTTCTTATGTCTTTCTTTAAACAATGGCTTTCTTCTTGACACTCTTCCATAAAGGCCCGATTTGTGTAGTACACGACTTGTCCTATTGACAGATTTTCCCACCTGAGCTGTTGATTTCAGTCCTCTTTGAGATGTTCAAAGCCTAGGATATTTTTTATACCCTAACCCTGCTTCAAACTTCTCCACAACTTTATCCCTGACCTGTCTGGTGAGTTTCTTGGTTTTCATGATGCTGTTTGTTCACTAGTGTTCTCTAACAAACCACTGAGGCCTTCACAGAACAGGTGTATTTATCACACACAAGTGGACTCTATTAACTAATTAGGTGACTTCTGGAGGCAATTAATTGCACTGGATTTTATTTAGGGGTATCAGAGTACAGGGGGCTGAATACAAATGCACACATTCAGATTTTTACTGGTTAAAATAATTTATATATAATTTTTGTTCCACTTCACAATTATGTGTTACTTTGTGTTGGTCTATTACATGAAACCTCAATAGAATACATTTAAATAGGGGTTGTGAGTTAAAATTTTTTAAAGGGGTATGAATAATTTTTCAAGACACTGTAAGCATTGCGGGTTTTCGAACAACTTTTTCCTGTTTTTTAGTCAATTTTCTATGCCGTGAGTGCAAACAACCCATTATGGAATTAAGAACAGACGAACAGGACAGAATAAATGAGCTTAGAAATATAAAACATGACCTTTAATCAATGTACAAACAATATTAAATGTTACATTTTATAGTATTCATTTGAATATATGTAAAACTGGCTCCCTCGCCACCATATTTAACACACAACAGAGAAATATATACAGATAATCTGTTCTTAAGTCTGTTCTGTTCTTGTGAATTTATGTGTTGGGTTATTGGTCTCACCTGACAGCCCAGAGCTGCTCTCAGGAAGCTGAGTACAGTAGGAGAGGTGGGAGCAGCACCTGTTATAACCATGCGAAGCCGTCCTCCTAAATTAGCCTGCAGAGCAAATCAACTGATTAGTTTTTAACATTTATACGCAATTAGAAATCAACTGATCAGTTTTTCTTACATTTTTTAAAAGAAACGCTATTATGGCATTGCACCTTAAGGAAATACATATTTAATTAGCTTTAATCATGTAATGTACTTTACTTAAACTATCAGCAATTTATGCACTAGATATTTACACTCCAACCTAGTTTTACGCAAATAAATATAGTAGCTCACCATTGTTTTTTAAACAATTTAGATGCTTTAGAATTTTTTTTGTGTTAATAATGTGCACTTTATGTCCCTCATTTGTTGCTTATTTGTTTACCTGTTCAAAGCTTTTAATTTGTATTTATTTTATTAATGTAGAAATAAAGTTTTTTTTATTAGCTAAAAGGGACACATTTACACAGTGGTAGAAGGTTAATAATTACAAATACTTTCGTTACAGTATTTGAGTAGATTTTTCCACTTTTTCTCTAGTATAATTATATTTTGGTATTTTTTATTGAGTTGTTTAAAAATAAATTATTTAACTTGAGAAAAGCAAGCGATAAATTTATTTGTTTTTAAGATATGAAGCATTTGTTTTATAGGTCAAATACTGAGCTAATGTCTAAAATCTAAGTGTTGTTTTATTTTTATATACATTCTTGTTGTTTATAACATTTAGTAGTTCAGTTCGTATTTTACCGTCTGATACTTAAATAGGATTCGGTATTGTTTTAAATTACAGCGATTCTTTTTCGGTTTTATCAGTAATGATTCTTCTTGAAGAATCATTTTATCTGAGGAACTTAAGCTTATGATTTTACTATAAAATAACACAGAAAAAAAATCATTAAAGATAAATATAATCACTATAAAAAATGAGAACCAATTAGTGCATTTTTACAGCTGTTCACATTCAATTTAGTAAAACTGACTGTGTTTATAAGGACATTTTGACAATTTTGTATATGATCTGTATAAAACATGAATTTTTGTATTTCTCTGTGTCTGCAGCTCAGAAAACAGCCTATAATTTGTGAATTCTTTCACCTGAATGGTTTAAAATCACATTTTACACACTAAATTCCTTTTAAATGCAGTAACTTGAATAGTACTTGTACTCAAATAAATTATTTCTTCGTTAAAAAAACTTTCACTTCAGTAAAAAAATTGCAGTACACTTTCAGACTACTGACTGCATTTACACTACTGACAGTATTACAACTAGAAATGCATGTTTAGTTTTGTACTGTTATAATTGTGTCAAAACAAAAGTACAAGAATAAATAAAAACCAGCTTGCATAACAGTTATCAGTCACAAAACATGCAAATTATTTCCCATCATTTTAGTATTGGTTTTACTACCAGTATTAGATTCTCATACCTGAATCTTGCTAAAGAAGATTTTATCCCAAATGCTGTCATTGCGGATAATCCCACTGCTGACCTCTTCTCCTTTTTTCTTTGCAGCAAAATTGAGGAGCCACCGTTTTACAGGTGTATTGGCCTGACTAAAGATCTGGAAAACAACAACAAAACAACCTTGGTTGTGTTAGTTAATTCATCAGCACGTCACATACTGTTATTTATTGATTATTATTGATTTAACTTTAAGATGTAAGCTTTAATTTCTGATACATTTGAACAGTAAAATACAATATAATATTATAAAATAATATTATATAGTTATATAGAGTTTAAGAAAAAAGGGCACTTTATTTACATAACATGCTAGAGAGGAATCTGTGCTTATGCATGAGGCGCTTCCGTGCATCTACAATTTGCTGTCCAGCCAGCGAGAACAGTAGGAGAGGAGATGGGACCATCAGCCGTGAGGCTATAGTTTGTTGTCTGTCGTGTCTGGTCCTGTAGGGCATGAGAGAAACAGTCCCTAGGATAGCACAAGACATAACTCACCTGAACCCCTCTGAGCGTGTCTCTCTTGTCTCCTGCTCCTGTTTTACGGCCTTATAGAGAAGAGAAGATCCATGTGCACTAAGTGGCTGCATGAGTTTGCCTGCTCTCAGGCCCCCAAATGTTTTCTGGCTATCCATGACAAGAGAAGTGAACAAGAAGATGGGGTTTAGCCTTCGCAGGTCTGAGACTTTTGCTGCTGAGCGTTGAGCCTATAAGGAGTCCTTCCTTGACAGCCTATCTAAATGTTGGACCTGGAAATGGAAGTTCTTTAATTAAAAGGACCCTAGCATTGGTGCCTTTGTCCTTTGCCATCCATTTTAGCGGCGCATGATCAATCACCAGTCTGAATTTGTGGCCTGCCAGATATTATCTGAGCTTGTCCACGGCCCATTTGTTGGCCAGGGCTTGCCAGTACCTTTTGTAAGGAGGAGATGAACTGGGTTCTGTCCAGTTTTCTACGGTGTCATCCACCCAGAAAAGGGGGTAGACATTGAAGTCTAAAAGCTGGTTAAGGCCATGAAGTCACTGCAGAGTCTTATATTTTTGTAGTGATCCTGTAAGGCTGTCCCACCAATCCCTGGGAGATTTTGATGTTGTGGTGGACCAGGATAGTGAGTCCCAATGTGGAGACGAACAAGTTAGGCCCTGGAGTTGACAGGTTTCACCTTTTTGAGGACTGTGTAGGGCCTTGCCGCTCAGTAAGGAACTTGCAGCCCAATGAGGAACTTGCAAACTGGTCGCCTGCTTGAAATTTTCTGGTCTGTGCATTCAGGTTGTATAGCTGATGTTGGTCACAAACTACAGGGGCCACTCAATTGATGCACTCTTGTACTTCCAGCACAAAATCCACCACCAAGCTGTAGGTGGGAGGCTGTTCCTCCAAGGCCTCTCAGGCCACGTTTAACAGTCCCCAAGGTCACCATCCTTAGAGGAGTTTGAAGAGGTAAACCTGGGGTAGTTATTAGATTTGCCTTCAATCTGATGAAACTGACACCAGCAGTGTTTAAGGCAGTCATTTTTTGTCCTGCTCGAAATTCTGACTCCTCATAGCACGAATACACAGAGGAGATAGGGTTTGTGTCCCCGGTAAGAGTGCCTGCAGATGTTTGTCATGGTAAGGCTGAAACCGGGCTGGTACCTGCTCAGCAGCAGGGGAACCAGCAGGTCAGGGATGACTACCACTTGTATAGGCAACTTCTAGCCTCGTACCCTTGTTGCTATGGACACGACACCAACAGCCTTCCAAACAGCTTTACTGTTCTTTCTACTGTGGGTCAGGCCGACATCACAGCACTGCCTAAAACAAGCCGGGCGGTAAAGGTCTCCCATTGACCTCAACGGGCATCTAGAGCTATTGCACTGTAGCACTGTAAAATCATCCTACCTCTTTATTTAATACTGGTAGAACAATCAGACGAGCTATTAAGCACTTCATAATTATCCTACCTTTGCTTAAAACAATTTTTCAGCAAAGTTTCTTTAAATAATTTTACTAAGTTCTAAGTAACACACACAAAGCAAAAACCCGCACTAGGATTTTTGAACCAATAGGATGCACCGATAGATATAGCTGTAATTTTGCATTACAGTAGGAAAATCTGGCATGGTAGGACAAAGTGACAGAAGCATATTATAAAGGCATGAAAAAAGAACAGTATGTAAGAGTTAAAGGATAAAAAGACATTAATCTCAATTTAAGAAACATAAATAAAAGAGAATATAAGAACACTTACATTATACAGATAGATAAAAGAATAGCTTAGTTTTATCGTCTTGTGAAAAAAGTGGTAATTCAATTAACAGTTATTTTATTAGAAATCAGGGGGAAAAACATTTTTTTTATTAATAAATTTAGCAATGCTCTATCCTACACAATCCAAACTTTTTTGGACGCATTTATTAATTATTTCAAATTAGTGAAAAGATAATTATAAAATATAATACTCTTTGTGGAGTGTAGGAATTCATTTAGACCCCCGCAGCCAGTGGCGCCCTAGACAACCGTTTAGTTTGCCTATGCCTAGAAGCGGTACTGTATGTAAAAATACATTTAATTTACGGTTCAATACATGCCTCAGTTTTTTGACTGTAGCTTCAGTTCAGTTCGGTTCTGAGGGACAGTAAGATAAAAAAAGGTTTTAGTTGCAGATCTATTTATTTTTCATAAAGGCAAAAATCAAATTCTACACATTCATAGTTTATTGAATAAAATAGTAAGATTTAAAAAATGAAGATATATTAAAAAAATGAACACTGGCAGCTCACAGATGCCGAAAGCCCATTCAAACTTGGTAACATATACATTTAAATTAAAAAAAAAAGTATTTTGTAAACGTTTGACCTCCTTAACTTACATGTATTTTACTGCATTTGTCATTTTTATACAGGGGACGGGTTTGGAGTATGGCGCGTTTTATTTCCCAGTCTGGCATGTAATGAAGAGTCACTATGAGATATAGGTAACTCTGAAAAACTTAACGCCAGTCAAGTACTTTCATAAGGTATCAAAACATCACCAAAAAACAGCTGCAAATCTTCTGTAATAAACATTCCTACTGCATGTGTTATTTTTTATGTCTGAATTAGCTGGGTATGGATGATGGAAGGAATCAGCTAGACAATGTTTTGGATGACTGTGTTACCTGCTCTGCAATCCTGCTTCAAGACAGTGACATTGCTGATTCATGGTGCCACAGATGTGCAGATATGTTAAAAGTATTTTTATTTAAGAAAGCTAACGTGTGTAAAACAGTGCTTGAACACAGTCATTTTTCGTTTACTATCATCATAGTCAACAGCAAATTTGTAATGTCTCCACACCACAGATAAAAAAAAAACCCCAATGCTTCCTTGTGTTTCGATCTCATTTCACTGCTCGCCATAGTTTAGAGTGTAAAATATAACAGCAGCATCGCAAGCATAGTTGGCAAGGTGGCAAACATGATCGGATATTTACTCCCCAGGGGGTGTTTATCTGTCTCAGTGCATAGACATAGAGACAAACACAAACATCCAGTTCAGAGAAAACACAAGGAAATTATTTAAATGCAAAACTGAAAAAAAATATTAACATATGCATATTAAACTGTGGTGGTCGCACTTATATTGATTGACTTTTCTTTTACTATTTTTAAGCCTTAAATTGTAACATTTATTCCTATTTCTTTTTTTCTGGAAAAAAATAACTTGAAATAATGAGCTGATTTGTGTTGTGTGTTAATATTTGGTACTATTTGACAATATTTTAATTAGATTATATTTTTTTCAATTAGTCTTTGGTTGCAAAACATACAGTAAGCTGTTATGCCTGCTGATGATTTTGTTTAATAGGTTTAATATCTCTTACCTTATCATACATGCGATTGAGAAGCCGGGGCACCACAGGAAACACAGTGGGGCGCAGGGCCTTCATGTCATCAGAAAGGAGACGGATATCACCCTGAAAAAATCCAATTCTGCCCCCATGGCAGTATACCACCGCCTGGAAAAAAATATCCTCATAAGCGTTTTTCATTAACAGATTATTAGCACAAAGAATTAATGGCGTGCAACCATGAAAACCTTTTGGATTCTACAGATTCTTTGTAAAAAACCAATCAAACCCTGTGGCTTAATTGTTGCTAAGATCATCTTTAAGAGTTGCTGTTTATTAAAACTGACCAAAATATATACTATATATCAGTAAAATTTTATTTACATAAAGGACAAATATTCACACATACAGTTTGTGGACTACAATGTGAGTGTTTTACACGTTTACATAATTTTATGTCATTGCGCCTCCCCAAAAAAGCCCACTTGGAGACCGCAAATGACCCTTTGTAACCACTGAGACAGAATATTCTGCAATTCTAGACGCATGCGTTATAATAATCTCTGTTTGCTGGAATGACTTGGTACTTTTATTTTAAATCTAAAACAGCTTTAAACCATTTGAATGCCATGTCTGTAAGGGCCTGTGAGTAATAATTCACAGAATGCATCACAATCGATGGAGTAGTTTTTTTAGAGGTTTATTGGTAGTTTTATATGAGTGTATTTGGTGAACTGTGTTTTGAGATAAAGACATCTGTGGTGTAACTACAGTGGTGTAATGGTTCAGTAGTTGATCTCTTACCAAACATATCTGAGGTTCAGTGTTCTAATCCAACCTCAAATTTTTCTTATTTAAACCAAAGTTTTAGATATTTTTTGGGTATTTTGACTTTATTTATAAAACAGACAAAGAACTGGAATGCTTTTGAATAAAAATCGAGTTAGCAAATGTATTATCTCACATAGCCAGACCTTCAGACTGATGGCAGAATGGTCAGGTAACGTTGGCCAAGACTACGTATGACTGACAGGTAAATCATCCAGTGAAGTTTTGTTTTGTGCCGCGTCATCTTAAGAGGCATGGATATGTCCCCACAATAACAGACTGGTTTAGTTTAGTTTTCTTTTGATTCAGTTAATGAATTTAGGTTACATTAGGTTAAGCAGAGTGTATGAATGATAAAATAAAAAAAAAGGTTAAAACAAAACATGCACAGACACAAGCACAAACATGCATAGTTACCTCAATGAGCCGCTCAAACATATGTGCAAGAGGCAAGAATGAAATTAGAACATCATCTTGATTTGGGGAAATGACTTTCTGCAAGACAGACAGTTATGGTAGTAAAACCGATTAAAAAGTTAGGATTTTATATAATTAAATTTAACTGAACCATTAAATTAATGTAAGCCTGTTTTTTTAAATAATACTTACATCTGTTGCTTTCAGAAAACCAGATATATCAGCAACAACATTTCCATGTGTTAGCATCACACCCTTTGGGTTTCCTAAAGAAAATAAACACAAAACATACTAAAAATTGACCCAGTGAGCCATGCCACTGTGTCAGTGCTCAGACTACAGTCAGTGATTTATCTTATTTAATGTCCAATTTCTGATCATTTGCCCTGCACAATCCAGAATAAATGCCTTTGTTAGCATCTCTACACAAAACATAAAACTTACAATTAGTCTTTAGGTATAACCCGTGGAAAACTTGTATTCCTAAGTATTTTCTTTTTTTACTGAACACACCAATCAAAGTGTTAGAGGATAAAGCAACCCATAGAATAGAATAATGATTTCAGTGTAAAAGCTAACTTGTTTCAGTAGCTTGCACACCTGCAATTAATAAAATGAAGTCTGAATGAACACACAATCCTTCTTGTACCCCTCTTTTGGGAACTATGAAGTACCTGCCATAGGGGGCCTCCTACTTTAGAAGTGTTTGTACTTCTCTACTTTACTAGAAGGTGAGGCTGAACATTCTTGTTATGTACCATTGTGAGGTCAACACTAAGGAAGTTCGGGCACCATACTCTAAGTGTACCTCCCCTCCCTCGAGGGGTATGTTTTTTAAATGCCTGGTGCGAATTGTAAAGGTAACAGGACCTGACTGAGATCTGTCTTCCTTTTTGAGGTCCCCAGCTGCAGGCACCGTTTCAACTCCCCACTCATCTGCAAATGAATACAAGCCAACAACTGTCCCCGCCAGAAGCCCCTTTGCTATGCCATTGTGGGAATTTTCCTTCCTATAGTGTTTTTGACGCAGCTTGAGTATCATCTCTAAGTTACGTATGTAACCGTGGTTACCTTATGAAACAAGATGTTGGTGCATTCTAGCCAGATTTTTTAGTGCTACTTTTGCCTTTCAAAGCTTACCTGTTATGTTGCTGGATGCATTTTTATGCTTTCTTGTCAATTATGTCACCCGTCTTAACGTGTCATTCTTCTATTAGACTGATTACACATGCTTTATAGGATTGTCCCATAGATACAGCATCTCACCTGTCAACTAAAAGTTGCTGTTTATGTTTTATTGGTTTATTAGTTATGCTGTCATAGCAGCCCCTGTCTGCACTTTAACATAATATACATTGTCCTTTCTTTGTCTCTCTTTCTCTCGCTCTTTTTCCCTATCTTTCTTTATCTGTCTCTCTCCGCTGAGCTATGCGTGCTGCTGCCTAGCTTCCAGTCTTCCTGGAAGGGTCTTAGGACCTTTCTGATCCATGCTAATGCAATTCTTTTGGTTGAAGTGTTATCGTTTGGAGGTGCTCACTGCTGCTAAGGATGCAGAAGTGGTGAATCTGCGATGGTCAGTCCTGTGTCCTGGGTTAGAGTTGAACCTGTGGTCTTTTTAGAAATTTGCTGATTTATCAGTGCTCAAAGCTTCTGGACACAATTCTGTTTAAGTATAGATGCATGTATACAGGCCATTATTACTAATCACACACTCTAATGTCACCTAGGTCTTCTGTAAAGATGGTTTGAGGTGATGCCTATTGTTAAAAGTGGTATAACAAATAAAACTGAATTGAATTGAATTGAATTACCTGTGGTGCCACTTGTGAAGCAAATTATTGAAAGGTCCTCTGCACATGGTGGCTGGAAAATAAATATTAATGGGCAATTTAGTGGTACACTGAGAATGAATTAAAGTTTTAAACAACTATAAAATACACCCATGATTGTCTATTTGATGCATTTTTATACTGACTAGATATTATATAACATTGTAAAATTCTGTATTTACTGTAACATCACAACACCACTGGTGTATGCATACATGCAAAAAGAAATAACAAAAGAGCAGGAGCAGGTCTGCACAAATATAGTTAATTTAGAAAATTTGTAGCAGATCAGGTCACAGACTCTCAAACTGTTAGTCTGTGATTCCTCCTATTTATAATTTATTGATAATAAATGACAGAGGATTCAACAGCATTTGTGACAAAGGATATGGCACGCTTTGTCACAGAGGATTCTACATGATTTGTGACAGAAAATTCAGAGCGGTTTGTGACCGACTATTCGGCGCGGTATGTGGCAGAGGATTCGGTTTGTGAGAGAGGATTCGGAGCAGTTTGTGACAGAGCTCTGTCCACCACGAGCATGCGAAAAAAGCAGTCAGTGCTGCGATCTGTGGGTGGATGTTTTGGAACCTAGTAATGAGACTGAGGTCCAGGAAGAGCCATAAGTCCCAAGTAAAAAGCAAGGTCCGTTGTCTTAAGTCAGCTTGCATTTTTTGCCTCCTTCCCACCCTCTAAAGCTGAATATGTTCCTAATCCAGGTCACCTCATTTTGTCAGAACCAAACATCTACTGACTGTAAGTCTGTGGGGGTATTATACTGGGGGAAGAGTAGGGGCTGGAAGCCCAGCACACACTGGTAAAAGTTCAGCTGTTGCCAGTTCCAAAGATGTTTACTCAGCCCAAAATATGAACTTGCAGTTTGGTTCTGTTTGGTGCAAGGTATGCCCAGAGAAAGCATGATACGTACTGGATCTGTCTCTCAGTTTGTCCAACCGACTACGGGTGATTAGCAGAGGTAAGGCTTATATTCACATTGAGGCATTTAAGACAATATGTCCAAACCCAATTTATGAACTGGGGCCCTAAATCAGAGAGTCCAGTTAGTCGACAATGAGTTTTGCAGTTTCATATGTGGTGCAGCATTTGGGTAGGGGGGATTAGGTGGCATACCTTGGAGAATCGGTTAACCAATGTGAGGATAGTGGTTATAAAGTCAACAGCGATGTGCAAAGGGGTAAAGGAAACCCACCGGGAGTTGTTGTGGAGTTTTTGTGGTAGCTCAGGTGGTACCATTACCGGCATAGTCAGTGGTGTCTCTTTGCATGAAAATTCATCAAAACTAGTTAAGGACTAGTTGCAGTGTTGCAATAAAACCCGAGTTGCCAGAACTGTGTAAGGTAAAACTGCTCCAGTACCCTATTTTGTTTTGGTTGAGGTTTAAGGGTCCTGCCGGGAGAGCAGTCTGGGGTGGAAGAGCCTCGGTCAGAGCCTGTGCAATATCTGTCATGATATCTTATTGAACAGGAGTGGGAACCAGAAAAGGAGGGAGGATGGTCTTATCAGCCTGTGTTTTGGGGTTTATGGTGAACTGGCTTGACAAAGCATGGGCCTCTGTGTTCTTAAACCTGGGACAAAAAGTCCACTAACTCCATCACAAGTTGAACTTATGTTAAGCTGTACTTGGGCTTATTACAATACTTGCCAGCAGTGGATTATTACATTGTTATTCTCATAGACTCCATGGTCAGTAATAATAAGGGGAAGGAAATTAAATAATAATAAAAATAATTAACACATTATTCCAAAACTAATGATAATGGCAGACTGATGTAAACATGTTAAATACAGATTAATAGTACTGGTTAATAACACATTGATTTAAAGTTTACTCACCACTGGTTGTTTGTAATGTTTTTGCCCTAAAGCCTATGGAAACAAAATCAATGAACACACAAGTTTCAGCATTCACAAGTAACAAATTAAGCTCATCATCATCATCGTTTTATCTGTACTTGCTTGCATTTCTGTTACGCAAAAACAATCATACTGTATATACCGATGACATGACCACTGCAGTTTTGCAAAGACAGCACTTGATTGATAATTTAATATGTCCAATGATTTGACTGTATGGTATTCTGTGAAACTCTTATTTCATAGCTTCTAATCATCTCATGTAATTGTTAACAACTATGAACCAAAAGAGTGTCAAATAATAGAATCAAAATTTATCAAAGTACAATTGTTCGAGTTTGAAAGTTGACACATAAATGGCTGGTCTACAGGGGACCTTATTATTAATGATGGCAAGTTTATGCATGATGGTGGTCTGACGGTGAGCCTGAGGTGGTCGGCCAATAACTGGAAATCTGATCTTACTGTGTTATCTTTTGCTTACAGTTTTTGCTTGCACAGCTTTGCTTTGCTTTTAAAATCTGTGTACCGACCTCTGCTCATTTGTTCACTACTCCTCTGCCTCACCCTTCTAAGTTTAATAAAGCAGTGTTCTGCAATATGGATTTGCCTTCGTCTGCTTCTTCACACAAAACCAGGACATTAGCAGTAATACTTTTTTCATCACACTTCACAGATGCTTAATAGTCAAATCAAGTCAGCTTTATGTATATAGCGCTTTTTCACAATAGATTGTGTCAAAGCAGCTTCACAGCATCAAATTAAATAAGCATCAAATATTAATTTTTATCAGTATTCTTTATTTGATTTATTGCATATCGGTTTTATAATTTTTGGATTCACCAATTTATTTTGTGGTGTTTGAAAGCCATTACTGCACTGCACAAAAGGAGAGCTGTGTCGACAATTGTGCTTACAGAAAAAGTAACATGCACTGTGTTATACTATCTTAGAGAGACTAGAAAACTGGATCAGGCTTTCTGGGATGGTCCTCAAATAAGTTAGGTCATAATAACAAGTGGACGTCTGTATGAGTCCCACAATGCTCAATACTAGGGCCACTCGTGTTTAAACCTGTATAAGCTTCCACTGAGTCAAATAATGAAAAAGAAACAAATTGCCTGTCGCAGCTATGAAGATGACACCCCGGTTTACTTTTTCGCCAAATGACTACAGCCCTATTGACTCCCTCTGCAAGTGCATTCATTGATGAAATTAACAGTTGTCTACCACTATCCAGAAATTAAAGTATAAGAGCCTATTAAAGTATCCTCTTGTAAGGCAGACAGTCTGCTTGGACCCACAACATGATATGTCTGACTGGTTCAAGATCAGTATGACAAAACTGGTGCAAGGGGTTTTTGCAAGCTTTACAGTTGTCATAGTTGTCTCTGCTGGTAGGGAAGAATAGTTCCATTATAACAACAATAACACACATTAAAACTTTACACTCAAGTAGCGAAACTTCAGATATAGTAAACACACGTCTCGAAAATTAGAAACAGAATTCTCACATTTACCAGACACCCTTATCCAAAGCAACTTACATTTATACAACTGAGGGTTAAGGGCCTTGCTCAGGGGCCCGGTGAAGCTGGGAATCGAACCCACAATCTTCAGGTTGGTAGTCCAACACCCTAACCATGAGCCACCACTTCCCACACTGCTCACGTAATGTCACTTTTTTTCCCTAAATTAACTGATCAAACACTGCCATCAGGTGTGCAGACACTTAAATGCGTAACTTAAAATCAATAATCAGTTTTAAGAATTATAAATAGTTACAGGTGAGTTTACTTTAAAAACTATGCAATACTGAGAGGAAAAGTGAGGGGAAGTTTGTGGAGAAAGAGGGAGTCGAATGGAGCCCTTTACTGCCATGCCAATTTATATCCGTACAACCCGGCCCACATTATCACATTTTTATACAGACTACACAGCATTGTTACAGCAGCAGCAACAAATGGATGCAGATCAAATTAAGTACATTGTCATCTGGGACAATGTATGTTTTCAAAATCAAATTCCAAAAAACTGCCCAATCTGGCAACCCAAATCGCATAGGGTAAGATTTACTAGTCTCTGCTGAACCAGGTCTAGATACAAAATGCACCCTGATCAGAAGACTATAAACATTACAGATGTCCAGACACAGAAAAGCCCCCTTTCTCTAACTGTAAATTTTGTAGAGGTCTTAACCAAAATGCTACTTCACTCACACAGTCTACGAATTCAATAAACTGAAAGCGGGTACATGATGTGTTTACATTTATATTCATTTAAACTCAGGATTATATGCAGTCACAGTCAGTCGGTTTCCTAACCGGAATCCTCGCAAAGCACGTTCAGCAGCCGCCAACAGTAATTTATTTATTTTTTATTATATTCCTTCTCTCTTCATAAACACACGTTATCCCAGACAGTCCATGTGAGATGCAATGGCTCACCGCCAGTAGATTTTCCTGTTGTCAGTGATGTGACACAGTCATGATTAGTCAGCAGTCACTCAAAAAGTTTATCTATCTATCCATCCATCCATCTTAAAATGTCTTTGAAACCTGCAAATTTGTCTATTGGATTAGCAGCAGTTCTTCTATTTAATACATAATATCTATCTTTTCCACCGTAGTATTGAATATGTGATTTATGTGTCACCTGCACTATAAAGGGTATGTGAATAAATCACATTTTAGTGTACAGGCTAATGTAATAACCTTTCACTACTGTACTGTAAACAAAAAAAATTCCAATATCCACATTAAGTATTCAGCAAGAATTATTATTGTGTTATGGACATTCATACACAATTTGCAGGAAGATGGCTAAGGACTGTTCGTTTTTATTTAGCCTCTACTGTATCAACTAATTTATATAACAAACTTAACTAGAAATTAACACGCTGTAGAAAATCATTATGTAGCAGCAATACCTTGATGTATTTTTAATTATTTTAAAACCACGCCCAAGTATGACACTCCTGACTGTATGATGGGGTATTTAATCCCCAAAAATGTGCACTAGGAGAGAAAAGCATTTATTTTAACACCCACATTAAGCTCTAAATTACTTGCTAAGTATTTTATAAGGTCAGACACATTAATAGAATCACACTTGATACTGCATCTTATTTTTCAGGCTGCAGACTGACATTAAACAGAGAGGTGGTGGAATATGATAAACAATTTTAAGCTCTAGGTAAAGGAGATATATACAGCAAAATTAAAACAGAGTGTCTGAATAGTAAGTGGGCAGCCCTAGGGAGCAGTTTACATATCATGCCTAAAAAAAACAAAAAAACATGTGGAAAACACTAGGCGCGGTGCTTTCTCCTACTTTTTAAAACGCTCGGACACTTGCACTAACACTTGCACACAGAGACTATATATTGATGTACTCTCTATTAGAACAAGGAAATTTCAGCAATGGATTCAACCTTTCTTTAACTCTGCTACAAAATTTAGTTATGATGAAAAAAAAAAACCTGTGAGCGTCCCCTAATACACCCTACACAAGTGTCCTTTCCCACTTTCCCGCTCCATCCACAACCTGCTGCAATGACTCAACCTCATGAAGAATGTCAACATGCAGATATGTCCTTTCCAGTCTTTTTGATGAAATAGTTCAGTCAGGTCCACTTAAGTCAAAAAAAGAGAACAAATAGGCAACCTTCAGTTCGACTCAAACTGCTATGTTTTTTTCATTTGGCGGTATGGCTCCGTTCTAAATCCCCTGTATTTACTTAAGCTCAATTAAAATCCTAGACAGAAAAACAGCAGCATCCTCTGGGGTGACCCTCCTACTTTAAGAATAGGAGAGCAGCACAGAATCCCTCAGAACAAAGGATGAACAATGACATCAGAATGATGTTTTTTTTAAGTTAGCGAACCTAAGCGTTTAAGCAAGGTGTCCTGTTTGAGATTAGCCAATTAAGTGCCTGAGGTCTGACCAATCAGCTGATAGCCACCTTGTCTACAAGGCCTGACTAAACTGATGCAAAATGATATGTGCTAAAGTATATATTGTCAGAAACCCTTTATTTAGATGTTATAATGACATGAACTGTCACCATACGTGGTCCATATCCAGAAACAGTACCATAAAATAAATGTAAATGTAAATAAATACCCATTTTAGTTATTTTTTACAGTCCAAGTTGATGTTTAAAGATGAATAGTCCAAAAGTCTATTTTAGTCTTCCATTAAAGAAGTTTTTAGGTTGGTAAAACTATACAGAAAAACAATGGAAGAAATGTTTTATCTTTTTCGTTGTTCTTGTTTAGGAAAGGAATATCAGTTACATTTAATCATTTGGGGTTTAAATTCTAGTCAAACATTTTTTCCAAAATTGTAAACCAAATGCTACAATAATCTTGTGAATTGTTCTATTATTACGCCTACAGACTTTAATTAGTTTACCAAATCCTTCCGTACCTCAACATCTTTCAGAGCCTGGATGTGAACGTCACACTTCTTGCCCCGCTCCTCAAGGTCTATATCGAAAGGGTCCATGAGGATAATCTTCTTCAGAGTAAGGGTCTTCTGTCTCTCTACATTATCTAAAAGCACCCTGGCCTTCTCCGGTTTATCACAGATCACTGTCGAAATTTCAGCTACATTTATAACACATAAAAGAAGAAGATTTGTTGTTTCAGATGCTGGTAATGAAGACTGAATTATTACTTTTAAAAGTATTTCAAAGAATATATTTGTTCATGAAAAAAATATGTTCGCCAAAATCATCAGCCAAAAATATGTATACAAAAATAATTTTTAGGGACTTATATAGACAAAATTGTTAACAAATACTGTAATTGCTATCAAGTGTAGAGTATTACATATTAAACTGGTTAAGTTTGTCTGGTGAATTTTTATTAATAAATGATGCATTAATTAGTTAAGCATGAATAAATATAACAGCTAACACTCTTACCAGTGTTTATTATGTATCGAATTGCATCAGGCCCCAGTGTGTCATAAAGTGGTACCACTACCATGGAATAGGTGTAACAGGCCAGCTCTGAGATAATCCACTAACAAACACACACACACACACACACACACACACACACACACACACACAAAGAATGAAACAGAGAGTTATGAGCATAAACACATTAAATGCTTTGCACAAAACACTGTAATGTTGTATTTTAAGGTCTCACCTCTGGCCTGTTTTGGGCAAATACTCCAATAAACTGGTTGGAATTAGGCTGGCAACCCTGAAACACTAATCCTGAGCCCAAGTGCTCTGCTCTAGTCTTAACCTGTGCAAGTAAAACAAAAAGAGTCAAATCTATAATTGTCAGTAGAGCACATGGAAAGTTGGGGCTTAAACTTATGATGTAACTAACAATCAAAACCATAGAAAAATATTGTTTGCTAAAAACCCCAATTGGAACATAAGACGTTTTTTGTTTCTGTTAGATTAATTAATAAAATACCGAATAGCGGTTTATAATTGTATGCAACTGAGAAGCAAATTTCAATAGCAGCCGTAAAGAAACTGCAAACAAACAACTTTTCTAAGCATAAAAAATTCTTTTAAAGCAAATAGTTTTAAGACATTCTGAACTGCACACATCCGCTGTTGAAACAAATGAAAGAGATTAAGAAGCCAAACTTATTAGAATATAATAATAACAATAAATAGAGTAATAGAGATATATTGCAAAAACAATTGCACAGAAAGTAAATGAAAATGAATATTTTATAGGTATGTTATTTTCACATAGTTTACTTAACAGGAGGAAAATTACAATTCATCTACAATACACTTAATACTAAATATCTGAATTTATATTTGGCCTCTCTATTTTATTAGCAAAAACAGAACCAAAGGAACAAAACTATAAAATCACTATGAAGAAATTGTTTGGTATGTGAAAATTAAAATTACATATAATTAAATTATACAGGAGCAAAAAAGAAAAGAATAAGAGTGACTAAGATGCTCTAACAAATCCAAATTGGGGCCTAAGAGACTCAAACTGTCATCATGGAAGGCTGTTCTGATAAAGCGATAGATACAGATGGCTATGAGGAACTTCCCGAAACATTTGAAATCTTCTGTCAGAATCTTGAGAGGGACCAAATTACAGAAGGCTTTATATTAGTTTAGCTGCACTCTGTGCTGATGTGTTGTTTGTCAAATGCAAATAGAGAGTCAGCCCTGTTGCTGGTGTACCTTTTTCTTCCACACTTTGCCCTTTCATGAGTATTCTTCGATTCAGCACCTTAGTAAATGTAACGATTGAGCCCTCCACCCACCTGAGGTTGACATTACCCAGGTTTTAGTTTCGTCACAGTAACAATCAGTTGCTTTCAGCTATGAATAATTGTTGCTTACAACAATCAGCGGTGTCAGTGGGTGTTTTCTGGACAAGCGTCAGGTCAGCAGTCTGTGTAGTGTGTACTGAACCTGACTGGGAGAGTTCCAGAGTGGTAGCTATACTACATAGAAGTTGTTTGCTCAATGTGAGATTTTGAGATTTAGGCCACAATTATTAACATTCAAATAAACAACACATAAGTTTGCATGTAATGAGGATTTGTGAGTTATTGCGCCCCCACAGGGTCATTAGACAAAACATCTTGAAGTCCCTTATATACAGTGCAGTCACAATACATGTGTAAAGGATTTTAACTATACAGTTCTTGCAATATGCCTTACTTTCTCTCTGATCGCTTACCAATTAATTACCTTTCAGTTTATTGAAAAACTATCCCATTCTAAAATGTACAGAATTATTTTTTCAGACTAATGCTTGCAAGCAGCAAAAATTATAATTGAATGTAACAAGTATTTTTACATTGCATTATAGTGTCATGGCTTATAAATAATAGCATTTTGTTGACCATTAGGATAAGGTCCTTATAATTTTCTGTCTGGACGCAGCTTCTACAAAATTTCTCTTTCTTGCATGTGATTTTTGAACCTTGCTAACATTAAAAATCAAGTCTCATGATGATGTGATTCAGATTTAGTAATTTAGTGATTTAGTACCGGTATACCATGCATCCCTTATTCCTACATAAGGTGGACGACCTTGTGGAGCGGGTAAGGAGAGGCTAGTTTATCATCATTTTTAATACCATCAAGGAATTCTGTCAGGTAACCCTGGGCCTTGAACCCTATGAACAATTCTGTTTTGATTTACACTGACACTTCACTGACGCTTCATCCTAGGTCAGATCTTTGATAGGGAGGAGAACCCAGTCCTGTACATCAGCTGTTAGCTTATGTATGAGCCCCTGCCATCAAAGAACTGTGCAGCCTACGACGTCACCCTAGTCCCTGTCCATGCACCATTGCAGTGGATGGATGAAGAAAGACATTAATGCCAAGGTAACGCAGTGTTTATTATCGCTGAAAATCCAGATACATCACTGAGTGGGAGCTCAGCATGGTGACAGGATACAACTGTGTAATTTCCAGATAATAATAATCAATACAGGCAGATAATAATAACACCCTGTTTATAATTTTAAATTAAAAGATAAAAATTACATTAGCTTAAATTAAAAAGAGACTTTATCTAGGCAAAATCAAATTTGTTCAGTGGTTTATTACAGCCCTAATTATAGCAGTGCCTTTTTTACACTTAACTTATTATAGGAGATCCATTTATAAGGTTGATTAGGAAAACTATGCAGTAAACCAAGAATGAGGTGGAACGTCTAATGATTAACAGATTTCTAAGGTATCTCCTCCCACACAGGGCACAATCCTAGTTATTGTCAGATGCTTTACGTCTGTAGAGGGACACCCCAAGAGAGACTGAATGGCCAGAAAGACAAAGATAGTAACAACCCTTTTTGACTTAGATTGAAATTAAAGACCACAAGACCGGCTAAACCACAGAAAGTCTGCATGGCTGGGCAAAGCGGCAACCACTTGTCAGAAAGTGGGCTTTGCAGAAATTAACTAAACAGTTGTTATGAGTGTATCAACAGCTTTATGACCAATTTGTTAAGCCAGGGATGGAAGCAGAAATCTAAATCTTCTGCCAGCAATGCCCCACTGCCAACAACACTGCCAGTCTCCTTGATCCCACTTGTCTTCAACAACGTCAATTTAACACCTAAACATATAGGTATGGCTCTTGTTGGGCCACTTACATAGTCGGCCTGGGCCAATGAGTACATACAGGTGACTGTGGACTATTCCAACGGGTGCCCTGGGTGGTTCTGCTTTAGAAAACCCTCTCAGCCATGTAAGCAAAGGATATATTGACAGACCAAGGTATTACTTTGGTGTATATTCTTATGGCTGATCTGTGCAGGCTACTATAGCACCTCAGGACATCAATCTACCACCCCCATTCCAACTGACTGATCAAGTGGTTTACCCAAACCTTGAAACAAATGCTTAGAAGAATGATAAACAAGGATGGGAGAAACTGGGGTATTTTCTGGGGTTCCTGCCCTATGTCCTGTTTACCATCCAGGAGACCAATTTGAGATCTGGTTTGAATGGCAACCTCAAGGACTGCTAATTGTGGCTCAAGAGCCTTGGAGGGAGTAGCCTTCGACATAGACATCAGTGGTCAAATTTGTACAGTATAAGAGATGAGAAAATGTATTGACCATGCGGCTCAAATTTTTAAAGAACTTTTAAATGCCCAGCGAAAACAGCAGCAGGCCTACAACTAACCTGCCCAGCCTTGAGAATTCCAAGTGGTCCAAAGACCACCATAAGATAAAATCTCCCCAGCGATTATAGTTGCCTATTATTGGACTATTGAGAGGAGAGGCTAGTTTATCATCATTTTTAATACCATCAAGGAATTCTGTCAGGTAACCCTGGGCCCTGACAGAGGCCACTCACAGTTCCTTTTCGACTCTATAGGACGTCTTCTAATGCACTTTGGACGTTGTCTTTAGGCCCTATAACACCTTTGCTAGGCCAACATAGACAATGTGCTTTAAGATTCCCTGTTTCACCCAAGAGAGTCCACTACATCACCCTTGTCCCTGTCCATGCACCACTGCAGTGGGTGGATCCAGATACAAAACTGCGGGAGCTTATCGTGGTTATGGGATGCACTGTGGGCAGCAATAGGCTCAGCACTAAAGGTCACTTACTCCTCACTCTCCCACCACAAATATTATGGAACTGAACTCTTTACTATCTTCAAGAAAGAACAAGACAAAGCATGCCCAAAATAGTATGCTAAGTATTGTTAGGCCAACAAATCATATGCTCATGTCTCTCTTGCCGTTGGAATCTTTACTCATGCCAAAGATGACACTTTTCTTTGCCACTGATGTTAACCAGCTCACTCAGCACTGTCTCACTTCTGCTCTGCTGCCAAACTCCCATGCTGTCAAGAATGCTCCGCAATTGCACCACCACTTTCTCCCCTCACACAAAGTTAAAAAAATACTCTGTATGCAAGTAATTTGTCTTCCTATACAGTATAGGAAAAGCACAAAAATAATAGAAACAAACAAACAATGTCAATACAACTATGTAATTTCCAGATAATAATAATAAAGCCCTGTTTATAATTTTTAATTAAAAGACAATGATTACATTAGTTTGAATTAAAAAGAGACTTTATCTCAGCGAAATCAAATTTGTTCAGTGGTTTATTACAGCCCTAAATATAGCAGTACCTTTTGTACACTTACCTCATGATAAGAAATCCATTTATAAGGTTGATTAGGAAGACGAGAACCTAGGAATGGTCCATCACCTGAGGGAACAACAAGATACATCTGATCAATATCAAACAAAAAAAATACAAAAATTTTGACCGTTTATTATCATATGTTTGAAATATTTAATCTTAGTTTACTTTTTAGTTTTGCAGATAGACGTAGTTTTTAGCTTGCATTTCTAACAAACAGTTACAAACAAACAGTTACAAACAACTGCAAATATCCCACATTTCCTATAAAACTAAACTGGAATATAATAAGTTAATAATAAGTTAGATTACAAATAGAAAAAAGAAGTATCACAACAAGTATTAAATTAATCTTCATAATAAATAAATGTGCATGATCATTTTTTTCAGCAACCTCAGCAGGAATTCAGAAAATTTGGAACTTTTTGTTCTATGAGGTGAACATTAATGCCACTTTAAATTATACCATTATAATTTAATGTGATCAGAGAAGAAGCTTATATAAGATATCCTTTTTAAATGTAACCTGTTATCCTTTTCATTGATTAACTGCACTCACCATTTCAGTATTCATATATTTTATATGTTCTAATCTTTAGATCAGATTTAAAGTTGAAAGTTGAGTACACACCAGTTATATGCAGTCCCCTCTGGAATGCTTCATACAAGGTTTTTGTGTCTTCGTGGTAACGCGAAAGCAGCTTGGTGTTTTCAACCAACATGGATCTATGACCACCTCCCTGAGAAAATACAGAATGCATAAAATCGGATTATTAATGTTAATATTGATATAAAAACTGCCAAAATATTATAGAAATTAATGGTGTAGAGGCATTTTTTATTTATAGTGTGCATAGAGATAACATTTTCAGATAAACCTTTTTTAAAAATGACAAACGCATAAAACCTCATTTTTAAAAAAAAAGACACTAATTAATTAATTTCATTTGATAGTATGTGTTCCACAGATTTAGTACCATAGATAGTCTTTAAGCAGCGTGGGTTTTTAACAGTAGCAGAAAAATAAAAAATAAGAAGTATCAAAGAGCTCAGAATTCCTAACAGTTATTGGACAGCTCTTACTGTCCGCTAGATTTTACTATTCTTGCTACTGATAAAGGTGAATTAATTAGACAGGATTTTGCAAAAGCAAGATCATGTATTGGTGGACTATTTTGGGAGCATGTTTTGATTATGTACTTACTTATGCACATAATGAAATACGATGAGATGAGATGCCATAAAGGGTTAAAGTAGAGCTTAAAGCGACCTAAAGTGGCTGTTTAACTGGCTTTGTTTGTAAAATGATGCAGTTTAGTAATGATGCTAATGCTGAATGCCTACACTGGAAATTGAGATCCTACAGAGAAGGATCATGTGCCCTCAAAAATGTTTCTCATGTGCCCTTAAAAAATGTTTTATTTAAGCATGCAAAAAATAATAATTTTTTTCACATGTCCCTTCATGGGTTCCAAATTAATCTTATATTCATGTAAATAAAATCATTAAGTGGCCCTAGGTAATTGTGGTCTTACTCTGGTTCCTAAATCAGAAAAACCTGAATAAATATAAAGCAGGTTTAAATACCGCAACTTCTTCAGACTGATGGCAAAGGTCACATGGGGGCATGAGGGCACGTGGCCGTGTTGCTAGCCAGTAAGCCATGGCAGTCAAAGCACCAAGCCCAAACAGTACAGCTGGGGGTGTTGAATAGATCAGATGAAACAGCTTTTCCAGTTCAGACAGCCAGGGGTTAAGGACCTGTTCCTGCTCCTGCATCTTCTCGATCAGTGTAATGCTCTGATATAAAAAAGAGAAAAATCAAAAGGAGTAAAATAGGATTCAATGTAACTTCAATTATCCATAAAGTTTGACACAAACATGTTACACGGTTGCTGAGAGGAGCTTTCATGTCCTGCGGCTTATTTTACAATACTTGCTTGCACTGTTCAAATACACCAAACTGTTGTACAATAAAAATGGTAGGTCAAGATAGGATTTAATGGAAAAGGTATTTGTCTACAAGACCAGCTGCCTGTTAGGTTTCTAACCTCAGAAAGTTCTTCACCACCCTTTTCCTGCGCTTCCTCCTCTGGCTTCTGGTAGCTGCATGTATCAGATTCAAAAGACAGATGATTGATTTTAAAGTTAAAAGCAAAACAGCGACCTCTTACCTCCAAACATCTCCAAGCTAGTGGTCCCACTTCCAAGATAAAAGGTACGTCTGCCTCATGATATTACACTGTTCTGGCACTATGGTGGTGGAATTAACTTTCCATCAATTTCAGAACTGCTAAGCCACTGGCTGTCTTACCTGCTAATTTGATTATTAAATACCTAGCACTTTATATATAAAATAGTTTTTTAGAAAAACAACAAAAAAGCTCTTTTTAACAGATGCTTGTTCTTCAACTGTTTTTAGCTAACGTTAAACTAACAAGACGGAATTGGTGGCAGCTTAGGGATGCTGGAAACTGGACATCTTAACTACTAACCTCCCACTTCCCCAATTCTTTTACAGCACATAAAGCAAAGCATACCAAATGTTCCTTTTCTAGGCCTAGCTCTCTCACGCAACAAACTCCATGGATGCCTCAATCGTACTATAATTGTATAATTGAGTAAATTATTTTAACACAGTCATGCTACACATTTGTCTTCTGCATGTATTGTATCAATCCTGACAGCAGTGTCCAGGATCAAGCTAGGTAAATTCTTTATTGTCTTGCAGTTTCAAAGGCTGCTATGTCTTATGACATCTGAAAAAATCATGATAATTTATGTTTTGATGCACTCAAAGCAACTGCATACTTTAAAGCATAAGGTTGTTTTTTTTTTACCAAGGAACAATTCTTTTCGCGTGATCAAGATTACATGTAGTTAGTTCTGTCTGTTCTTTTGCAATGGGAAAAATACCGGGGGGGGGGGGGGGGGATTTGTTTCAAGGTCCCATGGTAGGTTCTTAATTTTCAGTGCAAGATGCTTACAACAGGCACTTCCCTTACAAGTTGGAGGTGATCCTGGATGGTAGCTTATGTTGGTGGCTGTGGAGAGGGCCTTAACTTTTGTCAGGGGGCCTAAGGCAGTGTGAAGGTCACTTCAGAAACTGGAGCACTGGATCCTCTTCTGGTCCAATAGTAAAAGCCTCCTTGACTCAGCAGTTCACATCCCTAGCCAACTACGAATAGAGACACTCTAAGGCAGAGGAAGTCTGGCACTGATTAGGGTTTATTTATGCCTTGACAAATGACCCTCTGAACAATTTAGTTCTTCCCTGTTCACAGATTTTCCTGGACTAGGTAGAAATATAGACTGTTTAACATGTGGACAAGACTTCATCTGTACACTTTTGCTTTGTGCAAAAACATTTGTTAGGATAAAATTAGTCTACTCCTTGTACGATTCAAGTAACTTATAGCTCCCCTGCAATCACCCCAACCCCGCTGGAGGCTCCGAAACTGTGGGTTTGGCCTTTACAGGAGGATTAGCACCTGATTTTTAAGATCCTGTTTCTTTGTAATACAACTATATAAATTATCATTCTGTCTTGTTAGTGACTTGAATTCACATAGCCACGGGAACATATTTTAAGCAGGGGAGAGGATAAAAATATAAAAAATAAAGGGCACTGGACTCTAAGCACCCCCACTTTCTGTGATAATGTACTCTAACCTCTTTATTGTTGCATTAACCTTATATTATGGCAAATTTAGACACCCTCAAAGGTTGTTGTATGCAGAACCCTATCGTTTACCCAAACACAAAAAAGAACGGATTGTTGAAAAACTTAAGTTTGTGCTATATAAGGGTAATCGAGGAGTTGCACAGTGACTGGTCCAGCACAATGATTTTGGTGCTCAGAACTGACAGAACAGTCTGGTTTATACTATAGAAAAGTCAATGCGGTGTCAAAATTTAACACATACCCAATGCCTCATATTGACAGACTTCTCAGTTTAAGACTGAAAGGAGCAGCAGATCTCATCCAGTGGATGGTGTCATGTCAAAAGGCTTTCTATTCAGTTAAAAGCTACATTCTGCACGAATGTTGTAAGATCTTTTTCCATATGCCAGAAGGGTGAAAAGGGTGTGAGAGGTGTGTAGGGTCTTTCACATTGCTGTTAGATGTGCAGATGCAGCAGGTAGTGTAAATGTCCCTTATTATGTGAAGAGAGACTCTGACCATCCTGTTAGTTGTCCTCACTGTCCAGTGCAGAGTATTGCAGTGTGATATGGCACAGATCTCAACCACCTTCACCCTTTGTAGCAAATTTCAGTGATTTACCATTATGGCAATTATGCATAAGACTCAAAAGCAAATCCAGTTAAAATGATTTGAAATGATAAGGTTCAATATGATAGTAAATTAAGTTAATTTAGCCTTATGTATCTTCCTGGTTAGGTCCCATACAGCTTATACTTACTGCATTAGGCAGACATCCTTATTTAGAGTAACTTACATTTAGCTTTTATACAACTGAGCAATTAAGGGTTAAGGGCCTTGGCTAGGGGTCCAACTTGTGATGCCTGGTATCTCACCCTGATCTTCCAATTAGCAGACCAACACCATAACCACTGCGCTACCACTTTCCCCTTACAGATTGTCATGAAAAATGTACAGTCAGTTAAAAGCATTTACATGATTCCTGTATAAAGCTGCTACATTTTTTTGTAATACAATTTTAGTTTACATTCCTGGATTCAGTGGCAAACTGTGATATAACTGTTTTTCAGAATACTCCCAAGCTCATGTATTAGTGTACATTAAAAGAGTATGTTAGTTTGTACCAACTAAAAACTCAATACTTACATTTACTGTACCTCCTGAATCTTTTTAACAAACTTTACGTGTTAAAGGACTTTAATTCTTTGCAATTTTGTTTTGTATTTGAACTGATTACCAATTCTCTTACATAGTTTGGCACAAAGCAGTGAGCCACAAATCAACTATGCATGGAGTTTAAGTTCAAGGCTTTGGAGGATGTGCCTTTTGTACCCAAAGTATTAAATTCAACTGTTACCATTTTGTCTGATAAGCATTTTAAAATGGAATGCAAAGTTCCACTGTTAACTAGTTTCCCTAAAAGAATAAAAAAGAACAAACATGCAGGGTCAGCCACAGCCTTGAGGGGCCTTAAGTAGAATTTTAGTTGTGTTTGTGTGTGTGTTCCACAGTGCCACCAATATGACTAATTAATGACAATTCTTGATTATTCGCACACTATCAATCTAAAACATCTATGATCAATTTTATTGTAGCCTTTTGTGTGTTGCCTACATCATATTAATGTTAATTATTAATTAATCTTTTCTATGTATCATGCATCCTGTTTAAATAGTATTGCATTTTTTTCTTTCATTTAATATTGCATTTGTGTATATTATCGATTGGCATATTACATAAAATAAGATCTCTTATTTAATGTACTTTTGGGGGGCCCCTGATTTGACCGGCTCAGCAGAAAAAATGCAGACATGATTGTGCAGTGAATCCATTTACCAAGAGCAAAAGCAAGTGCTACATTTATCTTGCATAAATTCACAATTATTAAAGAAAATTGTCAGCCAAGTTTAGAAATTAAGCTATGCTAAACAGTAGTTACTAACTATGTAAGTGCTTTCCCCTGTTTTCCAACTGTGATCACTCAAGTAAGATTACAATTACCATCAAAATCCTTTTTCACATGTTTTATGAAGCTAAACATGTGTTTTTACAAACTTTGAATGTTAACAAAACAGGAGGAGTGGCAGCTCAGTGGTTAAGCTGTTGGACTGCCGGTAGATTGTAGGTTCCATTCACAGCATCGCCATGTTACCGCTGCTGGGCCCCTAAGCAAGGCCCTTAAATGTAAGTAGCTCTGAATAAGGGCGTCTGCCAAATGTTAGAAATGTATATGTTAGAAATGTAGCCTAGCTGCAGATGAAATCTAATGAAATAAGCACAACCATGTATTGGATATAGATAATTAAATTAAAACCGGGGCTAATTATTAAAATAACTACTTATTTTTAAAAATAATCTTTAACATCTTCTATCTTGGTAAATATAACCTCCCAGATTTGTCAATTCTTTTATACACAGCATGCCGAGTTATCTGTACAGATCAATTACCAATATTAAATTTCTTCATACAGATCAGTACTTTTTTTTATAATGTACTAATAAATTTTTAGCCATCTTTAGATACGTATAAATCAGTTGTCTTCAGCGTTACTGCAAGGATTTTCCCTATAATTACACACTAACATCTTTTATTTAATTACTGTGAAACCCTGTGTCCAAATTCAAGCAATTGCATGTAAGGCTTTATCAGCAGTTATTTACAGAACTGGAGACAGGATAACTGTATAACAATCTCCTCTCTTTGGAAGATTAAGTCGTATAACGAGTCCTAAGTGACAGAAAGAGAGATAACATTGAAACGCAAAATTAAATCAGCCTTACTGGCCACCGTATCACACCACACTCAGCTGACGCAACTCTCACCCCCTCCCTCCCTCTGTATAATCTGTGCTGCTGTCGCTATACTTGGCTGTGTGATGCACAGGTCTTCCCTTACACAGCAGATCAGAAATGCACTTGCATTAGAAAATATGCAAACGAACAGAACACCAGTAGTGCAACCTTTTAGGTAAAAATCTAAAATAACTTACATTGCACCATTGGCTGTTTACCTAAAATTACAAAAATGTCCACAAATACAAAAATGGTCTGGTTTCATCTCAAAGTGAAAACTGATGTGCCACCAATTATGAGGCTAAAACAAGCACTAAGCCTCGTGCCGGTGTCCTGATCGCACAATCTGCACAACATAGCAAACTTAGATCTCGTCAGAAGCTGTAACACTATAATAAATCTTAGTATGATACAAAATTAACAAGTAAACTGAAGTCCAATATCGTGTCGGATGAATTACATCCGAGAGTCTGGGCTATAATTAATTATTGAGCAGGGATTAAGTTATGTTTCTAGTTCAAGTCTGCTCGTTGCATAATTGATATCTTGAGGAGAATGCGCGTGCGAGGCCTGTGCGGGTGAACCCTAATGCTGCTCGCTAATATTTAAAGAAATACAATGGAAAAGTGTTGTCCAAACCGATCCAGACGACATGCTTGCTATATCGAGCGCGCTTTCAGAACCGCGGTCGTGTGGACAGCTCCCGCAAATTACCTTCTCCTTCGCGACATAGAGCGCAGCTAGTTATTCCGCAAATCACAGGGATTTTGTTTTGCTAATTTTATCTATTTATTTCATAAATTCCAGAATGGTTTATACCAAGTCATAATAGTTCGTCGAATGAGAATAAATAACCGACAGAAAGATATCCAGCATAATGCTGTACGAAGATTATATGCCGCTTTACACAGCCCAGTCCACACAATATTAAACGCGGCATTAGCGGACGTGCTCTTAATATCCACGTAAATGTGTTTTATAATATTATTGTTTGTGATATGCTGTATTATTCCCATCAGTCGCAAACTTTCGGTTCAACTGCTCTGATTAGCGGCAATATCCATATAAAAGCTCGCAAAATTATTACACATTTTACACTCCTGATATTCAATGTCAAATTATTTCTAGCTTTGTAAATGCTCCGTTAACCAAATGTTGTGTCTTAGCCACTGTTTCACTTATTTGATACACAGATGTTGAATTTTACCTGGTATAATTTAGAGGAATCCTACAGTTAAAGAGATCGCAGGCTCGTGTCATTGAGAGAGAAGTCTTAGCCGCATCCCGCATGGATTTCAAGCCGCAGACTTGCACTCTTAGCAGTGCAGATGAGAAAAGAGCACAACCCAACACGGGCCACAGCTTTCACACGCACACACACACGCACACACACACACACACACACACACACACACACACACACACACACACATACACCCACTCATACACCGGTATGACGAAACTTCCTGTGCTTACTGGTTGCCATACCAACAATGTGTGTAAAAATGGCACCAAAATTAAAACGAATGTAAAGGATATTAATGGAACAACATCATTTTGTTTTTTTTCTATATTAGGTGGGATTTTAAAAGAGAGAGATGGTCATTTTCACAGGGTGTTTAGCGATAATTTAGACAAAAAAATTAATAGTACTTTATTTTGTAATCTCTCATTTTTGATGCTTAAATCCTGCAGAATTAAGTAATCAGGCCTGAATATCCATTGGGCACAGGGGAATGCTGTAATTAACTCTAAAAGAAACTATGATATATATATAAATATTAGCCATATAAATTCCAACAAATCCCTTTTATCCTTTTTTATTTAATTTACTGCATCATGAGAAAAAGACAGGTATGTACCTGCTGCTTATATATTTACTGGCATGAAATAGAGTCATAAGGGCCAATCAATGAGAAATTTTCTTGTGTCAATCACAGATGGGGTACAGTAAAAATATCATCTACTAATTCATAGACAGCCGACACATTAAGCAATTACATAAGGCAATACTTTATGCAACAAACCATCTTTTCTTTCATAAGTTGATAAATAAATAGGTAAAGGTAAATTATGCCTAAACCTTTTTCTAATTTATCAATTGCTATAAAGTAAACTGTATAAACAATCTGTATGGGGACTTGGAGAATACTGTGCACAGATGTCCAGTCAATAAGAAAACTTTTATTAAAAAAAATAGCAAAATATTCTTCAAGTAAAGATGCACCAAGCTAATTGGCTCACAAAGTGTTAATGCCATTAGAAAATCTTAAAGTGCTTTAACAAAGTATCCGTTTAGGGGTGTGCACAGATGTTTCCTGATATGATTTTTATTGGGTTTTACTTTTATATATATAGGTTGCAATTTTACAATAAAGATGATTCATTTTGTTTTGAGATAATTTTTTATTTTACATTTACAGCATTTAGATGCTTTTATCCAGAGTGATGTAAAAAGAGCTTTGAGTCACATCATTGAACAGATCAATACTGGTACAATAGATCACAAATCAGTGTTTTTATATAACAAAGTATGGCTTGAATTACAATGAATGTGATGTTTGGCAAGGTAACGTTATGAGCAGTACCCTAGGTCTAGGTGCCGGCAATTGGCATGCCCCCGATGAAAGTCTTGGCTAAGTGTGGGTCATGTATGTCTTTGATGGCCATTCATGGTCTTTCCTCCATACCATAGCCCCCCAGTCCACCAGGTATTGTTATTGACCTTCTCCTTTTTTAAGGCCATGGAGGTCTAGAGGACGTTTTGAGGTGGTGGTGGGTCAGTTTCCTACTCCATCGGAAGTGAAAGGATGGAAGTATAGGGTCCTGATAAATAGGTGTGTGGGGTGGATTTTATAGATAGAGCATGAGCATTACTTTTTTTGCAACCGGGTCTGTATGTAGCTGTGAAGTTGAAGAATAAGGACCAGCGTGTCTGCAGTAAGTTTCAATGTTTAGCTTCCTTAAATTTGAATTTTATTTATACATACTAATATGAAACAACAAAAATAAGACAAAATAACTGTAATGAAAGCTAAAAAGACAGACAGACAGACAGAAAAATAGACAAACAGGTTGATATATAATCCTGGGTTATTAACATCTTTTTTTAACCCTGAATCAACATTTCAATCAAGCAATCATAACCATCGGGGGTTAAATAAAAATATAATATTAAACGTATTTAATGTATTTTATTTATTAAATAAAAAACAGTATTAATGTATTTTATAAAAAACATGAAATCCTTAAATGACATCTATAATACATTACATGCTGTACTGAACAATTGCATTAAGATGTGAACATTTCCCACATCTTCAGGACCAAAAATAGATATGTGTGTGTGTGTGTGTGTGTGTGTGTGTGTGTGTGTGTGTGTGTGTGTGTGCAGTAAAATGTATTTAGGTGTGTGTGCTTAAATTAAAAGTAAATTCATAGATTTTTTTGAAGTAATTCAGGGTTAAGGGGATCTGCTGGAGTCTATCCCAGCCGTCTCTGAAAGGGCAAAAGGCAGAATGGGGACACCCTGGACAGGTCGCCAGTCCATCACAGGGACACACACACTCACACTCACTCCTATAGGCAATTTAGAATCACCAATCAATCTAACATACATGTTTTTGGACTGTGGGAGGAAACCGGAGAACCCCGGAGTAAACACACCCATGAATAAATGATAGATGGATGGACAAATAGATGGATGGACAAATAGACGGACGGACAATTAGATGGACAGAAAGAAAGAAAGAAAGAACTGGTACATAGCAATGAAATGTTAGCATCTACCAGAAGTGCAAATAGTAGAAACTGTGCAGGTATTTATAGATATATAAACTAGGTGTAATCTATGAATTAACAATATGTACATAAAAATGATATTATACATTTTGAGGATATGGAGTATTGGGGAGAAAAATAGCCCTAAACCTGCTGTTTCTGGTGCGGATGGCCCTGTATCTCCTCCTAGATAAAAGAAGGTTGAATAGACTAAGGTGGGAGGTGTCTTTGATGATTTTATGTGCCCCCCTATCCAGAGTTGAGATGTTCAGATGTCAAGACAGATTCTTAGAGATGTGGATGTCCAGCAACTTAAAGCTGGACACAGACTCTATTTTAGATCCATTGCTACTGTGAGATTTCCAGAAGTCCACAATTAGCTATTTGTTCTTTGTCTTATTAAGGGGTGAGGTTGTTCCTGGAACACCATGCCGACAGGCTTTGGATCTCCTCTCTGTAGGCAAATTTATTGTTGTTGCTGTTATGGCTAAACAACTGTGGATCATCTGCAAATTTGATAAAGATGTTTGGAGTTATGCCATGGAACACAGGCATGGGTGAACATAGAGTAGAGCAGTTGGCTCAGCACACAATCCTGTGGGACACCGATGTTCAAGATGAAGGTTGAGTATATGTGATCACCCAACTTTACAGACTGAGGTCTATTTGTCAGGAGCCTACCAATCAGTTTACTAGGAACAACTGTATTAAATTCAGGGCTAAAATCAATGGACAACATCCGAAAGTATGTTTTGTTATTGTCCAGGTGGGGAAGAGCTAGAAGAATAGCAGTAGAAATGGCATTTTTCATTGACCTATTTACACCAGTATGAAAACTGGTGTGGGTTTAATATAGGTGAGAGACATCGAACCAGCGTTTGGACACTTTGCAGAAGAATGCTTGGGCACTGGTATAATCGTTGTAGTCTTCAAACAAGTCGCCTTGACCAGTGACAGGTTAAAAATGAAAGTGAAGACGTGTATCTACTCTGCTCAGTGCTGAGTGCACTTCTGCTAAGGAAAGTGATATTGAATAAACAACCATGAAGGAGTTAGCATTTCTGATGTATGATGCCTTTGTCGAAATGAGCAAAAAGTGGTTGAACTCGTCTGAGAGGAAGGCTAATGGAGTTTGTACTGAAGGTTTGTGGTCAGTGATGGTCTGGATGTATGTAATATATGCAAGGCTATTTTGAGTGATTATACTTGCAACTTGTAACTAAGTTGTGAAATCTGAGGAGACACTGAGTCTGCATGAGTCGTTATCTTGACAACTTGACGATCTGCTAATAGGCACTTTTTTCAGTTTGTTTGTTGACAAAATAGAAAAAAAGTAAAAAATGGTTTGAGGCAGGTTAGGTCGGCACACATTTATGACATCAGGTTATGATTTGTTGATTAAAATGGTTGTTAATCCAAAATTACATCCTACCTGACGAAATCCCATTCACCTACCCTCTACTGCCCTTCCCTAGGTAATGAATATGTTGGATATCACCGTGGAATACGATCTTGATTTGGTGCTAATCAAAACTTCAGTCTACAACTACAATCACAACTTTCACTTTTACTTGTACTTTAGTAAAACTTTTTACTAAAAATTATTACTTAAGTAGAAATTTTCCACTACTGATTCCTAGTATGTTCCCCACATGTTAATGATATTGATTGTGGGTGAAATTCAAGAACATTTGTGATTTTCATTGAGTACACCAGCTCTTTTAGCATACCCAACATCTCAGTTCAATTCTTTCTTCTTTCAACAAAGCCATATTTAATCTATGGAGGGAAAAAATTATAGTTACTAAGATTTCCTATGTGTCCAGACTTTAGGGACACCCTTTATATTAAAGCTTTGCTGTTATAAACTCTGCTTAAACAAACAAACTTGGAATGTTCTTATTTTAAAGTTAAAAGATCAGCAGGGAGCGAATAGAAGAAATTACATTTTGACACAGATCTCGTCAGTTATAATACTCTATTGTCCAAGTCCTTCTTATATTTGACCTTGGCCTAGAGTGCCTTCTACAAGGAGAAACTTACACCAAGGACCATTGCAAACTCCAGAATGTTTTCCTTATCGATACTGAATCCCCCAAATTCAACTACTGTTATTGTTTTCTTCTATGATGAGAAGATTAAGAAAATTTGCAAGACCTTCATCACTTCTCTTTTGAATTCTACACTGCCCACCCCGACTTGGCTCCTTCAATGTCACAATTTTTATTTTTTCCCTTAAAAGAGGGGCATTTTAAAGACTGTTATTTTAGCGTTACAGTTTTCAAACTGACCTTGTCATAGTTTTACAAGCACTATCCATGAGAGACAACCTTAAAGAATTTGGAAGAGATATTGTTTTTCATGGATGCCATACATGGCATCAACCAGTATGGCTTTTCTTTATTTACATTCGTCATCAGGGACAGTCATGGTCATGTAACAACTGTTTCCTCTCATCTTGGGAAATAAAAAGCAGGCCACACTTTAGCTGGTACTGGAAAAGCTGAAATCAGTGTTTCTGTAGCTCTGAGGTAATGTAAACAGATAGAATCAAAATAAATTTTATTTATTTTATAATTTTGTAGGTATGCTAAATTCTTTTATTGACATTTTTATGCATGCTTTTTTATTTAAAGTTTAATTTGTTAGATCAACTTAACTCACTTGCAAGCAATGGTGGATTATCACGCTCAAGCGCTGCACGCCTTCCCGGAGCAGCTAGCGCAGTTACAAGCTTCCCCAAATCTACCACCATCTCAGTCCGGTAATGGAGCTTTCTCTCTTTCGGATAAGTTTGACAGGACCCCAGAGCGTTATCATGGATTTCAGATATTTTTCCAGAACCAGCCCACTGCCTTCCCCACAGAAAGTAAGAAATGTGCCTTCCTACTAACCTTACTCTGGTAGAGCGCTCGACTAGGCAGTGTGGGACTCGGACACGTAAATTAGTACATCTGTTGATTATTTCATGGCACAGTTACAAGAGGTGTTTCAATATCCTGCAGGGGGTTCACCTTTCTATTCATCTCCTATTCAGAATCCAGTTTTGCACCCTAGCTGCACAGAGAAGGTAGAATGAGGTGTCGCTTAAATCCCTATTTAAGGATAGATTAAACCCACGCATCCAGACAAAGCTCACTTGTAGTGATGACTCAGGCTCTTTTTCTCAGAACCGGGAACACACTTAAATAACACACAATATATTTGTTTATCACAAGTCAATGGCATCTACACTACCATATGTTTGTTCTTGGTTATTCCGAGCTCAACGTCACCACCATCACTTGGAGACAATAAGGCAGTTTCCCAGTGATATCTTGTCTTCTAAACGGCCATCCGGACAAGACCATGGAAACTTTGCTGCAGCATGGGTAACCTACTGGTTTATCTTGTCAGAGGAGAACTGACCCCCCTGACAGAGCCTGGTTTCTCCCAAGGTTTTTTTTCTCCATTCTGTCACCGACGGAGTTTTGGTTCCTTGCCGCCATCGGCTCTGGCTTGCTTAGTTGGGGACTCTAAATTTATAGATATCAGTCAAATTAAGTGTTTTAATGAATGTTTAATATTGTCGTTTCTGATGTATTTCTGTAAAAGCTGCTTTGAAACTATCTTGATTGTTGGAAGCGTCTTTATAGGTGACTTGACTTGACTTACTAGACCTGTACTATGCAGCTATTCCATGGCTTATCTATGTGCTTTGTATCATCATCTGTATTTATCCTCTTACAGACAATTTTTTACTACTACGAACCCAGCCCTCTATCTCATGCCAGGAGCCACCGCCTCCCCTGCCCCCCTCCCCTCATCCCCTTGCGTGTCTAGCCTGAACCAAGCCCCCTTCTGCCACCCACGTGTGCTTGCTGTTGCTTGAAGTTAATGTCAGGGCAACTGGTGGCAGTTAAAAGCCCGCTTATGTTTTGTATTGCCAGGCAGAGGTCCCAATCACCTGTCCACAGAATCTATCACTTCAATTTTCTGTGTCTCTAAAAACCCGCTTGTCTATGCAGTGGTGTAATGGTGCCTATTTCCACCCTATTAATTCTCTGTGTTTTTCATGGTCCGCCTAGTGTTTTAATTTGGACTCAGTGGGGGCCACACGGGGGCAGCACTTAAACATAATTCATAGGCATCTTAATAGTTTTAATGAGATTCTTAATGGAATTTAAAAATTCCTACCAATCCCTGCGTCCCCCATTTCCCGATCCCTTTTCAGATCACCGCGATTGTGTGAATATAAACTAATTAGTGCTGTTTATTTGGTAAGGCCCGCAACCCCATCACCCTGCCCAGTATGCAGCCCTTACCACTATCACACTGCAGGTGGGGAAGTTTCATAAGGAGGTTTTCTATTGGTTACAGGCGGCACACAACACCCAAGAAAGTTTCTCCCCTTAGATTTATTGGTCTAAGTGTTGTCTCGAAAACCGTCTTCCCACTTCACTCTTTGCACTGTGTCTCTGTGATCACATACAAAAGAAAAAATCCTGTTTTTAGATCCATTTGATCTGCTTCTTTTTTTTTTTTGCCATGCTCCATCCTCTTGTGAGTATCACGACTTTCTGAAAGTGTTCAGTAAGAACCAGGCATCCAAATTCACCACCACACCAGGCGGGGGACTGTGTCATTGAACTATTATCCAACGCTATTCCCCTGTGCAGCTGGGTATGCCCTTTGTCACAGCCAGAGGGCGTGCACTCGCCTCAGATTCCATATGTTCCTCCATGTCTCCTGTGGCGTCAGGTTGCTTCTTTGCAGAAAAAAATGATGGCAGTCTGCGACCCTGTATTGATAATCGGGGTGAAATAGCGCTTTTGACTGTCGTTGGTGCCGCCGCTCTCGAACAGTTACATGAGGCCCAGTACTTCACCAAACTTGACCTGAAAAGTGCTTACAACCTTCGGATAAGAGAGGGGAATGAGTGGAAGACGACGTTTATCACCACCGGAGAGCACTACGAGTACCAGCTGTGTTTCAGGCTTTCATCAACGACATATTCCGAGATCTCCTTAATGTGTATGCTATATAGCGTACATTGACGATATACTGGTTTACTCATGCACATTCTTTCAGCGCGTAAGACATGTACGCACAGTTTTGAACCGTTTATTGAAACATCAATTATCAGAGCAGAAGAATGTGAATTCCACTGTGCCCAACACAAGTTCCTAGGTTATCATATCAGTTCTGAGGGGGTGTTTCTTTGATTAATCCAAGGTGGCAGGGGTGACATAATAGCCCCAACCTAAGTTTGTCAAAAAGTTACAGCGATCTCTTGGCAATTTCTGCAGAAGATTTATCCGAAACCTCAGTCAAACAACTGCTCCCTTGATATTTCATGAGGAGCAAACCCACCAAGTTAAGTTAAGATGGTTTAAGAGGACATACCTGTAAGCATCTCATTTTGTAAAGTCTTGTCTTTGGTGATCGGTATACGACACGTTTTACCATGGCTTGGAGTCGCACCCCGGCACGGTCCCTGTCGTGATTCTCCCTTGCTTCATGACCTACATCTGTGCGAAAATAATGTGAATGATACCATTTCTGTAAATCCCTTTTTCGCAGACCTCCCTATTTTTCTTCCTTCTTCCTTCCTCTACTCTTCCCCTACTTCCTTTTTTCCCGCTCGTAGGTTTGTCGTGTTTCAATCAAGTTCGCACCTTTTTCTGCAGCTCCGTTAAATTAATATCTATTACCAAGTATAGCCCCGCTTGTCGTTTTCCCCGGCGCCCACTCTCCTCTTCCCCCCCTTCCCCCTTTCTTTCTCGCGTAGCGGTCCCCCGCATCAGTTGTGGGTGCCTCCAAGGTGTACCCCCACGATGCACCCTACGGATTGCTTGTGGACCTCAGCTGTGTCTCCTGCTTTTGGTGCATTCATGTGCGTGTGACTTCGATGGGAGGATACGGGGTCGTCCAGCGTCCCTTCTGACCACTTCGATCGTTGTGTCATTTCCGACGTGCTAGATCGCTAGTGCCGTTTAGAGCTCCCAAGCTTTTTTATTAAGCGTCCGAGACATAATTCTTATTGCGTTACGAGTCATTGTTTTTTATATGTTTATCGTCTTTTCGTCTGTTTCATTTTACATGTGTGTTTTGTAATTATGTGTTCCTTAGTTGTGGCAGCATGTGTTGTGTTCTCGTAGTTTTATTTCCTCGCTTTCCGTTGGTACTGTGATCGAGATGGCTTTGTCCTTTTTTGGTACATGTCTTTTGTACTGTGCCGCCTTCCCATGATGCCTGTTATACGCTCTCCTCGACTATTACTTATTGGTCACAGTTGGTTTCTGTTTTCGGTGTCTGCCGAGCCGTCTCCGGTACTGTTTTTGCTGCAGTCAGGTACTCGTAGTTTTGGCTGTTGCCAATAGCGGTGCCGTATGATTCTCCCGCTCTTACTCCTGTGTAGTGTGACAGATGCGGTGTCTTAAGTGTGTATGGATCTATCGGCGTACCGTCCCCCATTCATGGTTTCCCTTCTCATCAGTTGACACGCTTCACTAATAGCGCTTATCATGGTGGTGTGTATGGTGCGCTTCCTTTGTGATTTTTGGTGTTAGTCTCATGCTTACAGGGGGTGTGTGTTAGCTGTCCCACGTTGCACATCGCAATATTCTTCGTTTGTGTGTCATCTAGTTGCTCTCGTCTGTGGATTCATAGTGTAGGTAGTTTTAACTGTTGCCACAGATCTTTGCTCTCGACACTCAATGAGAGATTTTTTTCATCGTACTACCTTACTGTTCATCAAATTCCTGGAACACTCGGTGTTCCGTACACTATTGGTCTGTCTTAGTGATTACGTCTTGTGCTTGTTCGTGTAGAAATAGGGGGACAATTCGTGTGTTTCGTGTCCCTTACATGTAGTATGAACTATTTTTGAGTCTCCTCCTTCTCCCCGCTGTTTTTCTTCAGCTGTGTCTTTTTGCAACAGAGTATGTGATCTGTGACCATCCCCACACTGTGTCTCGCTCTGCAGGTTTCCCCACACACCCGTTCCCCGTTTGCCTCGGCCTCCTTGGGTAGAGTGTGCGTCCGTCCGTGTCAAAGAGTGTCCTCCTTTATTTCTGATCTTCTATTAACCGAGACCATTGGTTGTTTGCAACCAACGCCACGTGCAATCAGCACACAACAAAGACATTTATGCTTTTTATGATCTTTTTTTTGTATGACTTGGACACCTTTTTTAGAAAATTTATTTTAAAATACCAACACCACACCCCCCCACCCACACACCCTTTTAGTACCTCTAGTTTAGCCTTTGACCGCTTTTTTAACTATACCCTAGCCATTTTTTTTTTTTGGTCACTTCTCTGTCCTTAATAAAATTCCCAGAAAATAAAAAAAAAATGTTAACCTGAATAATTCAGCGTGAATGGGTCGTTCCGAACGTGTAGGCCCCCCCCCCCCCCTATTGAGATATTTTGGTGAAAAGATGAACAACGAGAGGTGCTTAGAATAGACGGGAGCCGAGGGGTATCGTTCGTTTCATGGTATGTTTATTTAAAGTATCAAGTAACCCTCTCCGAGAAAAAGGACTGAACTTTTTATGAAGATTTAAGAGACATCCCATCTTAAGGGGACTATCAGCTTACACACTCCTCCAACTGCCTCCCGTTACACAGAGGGTGCTGTTTTACCATCGAATAGTGACTTCAGGACGGCACACACACCACGGCATTAGCGTTTGTTGCTGAACCAGAATGCCCTTACCACAAGCAGTGTAGTAGCGGGCTACAGTATATATGTTGTTTGGTTGCGACACACCTAGCCTCCTTATGAGTATGTGTGCCCGGTAAAGAAAATTTTTATTTTTCTATTGCGGCGCATTGCTGAGTTAGTTGTCGTCACAGGTAGGGTGGTGCCGCGCACAGTTAGGGATCGTGCTATATATTTACCCGGTGCAACTTTATGAAGATTCCTCCAAACAATTTTTGGAAGATTTATCTGTTCTAATACGAGATTCCTTTAAATTAACCCACTCAATATTTTCTCTATCAGACCTGTAGCTGCAATATATGTGTACAATTAAAATCACCCAATTTTGTAATCCGAAATGTATTGAGGATTCATGCCATTTACTCTTAAATTTTCAATAACTTTACATATTTAAAACATTGAGTAATTGTTCTGCAGAATGTTTGTATTTCAAGTGACTATATGTTTGTGGTGCTTGAAGTACTCGAAAACGCAGCAGACCCACACCACTCTTTGGTAATTTATGGATTTGTTAATGTCTCGCTATTGTCCGAAAGGCAATTTGAGGCCTTGTTTAAGGTACAGTCATCACTCCGCTTCTAGTCTTTACGTTGGTGTTGGTGGGAACAATCTATGGGTAAAAACCAAAATACCAATATCTAGGGTACTTCTTGTCAAATATGGTTATGATTTTACATTACAGTGTTTTGTTTTTATGTTGTAGAGAGGTTGTTCACAGACATGACACACAGGTATGTTTTGCTGGGAATATTTTTTTTAGTTCCCTTTAGCCTGGGCTGTGTTCTGGCCGATTGGAAGCTATGGGTTGTTTTGAGTAATCCTGTGTGTTCGTTGTGGATGAAAAGACCGCAATCAAGCTTCTTGAACTTGAACTGTGAACTCTCATAGTTAATAGGTTGTCTTTGGTGGACTCAAACTGTGAGGGCGTGAGTAAGCACCCTCAACAGATTTCCTGCTCGTGTGTTTCGTTTATTCATAGCTTGACCCGCCGGGGCCTTTTCTATGAACCCCCAACGATCTAACACAGGAAAGCAACACGCTCAAAACTCAAATTTCACCTGTTGCCCTGTAGAAGTATGTGTGAAAAAAAAAAGGCCATTTACATAACATGTGTAAATGTCTTTTAAAATAATCAGTAACTTACACAAAGGCAAACTTAGATCTTTATTGATTAACGTTTTGTTACCCTAGCCCATAAGCATTTCAGTACCTAATAACTGGTTCTATTCTTCTGTTAGTACTACTTGTTTGGTTAAGGATGTGGAGGGAATTGTGTTGCATTTGTATTTATAGGACAGACCGGTGCATAAACACAATAGGGCAGACTAGACGAAGGGGGGTGCGGGACCATGAAAGGACGTGCGGACGGATGAGATTAAAAACCCATATGGCCATGTCTCGTGGGTTCAGCTGTTCCATGTGACTGTCGAACTCTACGTATGCACGCAAGAAAGGGGTTTGATTAACGGCCAATATCCATGTGTTTTTTGGTTTTTCGGTAGTATCAATGACTGGACAAGAGCCCCAACAGGTGGTGTCTTGAGCCCCCCCCAAAAACAGAGGACGGATGTTGCTGCTCAAAGAGAAGCAGGAGTTAGGGATGATTCTAAGGGGCACTCTGAGAGCGAGCCACTAGACGGTTGTTCTTCCGGTTCAGTGTAGTAGAATACATCTCCTGCCACAGTCATGTTGTGACTTTATTAACATCTTAAATAATAGAGATTAGTTTAATTATGACGAGCAAGTTAAGTAACAGGTAAAATAACTGAATGCATCAGTGCCAAACACCCTTACAAGCGTTATACGCTTTATATGCCCTTATTTTTGCATGTGGTCCCCCCCCCCCTGAATCAATTAAACCTTTTGATGTCTTCATGTAGGCATTTTTCTACATAGCGAAGCTATCAGATATTAGTCAGTATTCAACCACAACCGATAGTTATGCGTCAGTATTCTTACGAATGATATCAGCTAATCGGTCGAGACTCGGCTCTAAACAGGTAGTTAGTCCCCCCCAGTGTCTTCTAACAGGTCGTCGTCTTTAGTGCCCCCCTGACACCGCCCATACCCTCTGTCATCAATTTTCCGTATCCTACAGATATTGCTTAGTCAGTTATCGAACGATTCGTCATCGTATCCAAAAAGAAATTATATCCAGTATCTATACATGTACGTTTATTTTTAGTCTTTTTCGTATTCTAACCGTCACTATGTATAATCGCGTATCTATACCAGCTTAGTTATGTGCACGGTCACAATATTATATGTGATAGGTCTACACCCAGCCTATTAGTCGTATCTCTACAGATCTAGTCATGTACTTTCGTAGACCGTAGTAGTCACGCCTCTTGTATCAACAGATATTAGTAGTATTAACAGACTCAACACACGATATCTATATAGATATTAGTTCAGTGTCGTAACACGATATTTAATCCAGTATGTTTCTGATATCAGATAGTAGTCAGATTCACCGTAGTTTAGTCCGTATCCCAACCGAATTGGTGGGCGAGTATTCTATACAGATATTAGTTCCTCACGGAACTTGCTAATTCCCAAGATTAGGCAGTATTCTAAGCTCAGATATAGTCCAGTATGCGTGTACTGCTATTAGATCAGTTATGCTTAACAAAGTATATTTCAGCTATGTCAAAAGGTAGTTAGCCGTGGTCTAACAGATATTAAGCAGTATGTCTCCCGAGCGATGGGTGTTGTATCTAAAGATTATTCATCGGTCTATCGAGCCACCCCGAGCTATAGTCAAGCAGATCTAACAGATATTATTTTCTTTCATATTGTTCGATTTTTTTTTTAACCAGAATTAGTCAGTTGTATCCCGTTTATTATTATCAGTATCTATAACGAGATATTAATCCATGTTATTAGTGATCACGCTTATTAGTCAGTTATTAAACAGAGATTAGGTCCATGGCACGCCTAAGATCAGTATATTAGTCCGTTCTAATCACGAGATTCTGAGTCCCCCCAAGCCTCAGAGCTATACCCGTATCTACGAAGATATAGTCCAGTCATTAACAGATTCTTGTAGTCAGCTTGGGAGCTAACAGATATAATCCCATGTATTCACAGATTTCTCGTGTAACTATGTAGTGTATCCTCACACAGTATATTTAGTGTAGTATTTTCTAATCCTAGATCTTAATCATGTATCATACCCCGGGATTAGATACAGTCCTAATCTTTCAAAGATTATAGCCGTCTAGGACATGAGACCCTATATCGAGTATCGATATGAGCCCCTATGTAGTCGCGGGATTTTCCCTAACAGATGTTGTCAGTCCCTTTAGTATTAACCGGATGTGTTAGTCAGATCTAAACCAGATATTAGATAAAGCCTCGACTAACAGAGATCAGACCAGGTATTAACAGACGCTTAGTCCAGGCTATGTAAGCACGATTATTAGTGAACTATGTTTATCAGATATGTAATCAGTATCTTACACCGAGACTTAATCCGCCTATTGTTGGTTTTTATTCCAGCGATTTAGGCAGTGTCTAACACCCGCTACTACTCAGTATCAACAGATTGTTACAAGTAACATAATTCAGACACCTTAGTCGTATCTAACGACTAGGTAGTTCCCTCAGTTCCTATCAAGCAGATTCGTAATCGTTATTATAAACAGACTATGTTGTATTCAGCTTTGTGCTTAGACAGATACTAATACAGTAGAAGATGAGATAGTAATCAGTACCTATCAGATATTTAACAGTATCTAACAAGGATATCATGGTAGTTTCACTTTAGTAACTCCTAACAGATATTAACGTCATGTATGTCTTATACACGTGATTATACTCGGAGAAGTAGTTAACCGATAGTAGGTCAGTCTATTAACCTACGCACGTCAGAACAGTATCACTAGAAGATTTTTAGTCAGTAGATACAGAATTATGTTTATGTGTTCTAACGATATTATGTTTCAGATTAACAGCTACTAGTTGAGTGTTCGTAGTATCTAAAGCAATTACCGACGTAAATACAGATATTAGTCCACTCTGCCGCAACAGATATTAGTGCAGTGTATCTAACGATATCTCGCTGCAGGTGGCTTTCTTCTTAACAGACTAGATTTATTCACGTACTCTTACCATCGATAGTTAATAACGTATCTACGAGCATGTCGATGGTCAGTGTTTTTAATCCGTATATGGGTTGCAGTGTTTCTCCTTTTTCTACTACCTAGACGACTACAGTCTACGTATATGAATCACGCATTAGTCTCCCGCCCCTGGTCTATGCATGTGCTGGGATCGTCGTTTTTTCATACATAAAACAGATTTAGTCACGTTGCTACATGCTCACCAAGATTTATTGTGCGATTGATATTACAACGATATTTGATTTTTCCTCAGAGTTCTTAGTGACCGATCTAGTCCCAGTGGTCGTAAATCAGACGATTGATTCCTAGAACGGACGTCAGAACAGATATTACCCCCGCGTTGAAGCGTGATCTTTAAACCCCCATGTAGGCACTCGCCACGACACCCCAGAACCCCCCCCAGATTTTATTAGGCAGTATACAAAACAGGCCTTACTTAGCCTAGTATTTTATACTTATACTGTGTCCTATTAGTCGAGTTGTCCTAACAGACTATTAATCAGTATCCGAACTGGTTATAATTTAGGCATAGTATCTAAAAACAAGATATTAACAGGCGCACAGAAAAGATATACGTCAGTGTTAACAGACCCCCCCCTTATTAGTCAGACTATTAACAGATAAAGTCACGTACTAACAGTATTTAGTTAATACTCCACCAAGTCTTAGTCAGTTACTTCCTAACAGAGATTTGTAAAATTAGACCTAACAAAATTTAGTTGTACCTAATGTGTGTTAGTCAGTACCTACAGTCGTGTCAGTGTGTCAGCAGCCTTATTGTCAGTAGCTTCTAATAGATACCACCCGTCACGCTACCCCCTGTATCGATCAAAGTCCAGTACCTACGAATTTTAGTACTACCCAAACGATAAGATATAGTCAGTACCTAACAGATGATATGTTGTACCTAACACCTATTTAGTGTATTTTTTCTTTTAACAGATTCGCGGTAGTATCATGTGAGTCCGTACATAACAGCCTATTGTCACTTACCTAGTTTCCTAAAAGAGAGTAGGTCACTAGGTGAGCGAACAGATGTTAGTAGTTACTACAGATATAGTCAGCTACCCGGCTCAAACAGATACTTGTATTTGTGTTATTGTGCCTACCCACCAGATAGTTAGTCCGTATTTTTTTTACCTAACCTGTATTAGTCAGTATCCGAACAGATTTAGTCAGTTTGTGATTGGCGATAACTAGCACTCCGTCTCTAGTTCAGTATTAACAGAATAGCCGGTGTGTCGCGTGTGGGGTTCTTGTGGGCTCTCTTTTGGTTGTGTTTTCTGCCCCAGCGACCCATTCCCTTTTTACATTTTGGGCTGCGCTGTCTGTGTTTTTCCAATCCCGGCTGTCGCTCTTGCTGAACCTTGTCGTGTTACGGTGTTGGCGTTGGTTTTTGGTGGGTGATTCCTTGAGTCATGTGGGGAATGGATTCGTTGTTGACTCGCTCTATGCCATCAGCTTGGCCGTTTATGTGTGCTCCCTTTGTGGACTTCGTGTGCTTTTCGTGTTGTGGTTGTGTTGTTGGTTCTTTTCTACCCGCTTTTTTTTGATTTTTTTTTTTGTCTTCTTTCTTTCGTTCTTTTTCTTTTTGGTTCTCTTCCTATTATTTCGGTCCCGGTCGCGGGTCCCCTTTTTCTTTCATGCTTTATCCTTTGTCCTTGGATCTGGAGTGCTGTTGTCCTTTTTACAACATCTCTTCGTCGCATGTGGTTCGCTTTTTCTGTTTTGTCGTGTGGTGTTTTCTAATCCTGTTTTTTTCGTTTGGCCGCGTTTTTTGTTTTGTGTTTCTTGGTCTGTTGGTCTTTGTTTTGTATTTTTTTTTGCTGTCTCGCTCTCCTGAGGTTCGGGGGTTGTCTGTGTGGTCATGGTCTGTTCGCCGGGCGTTTGATCTCGGTTGTCGGGGTAGTTTGGCCTCTCTTATTCGCCACCTCCGGCGCATTGTCTGTCAGCAGGATTCTCTGTGTGGCGTGCCGTCTCGTAGTTCTATTGGATCTGGTGTGGTGCTTTGGCGTTAGGAGCCGTTATCACTTGTAGGCGTTTCGTGTGTAGGAACCTTTTTCTTGTTTCCCCGGTGCACGCTTCTGCTAGGATAGCTTTTAGTTGTTTTCTTTCTCCTGTTTTGCTCCCGCCAGCCAGAGCTCCTCGCTTTCGCCCCCTCCTAGCTTTCGCAGAGTTTGCATTATTCTTGAGCTAGTTCTTCCTTCCGTCTTTCTCCCTCCTGACAGAGAGGCCGTCCGAGTCGTTTCCAGTATCCACGGTAGACAGCCCTTCTAGTCTTTATTGATTTTTTCAACTTATTATCTGTCCCTGCGCCCCTACCCCCAAACAGTTCAAATATAGATTTTTATTATAGATTGTGCTGGGTATCTCACAGATATTAGGTCAGTACTCACAGCAAGAATTAGTCGTACCAACAGATATTACTCAGTGTCTAACAGTACCTAACAGATATAAGTCAGTATCTAACAGATATTAGTCAGTACCTAACAGATATTAGGTCAGTACCTAACAGATATTAGGTCAGTACCTAACAGATATTACTCAGTGTCTAACAGATATTAGTCAGTAGATTTTACAGACATTAGTCAGTGTCTAACAGATTAGTCAGTGTCTAACAGATATTAGTTAGAGTCTAACAGATATTAGTCAGTGTCTAACAGATATTAGTTAGAGTCTAACAGATATTTGTCAGTATCTAACAGATATTAGTCCGTAAATATCTCTAGTCTCTAATTGTTACATTTTTGCATGTTTTTTAAATTAAGGGTGTTTTTAGTTATTGTATATTTTGTATTGTTTTTGTAAGGTTAGGATCATTTTTACTGCTTTATTAAGTTTAAGTTCAAAAAGCTTTATTGTCATTTCAACCATATATAGCAGACGAAGTCTAGCAGGTGCAAAAATGAGTGTATAGGAGTAAAATGATCGTGATTTTGATTGTCTGTAACCTTGCAGCAGCAATTGTCTGTAGACATGCATGGACTTTTAGTCAAGTGTGAGAAAATAAAAGTGTGGATAACCATACCTAGGTATCTAAAAAAAGAAATGCTATTTAACTAAAATTCACAAATAAAAAAAAAAAACTAATTTGACTTGGATTTTTTTTGCCTGCTGATAATTTTAATTAAAGTGAAATAATACCCATACGTTTTACCACTACTTTATTATACTTAGACAAAAAGCCAAAAATAAAATGTTTCGTGGTGTCATTTCCAGTTAGATCAAAGAATATATAATATTTTATAATTATAATAATAATAAAATTAATAATAACAATAGTTTTTTTTTATAACCTACTTCATTCAGCTCTGGATGGCGATTATACAAATAGAATAGCTTCCTTTCAACTCAGAAATTTTGATAAGATAAGAATGCCACTTCATGGCACGGAAAAACTAGCTTATCCCTTTTTAGGACTGGATTATTGTGTTGCTTTAGTGTCGGGATGTTGTATTACATTCACAACTTCCGGAAATGCAAGTCCAAAATGCAGCGGCAAGAACCCAAAGAATATATCTACATCATTATTAAGATACTAATTTCATTACTGGAAAATACTGCACTGAATGGGGTTTGTACCGCGTTGTTGTTATATCATAATATATGTATATATATATATATATATATATATATATATATATATATATATATATATATATAACCTTTACTAATCAAACAACAACGCGGTACAATAATTGTATATATATATACAAACCCGATTCCAAAAAAGTTGGGACACTGTACAAATTGTGAATAAACACAGAATGCAATGAAGTGGAAGTTTCAAATTTTTATATTTTATTCAGAATAAAATATAGATACCATATCAAATGTTGAAAGTGAGACATTTTGAAATGTCATGCCAAATATTGGCTCATTTTGGATTTCATGAGAGCTACACATTCCAAAAAAGTTGGGACAGGTAGCAATAAGAGGCCGGAAAAGTTAAATGTACATATAAGAATCAGCTGGAGGACCAATTTGCAACTTATTAGGTCAATTGGCAACATGATTGGGTATAAAAAGAGCCTCTCAGAGTGGCAGTGTCTCTCAGAAGTCAAGATGGGCAGAGGATCACCAATTCCCCCAATGCTGCGGCGAAAAATATTGGCGCAATATCAGAAAGGAGTTTCTCAGAGAAAAATTGCAAAAAAGAGTTTGAAGTTATCATCATCTACAGTGCATAATATCATCCAAAGATCAATAGAATCTGGAACAATCTCTGTGCGTAAGGGTCAAGGCCGGAAGACCATACTGGATGCCCATGATCTTCGGGCCCTTAGACGGCACTGCATCACATACAGGAATGCTACTGTAATGGAAATCACAACATGGGCTCAGGAATACTTCCAGAAAACATTGTCGGTGAACACAATCCACCGTGCCATTCGCCGTTGCCGGCTAAAACTCTATAGGTCAAAAAAGAAGCCATATCTAAACATGATCCAGAAGCGCAGGCGTTTTCTCTGGGCCAAGGCTCATTTAAAATGGACTGTGGCAAAGTGGAAAACTGTTCTGTGGTCAGACAAATCAAAATTTGAAGTTCTTTTTGGGAAACTGGGACGCCATGTCATCCGGACTAAAGAGGACAAGGGCAACCCAATTTGTTATCCGCGCTCAGTTTAGAAACCTGCATCTCTGATGGTATGGGGTTGCATGAGTGCGTGTGGGATGGGCAGTTAACACATCTGGAAAGGCACCATCGATGCTGAAAGGTATATCCAAGTTCTAGAACAACATATGCTCCCATCCAGACGTCGTCTCTTTCAGGGAAAACCTTGCATTTTCCAACATGACAATGCCAGACCACATACTGCATCAATTACAACATCATGGCTGCGTAGGAGAAGGATCCGGGTACTGAAATGGCCAGCCTGCAGTCCAGATCTTTCGCCCATAGAAAACATTTGGTGCATCATAAAGAGGAAGATGCGACAAAGAAGACCTAAGACAGTTGAACAACTAGAAGCCTGTATTAGAAAAGAATGGGACAACATTCCTATTCCTAAACTTGAGCAACTCAGTCCCCAGACGTTTGCAGACTGTTATAAAAAGAAGAGGGGATTCCACACAGTGGTAAACATGGCATATGTATATATATATACACGTATAGGAGAGACGGCTGGTAGGGCAAAGGTCACAGATATCTATAACAGATTTAATTTACAGCTCCCAGTGCACCTGTGTTTGACGTTAAGTTAAAACTGGGGTGGGAGCACAGAGCATGATGTGTAAAGAACACAACAAGGCTCACAGGGGGGAAGAGGAGAAGATCACAGGTACGAGCATGTACAGTTGGCAATTACAACTGTTTAAATGTCATGCTTTTGAGCAAAGTTGTTATGCATAGTAAGCAAAATGCTCGTTTAGGCCATAAGGTGTTGCAAAAATCATTCACACAAGTGACACATATGATGCTATTCTAAATATTATGATCACAAAAACAGCTTTAACAGCACAAGTGGAAAAAACCCTTTATAGACATTCTATTACCAGATAGACTGGATGAGAGTTACTGCTGGTGTCTTTAAGGTCGGCATTTACATTTCCATCGTTTAGCAGACGTCCTAACACAGAGTGATGTACAAAAGTGCTTTGCGTCTCATCACTGAACATATCATTAGATCTGAAAAAGTTGGGAGGAAAAGCACATTTTTAAAAAACATATGAAAGTCTCTGGTATTTTAGAAAGAGGTATGTCTTCAATCATCTCTTGAAGACAGCCAGTGACTCAGCTGTTCTGAAGTTGGTCAAACTGCCCCCTCCCTTCACACACACCCAACTAATACTGGTTCCCCCCAAGGTTTTTTCTCTATTTTTCACTGATGAAGTTTTGGTCACTGTCACCTCTGACTTGATTAGTTAGAAACACTTAATTCCAGCTATATCGTCGATGTGATTGCACAGATATTAATTAAACTGAAGTGTTTTAGTAAGTGTTTTCTATTGTCCTTTTATTAACATGCTATCTTTCTATTTGATTCTGTAAATCTACTTTGACACAAACTCTACTATAGTTAAAAGTGCTATGGAAATAAAGAGAACCTGACTTGATTTGTTCATTCCACCATCTTGGTGACAGAACAGAGAAAAGTCTTAAGAGAAACCAGACCTGAAACCAGCTGAGCGGTGACAAAATTTCTATAGTTGACTATATAATGTTAGAAAGATCTGGTTATTAGATGGTGTTGTTGAGATAACTGACATTTGCATGCAATTAACTGGCCCACACATGGGGTTAGGGTTTTCATAGTAAAAACTGTAAATCACATTTATGAACATGAAAAGCCTTTTATAGTTACTCTGGCTTATAGCAACACTTATCTAAACAACAGATTTTAATTTATTTGAACCAACAGTAATAAACAATTAAACACATAATAGTTTTATAATAAACCAATCAAAAACAATTTTAATAAATCACATTTACAACTTTCTGTTGAACAAGTGATTTCAAATAAATGTATTGGTATAAAGAAACATTGAGTCATCTAAAACCATTTACTGGCGCTACCCACTGGTGTCTTTATAAAGAATTGAAAACAGGTGTTGGGTCGAAGCCTGTTCCCCGACTTGCCCCGACACAACACCGGCACCCACATGCGCGGTTGCTCTGGCATCCCGAGTTCGATTCCATCTAGGGTACTTTCCGGTTCCATGTCTCTCTCTCTCTCTCTCTCTCTCTCTCCCATTTCATCTCTCCGTCCTATAAATAAAGGCAAAAAACCCCAAAAAAAGAATGTCTCTAAATAGCTTTAATAAATAAAATTTAAAAAATGTAAGCCATCGAAATCATCGCTCATTGCTTTCACAATAGTCAAATGTGTGTTTGTTTTGTTACACATTTTGTGCTTTCACGTGCCATAATAATTTTAAAATATTAACTAAAATATTTTAAACATTATCTAAAGATGGTTTTTTTTATTTGATTAATTAGCCATTGCTGGCAGTACTTCATGCTTAAATCAATTGAATAACACTGTAATTTTACTGTATTACTGTACACATTCCTACAGAAAAGTCCTTCAATAAAAGCGACTCAGGATTGCCCTCTACAGCTCAAATGTATTTAACACCATTTCCTGGAAAAGCGATGATTTCTCAGTCTCTCTCAGCTCTCTATAGTTCAGTATAATTTGCAATCTCTGCCAGTTTAATCATTCTAAGAACAGCTTTATCAATGAAACTGTTTTAACTGTAAGAATTGTATAAATGTTGCTTGAGGTGTGTTGTGCTGGAGGTTTTTTCTGTGGGGTTTTTTTTTTTCGATTTAATTCTTTTTAAATAATTTTTTTTGTTTATTGATTTAGATTTATAGGCACCAGGATTTTTTTTTTTTGAAATTATTGATGGAAAAAGAGCATTTGTATAGTGTATGAATGTATACGTCTGCTGTTGGTATGCATGTTTGTGTATACTGAAGCTTACACTGTTGAGTATCTTGCGTAGCTCACAACGGCGTGATTTCTCGGAAATCACCCGACTTAACTTTGCGCGCGCCTGTGTTTGGGTTCCACTGCGCATGCGCCATTAGGGGAAACCCCTCAACGCCTATACATATAAGAGCGCTCGCTTATCAGACACAAACACAGTTCCTGACTAGTACCGATAGGAGAATTGTTCTAAAGGAAGAAAATTTATTATTCTGCTTATTAATTTTCCTCTGGTTCAGCATTCCGGAAACTCGGTACGTACTGCTGCTTTCATCATCTTTGCGACGTTTATTCTGTTTGTGTTTAACTTTTAAAATGCACGAAATATGGATGTTTGTAAATGATTCCTAAATTATTTGTTTTATGTACTGCATGTATTCGATTATAATTTAATTTGGTTTTTATATTTGTAAAATGTGCGCCGTGTCACAGTGCGATACATTCATGCATTTCTTTTGCGGATATTTTACATCTGCGGTGTTTATGTGATTGATCGCTTTTAATGCTTTTTATTTATTTATTTATAGTTCTAATGCTTTTTCTGTACCTCGGTACTTATTATAGTAATGCACCCACGTGTGTGTGTGTTTGGTTGTATCTTGGACACAGCTTTTTGGAATTTTTGTAAATCATGATTTAATAAGGCAGGATATGATTGTCGATGGCAGGATATGTTTAAAGTGTGGGAGCAAAGTGTATTTGACTTATTTTTGTTCTGTATTTGTTCAGGAGTCATGCCTGTGTCGAGAATGCGCATGCGCCCCTGGTTGGAGGATATGATTGATTCGAACTCAGTCGCTGGACTTGTCTGGGTAGATAAGGTAAAATGGAGGCACAGTTTTTCCGGAACCATTTATTGCACACTTTATGCTTCTAATTTCTAATAATAATAATAATAATAATAAGCATTTGATAAAACTACCTGATTAATTCAAGTTTCTTGTGGCTTATTAATCTGTTGTAGGAGAAAAAGATGTTCTCCATTCCTTGGAAGCACGCTGCACGCCATGGTTGGGAGATGGACAAAGATGCCTGTCTATTTAAACAGTGGGCGATTCACACAGGTGGGAAGTCTGTTCCAACGTCAAACATTTGAGTAATTCTTAAAATAAAAAGAACAAGTCTTTTCTAATAGGTCCTAATATTAGTGTTCATTTTTCAGGAAAGTTCAAGCCAGGACTCACTGATCCCGACCCCAAAACATGGAAAGCCAACTTTCGTTGTGCAATGAATTCACTTCCAGATATCGAAGAAGTGAAAGATAAAAGCATCAACAAAGGATGTGAAGCTGTTCGTGTTTACCGCATGCTTCAGGTTGTCAAGAACAAGAGCAAGAGGTCATCTAAAAGCCTGGACAGCAGGAGGCGAAGAACTGTAAGGAAATAGCATGTTATATTAACATGTTATTATGTGTTTAAGTACAAATCATAAAAGAGGACTTATTTAAATATTAAATCAGTGAACTCAATGGACATACTTTATATTTATGTGAAAAAAGGGCAGGAGGAAGGAGATGGATATGGCATCCAGTGAGGAGCACCAAATCCACAAGCAGCAAGACGTAATTACTCAGGAGAACATTATTGACAGCACTGAAACATAAGTAAGTAACCTCATAAACAACAGCTCACTTCAAGTTTTTTAAAATTCTCTCTTGTCTTCAAGTTGAATGCTCATAATCCCCCCCATTCCCTCCTTCTCGACAGCAAGCCCCACTTATGAGGTGCCTGACTGCTCTGGTTATGAAGTAGAAATTGGTCCTGACAGCACAAACGATATCTACACTGGCAGATTCCAGGTTTCCCCAGTCCATGAGTCAGGTAATAAAAGTCCAACACTTTATTCTATCACTTAATATTATGCCTTTGCAGGATATTCATTGTGTTTATTATCCTTTCTGATTTGCAGACTATGAGGAAAAAGCTATTGTTGAGGTAAGCTTACCTTTATTTTAACAAAACTGTCACTCTGTTATGCTTTTCATTGTCAGGAATACCCTGTTATATATCCAATTACTAATTATTGGCATTTCTGCAATTGTTTCTAAGCGCCAATATTCAAAGCCACCTACAAATTTTGTGTTTTGCTCCTGCAGATCACACGTCAATTGGAGCTTGATAGTTCACAGTGGCTACAAAGCGATAGCAGTGGGAAGGGATTCCTGTGCAATGAAGTAGCCTTGACAGATTCTTACCACTGTCCAGAGAGCCAATGGAGTGATACCTCAGGTAAATCACATTAAGCTAATGGGTAGAGGAAGTATAGTTTTCCCCCCAGTGGGATGGGTTTTACAGGTTTTTTGCCAGCAGGATTATTTATTTGCTAGTCAAATCTATCTATCGGCTGTCCTTTTATTAAACTAGTTTACATACTCAAGTAACTCAGTACTTGTGTTTTTCCTTTTAGGAGAGGAGCTTGAACTACGATTTTACACAGAACTAATACCAGGACTACCCAGTGAGGAACTCTTAGACTACACAGATATGTGGAACCCTAACACAACAAGCCTTCCACAAATCAGCTGTTTATTCTGAAACTCTGAGGATAACTCTGTCTGTTACCACATTACCTCATATTGTAGGTCTTAATTATTTGACCATGTAAAGAACCCTGAAAGCCTATCCTGTTTGTTATTATACTGTGAAATGTCTAAAGCTTGGTTTGGTTTATGCTGAAGGATTATGTGAGAGATCATGGTCATCAGCTGTATAGTACACCGTTGGCACCTTCTGATTAGTTGTGTTGCATTTAAAGTGTAAAGGATAATGGTGTGTGTATAAATATGGTGATGTAATTTACTGTACTATTTGTTTCCGTTAACTACACATCAGGGTTTTACTGTATTTTTTTTTTCAAAATATCTATTTTTAAAGCTTTCTATTTTTTTTGGTGCTTTGAATGAAAAATCTGTATAATATATGTATATAGTGTATAAATACATTTGTAATAAAAAAATAATATTAAGATGAAGGTTGTTTTTATGGTATTACATAATTATTGCAATATTTAAAGGGACCCATTTTATACATAATAACATTGATATTATACATATAATACATATTAGCAGTACATCATTGTAACTTGAATATATAAAATTCTTTAATGTATTATATCCACAGTATCAGTATCAGTATTGGATCCACAGTTTAGAAACATGAATAAGCTCATCATTTTCTACAATCTCCTTGTCCATAATTTAGCAATTATAGAAGAGATTTACAACAAAACAAATAGTTTACTTTTATTACATTGTTTACAGATGCTGTAGCAGGCAATAACACTGTAATATTATTCATACAAATGTACACTGTAAACCTTTTAAGGTTTTAGTAATAGTATTTAATGTCACATTTTTAATGTGGATTTGTGTGTGCGGAGATTGTATAAACACCAAAGTGGTCATTACATATTATAATGGCGCCATACAAATCTGTGAAATCCTTTGGTGTTATTAGAGAAACGATACTAAGCTGGTTCGTGTAGTTGTACCTCATACCCCTTACAGAAGGTTTCAAAGCAGGTTTTTCTGGTTTGGGATAATAATCTCTCAGATAACAAAGAATTAAAAACATATACGATCAACAATGAAAATGAGAACCCAACCGTCTAGTTGTCAGTGAGTTAAACAAGGTGAAGGTTTATATATACATAAAAATAAAGAAAAATGCTCGCCATTTGTCACAGAAGACGGATAAAAATGCAGAACAAGACAACACATCCTACCAAACTAGAAAACTGTGGCTAAGCACTGTTATATATACCCAAATATAACTGGTAAATAAAATCACTTAAACAAAAGACACCAAAATCTAATAGAAAACATAACACGGGCAACCAATAACAGACAGGGCTAAACACATGGAAAATTACATTACATTTACATTTATAGCATTTGATAGACGTTCTTATCCAGAGTGACTTACATTTATTTCATTTATTCAACTAAGCAATTATGGGTTAAGGGCCTTGCTCAGGGGCCCACCAGGGGCAACTTGGTAGTGCTGGGAATCTAACCCCAATCTTTCAATTAAAAGTCCAACACGTTAACCAATAGACTACTGCCCAAGAGTGGGAAGGGGCCCGCAGGGGGAGGCTACACAGTGGAGATCTGAGGTACATGGTGAGGCCTATGGGGGCAGCAAGGACGAAGACAAAGCAAGGAGGACATAGCAACCTCCTCAGCCAATCAAGGGGGCAAAGCAACCTCTTCAGCTCTGTCAGAAGGCAATATGACTTTTCCAGTCAGGGATCAGAGTAACCTCCCCAGCCTATTCAGGGGTAAGATCTACATCAGTCACACATAAAACTTAAATCTGCCAACGTTGCAAAATCTTTATAATTAATTAGAAAATTTAACACTTTCAGAGTTTAAAGACAACAAGGACACATTATATTAAATTGAAATACTGTATGTAATTTTCACCTGTAATAAATGGCATGAAAACTACTTATTTAAGCTTTACATATAAAGCTAATATTCTCATCAGTCCAGCAAAACCAATTTAATTTCATTTTTATATCGATTTTAACAACATTCTCTCATAGCAGCTTTACAGAAATACAAAGATTCAGACTAAAATTTGCAAATTTTAAAATTTTTAACGTAGTTTTATCCCCAGTAAGCAACCCTGAAGCAATGGCGGCAAGAGAAAACTCCCTCAGATTAAATAAGGAAGAAACCTTGAGAGAAAACAGACTCAAGAGGGAACCCATCATTCTCTGGGTAATTATAAATGATGTCTTGTCTACAAATATATATTTCAAATAGGAGATTTTAATCAACTTATAAATCAGCTACGTTTCTAATGCTTATCTATTCTTAGCAGCATTAAGGTGCACCAAGCAATGAGACATAGGGCAACAACGATTAGGGCTTTAGAGTGGATCACTAAAGTGTAAGACATGGCAAGAAACAAGGAAGTACAGGATCAGCATGTATAGTTAGACAGAGAAAGTAAGTAAGTAAGTAAGCAAGAAAGAAAGAAAGAAAGACGAGGTATGCTGATGATTATATGATAAATAACGTCAATGTACATTCCTTACAGGGAAGTTCAAAAATAGCACTGATTTGTTCACATATTCTGGTTTTAGTTAAAACTCTTTAGACTAGTAATCCAACCTGGAAGAAATAAAAGAGCTCGTATTTCAGAGCTTGTATTTCAGCGTCGTGTAGTAACACATTTCTAATTTTAGCAATATTTCTAAGATTAAAGTTAACTATCCAGTTGATAATATTTTCATAATATCAATAATTAGAGTCAGTAATTACACCAAGATTTTCTACTGCAGTACATAATAATACAGGTTGCATGTGGTCCTGATAAAAGCACTACTGTCTTGTCAAAATTAAACAGAAGGAACTTGTCTAATGTCTTTTATACAGATTCAATCTTATTAACCTGGTGCTTCTCATAAACTTAAGGTTCCAAGATTAACCCCAAAAACATCCCATTAAGAAACAAAATGCGGTTTTAAAAACCAATGAGTACACCTAGGTCAAGCAACTCCAGCATCAAAGGCCAGTAGCAGGTAAAAGGAAGTAGTAGTGCAGCGGTTAAGGTGTTGGACTGCTAATTAGAAGATTGGGGGTACGTTTCCCAGCAGCACCAATTCGCCACTTTTGGCCCCCTGAGCAAGGCCCTAAACCCTCAACTGCCCAGTTGTAAAAAAGAGATAAAGTAAGTAGCTCTCGATGCCAAACGAGAGCTCTCGATGCCTATTTTCTGTGAGTGGAATAAGTCTGTGTTGACTCTTTAAACAGGGGAGAAATGAAAGGTGTATGTATTATTTTAACTTTGTTTTTTACTATAAAGCAATGCCATAGTGTTTGTACATGTAAAAGGTTTATAACAGGGAAGCTTGCACAAAAATGTACATCCCCTGGAAATAAAGCATTTCTCTTGTTAGTATCACGCCAAGCTTTAATAAAATAACAAAAGATTAAAGTATTAGATTGGCCCTGACACACAGCTATTGTTTTGTTAAAGAATTGATTCATTTACTGGGGTTGCTCTGTTATTATTTCTATATCTGCTTTGTGAACTTTTTGGACTCTCTGTTAATGAAATTCATTACATCTATTGGCCCGAGTTTGGTCTATCTCTGAAGTTGGGCCGGGTCCAGAGGTGTTTTAAACCTGCTTTTCTTCAGCCTTTTTGAAAAAGAGTAATTTTGATGTAACAACATTTAACATTTCATTTCTAAAATGTTGTGACAAAGCAATTAAAGATCGTTTTGGAGGATCAATTTCAGTCTGGATTTTTGTAAAAACCATTAAACTGAAATTGCCCTTCTTAGGGCCTCAAATGACATTTTGATGACTGCTGATACTGGTAAATATTCTGTATGGATCTTAATCTGGACCTCAGTGCAGCATTTGACACTTGATTAATAAATTTTGTTTGACATTTCTGGGTCAGATTTGGATTGGTTCTCTTACAACCTTTCTGATAGGAGTTTTTCTGTGTCTTAAGGTTTTTACATTAGATGTAAAGCATTTGGCAGACACTCTTATCCAGAGCAACTTACAATTATCTCATTTGTACAACTGAGCAATTGGAGGGTTAAGGGACTTGCTGGGGGCCCAGCAGTGGTGGCTTGGTGAAGCTGGGAATCAAACCCTCAATGTTCGGGTTGGCACCTTAACCATGAGCCACCCCTTACTGCCAAAGAAATATACAATGTTTCTTTGTCCTCTAGAGTACTGCAAGGTTCTGTGTTTGGTCCTCTGCTGTTTAGTGTATATATGCTTCCTCTTGGCAAGATAATTAGTAGTTTTCAAATAATATCATGTTTATACTGATGATGTCTAATTGTATATTCCTTTAAGTCCTGATAGACTAACTGATAGACAAACTGTCCCATCTGCAAAACTGTAGGTGTTGTGGTCATTTAAGCAGCATAAGATATTTATAGCATAAAAGTTAAAAAAATTCTAAAAGATAAAGCCAAAAAAGGCTGATGCACTTATCTACAAATAAAAAATGCAAAACTTTTTTATTATCTATTGCAATAAATAAGTCAATACTGCTTCATTAGATAACAGACTTAGTGTACCACAGGCTCAAAACTCTTTAAAAAAAGAAACAAACAAAAAAGGGTAAAATTTAGTTTAGGCATTTAAAGAAGTGGTAAGACTAAGGGTCTTCTGACATTGATAGAAAGTTCATTCCTGTACCTCGGTGACAGAACAAGGCTTACATATTTTGTATTCTAGGTAGGACTTATTGTGCTTGGGGTAATAACCACTTGAAGATTGTGCTCTTCTGTATTTGGTTTTGTATGCCAGCATCAGTGTTTTTAATCTGTGCCATGCAGCTACCGAAAGTCGGTGGAGGAAGTGCAGCAATGGTGTGGTGTGGGAGTCTGAATACACCACATGCAGCTGCATTCTGCATCGTTTGCAGAGGACAAATTGTGCTTAAAGTTTGACCTTCTATAACTTGTTTAGTTGCAGTAGTCTTATTTTAAAATGACTCTGTGGTTCCCTTTATAAATGACAGATCACCTGCAAGTGTGTGTGTACATGAATCAGCCTCATATCCCACCCTGTACACACACTAATTTTTAATCATAAAGTCATGCAAAGCACCTCATGGATGTTAATCTGAATATTATAAGCCTGACATTTATTTACTCTTTTGTTTTGCAGAATATGGGGAATAAGATCTTTTTATCAATTTAATTTTTTGCAACTTAATAATAATTATGCAACACTTCTAGCCCCCACATCAATGGCGACCAAATAATGGTGACAGGTGAGAAAAGAATTCTCACACACTGAGATACACACGCTTGTAGGGAAGGTGGAGGTCCGAAAAACAACATTATTTGGTGGCCACAGCAGTTAAAAAGAAGCAGTGCAAGTGGCAAATTGCTGCTTCTGTTAGTGGTGTATAAGGAATAGGATACTGAAGTTAAACGAGCCGTACTTAGGGGTAAAACTTCATACACTCGTAAGGCACGGGGCAGCTTTTACATACATAGCGGTAAAAGCAACGAATGCGGAAGTAGAGCGAGTTCCCACAATGTACTGTATTTATATACATACATACAAACACATATTTTAAACGCTTATAAGCCTTCACATTTTGGGGTTTTTTGATAAAGTTTAAACAGACAATGGGTGCATTAATAACTAATAATGGCTAACACCTTCGGATGAACTTGTTTTAAGTCTAATGGCTGTTACAAACACCGTCTGGAGTTCTTGTAAATCACGTGATCAAGCGGCAGTACAGTCACATGATCAGGAGGCGCCACCAATGTTGAGAAATAAGTGCATTTACAAGAAACTCCCTTGTCAGACGTGGAAAGCACCCAGGTTCCCTGGACGTTTTCCCCATAAAATCCTGTGTTGGTAACATCATGATTAAGTTTATTACAGTGCAATAAATGTAATAGTGCACATTAAACTGCACGTACACACACACACAAGCACAGGAAGAACATGCAAACTCCATACAGAAAGACCCCTGCAGGGGGCTCAAACCCGGGACCTTCTTGCTGCCAGGCAACAGTGCTAAACACAATAAAATTGTGGTCACATTAAAATGAGTTGCACAGTATAGTTTTGTACATATCACCGATGTCTGTATTTCTAAATGATTTCACATGCTTGCATATACAGACCTAGAGATCATTTTATCGTTTTATAACTTAAGTCTACAGGTGGACATCTACTCCAGGGTTTTTTTTTTCGGAGGACAGTTTAGTTTTTGGATCTGAGTTAAAGTGTCTCCCTCCTGGGAGACATTTCCATCTGGAATCTCTGTGCATCAGTAACTCCCTTCCACTTCTGTGCTTTGGTATGCGTGATCATTTCCTCCTCTATAATAGGAAATACAACTTCGATGTAATTAGGTAACACAAACATTTTAGTGTGTTTCACAAAGTGAATTACAAATAATAAATACATTTATAAACCATTAAACAAAGAATAATCTAACTTATTAAGGGAACTCAGAATCATTGGCATGCCATTGGAAAGTAAATATTTATTTTCAGAGGAAGTCTTCAAAATAAATGTTGCTACCGACATCTTGTGGTAACTACAGCAAATTAATTTCCTGATACAGATGCTATATTTTGCTTTTTTTTTCATTAGTTGTAATTTTAACATGTATTTTGATGGATAACATGTTATGTTTATGATATAAAACATTAAATTAGTTATTTATCAAAGTCCATTTTCCACTGGAATCACATATATCATGGATGAAAAAAAATTAAGACGAGCTTTCTTTAATGTGATGTTATGCATGCTAAACATATAACCCTCGAATATAATATAGACAGCTTTTTATTAATTATTGCATTTAATTATTTAAACCCATCTTATAAACCCATGTGGCATTGGACGATGTTTAAACACACACATAAATATAAAATCAATAAAAATAATACTTATTAATTTCTTTTCTGTGTTGCTGCAAAAACATAGGCTACCAACGTTAAGCAGATTTTGTCAGATAGAAAATTATTTTACACCTACATTAATACTTAACTGCATTGGGCAATTAATGTTTATGATTTTATTCCCATCCTGTTGAGTACTTTTGAATGAATGCAGTAATAGCAGTAAATAAAGGGAAAGTGGTAGTGCAGTGGTTAAGGTATTGGACTGCTAATAGGAGGCTTGGGGTTTGTTTCCCAACACTACCAGGCCCTTAACCCCCAATTGCTCAGCGGTATAAAGGAGATAAATATAAGTTGCTATGGATAAGGATGTCTGCCAAATGCTGTGAATGTAAATTTAATAATAGCAATATATTAATTATTTCTTAAGTGAGCTGACAACCAAATTTAGGGTTATTTATTTATTATAGCACTTTTAACAATGAATATTGTCTCAAAGCAGCTTTATTCAAAAAAACCCTAAAAACATCTCTGAAAACATCCCCAGTGATGAAACCTGGGGTAACTTAACTGCAGGAAAAACTCCCTTAGATGGTATAAGGAAGAAACCTTGAGAGGAACCAGACTCAAACAGGAACCCATCTTTATTTGGGTGACACTTCAAAGAAGAGTGTGTTTTATAAATGCTTTTATTTTAAACAAAGGGTGGTAAGGGCAAAAATTCAGCTGTTCTCACTGAAGGTCTACCAGTGCTGGCACACTCTCTGGATCTCTGTATGGGGATAAAAAGGGAAACAAGTGAAGGCAATTAATTGACACTCACCACACCGATGTTTCATTTATCATCGTGACATTTCCAAAATTAAAGATCAAATGGCAGCAGAAACGTTCTTATTTTGTTTTGTTTTTTCTGTAGACCTGCACAGTTGATGTGCTTTCGAAGACGTTTTAGTTCATGTGGAAGCTGCTAAATCATACAGAAAAATCTTAAGCAAGCAGGAAATGAACTGAAATGATAAATTAGATGGAAAACCAACTTCACTAGTACATCTGATTATTTTAGTATTATTCTGCAGTACAGTAAGGAAATTTGTCAAAAACCCTTTTTGTGTGAATGATAAAGGATTGTTTACATCAAAAGCAGAGGAGTTGGTACACGTTTTTACAACTTGAGCTGACTCACATTCAGTTATCAGATGACCTGCAACAGTAATTACAGGTCGCGGCTTCTGAGGCGTTTTGTACCCACGGAGAAATTCTCTTATTTAAGGGGTCTTGCCATTTTTTGCCCTTCACAATGTTGGGTTCTATCTACATGGTTGAGTTTTACGCATAATTGCTATTAAATCACATTTCTAACAGACCAGCACCTTCACAATTGCATGTGCATTGTACTGACATCATATACACCCTAATTTTACTGCTGCTAAAAAGATGTACTTTCTCTCATTAAAAGGCCTGAAAGTTTGACAATGCGATTTCTGCTGTAGTTCAAATGTTGCTAAAATAATTTATTTCAACAAAAATACTATTAAACAATATTATGTTCTATGTTATAAAATTGTTTATGTCCAATTAAGTCTATGGCGATATGGCTCTCTGATTTTAATGTAGATATACAAACATATATACAAACTTAATTTTGACAGTTCTAGGTGAAAGGTCGTTCAATCAGAAAGTCCCGCCCCCTCCTTGTCCAAATAGAATGTGATGTGACGTGTCACATATGTCCCGCCCTCTTTTATCCAATGAGGTTCATTGTTGTAATATATCCCTGCCCCTATTTTGGCACATGCGCAGTATATTATACCGACCTACCCCTTCTTTTTTGTGGGTCGGTTTGCACACGCGCCCGCGTGAAAAAATAATAATACTTTAATTTTCAATTATCTGATTTTAACTTTATCAATTTCAATCTGGCCTGCCGACAGATTTGACAAGGACTATTTTGTTGCATTTAAAAACCGTCGGTTCTATCTACGAGGTCATAATCGAGATGTTTACAATGTGACAAGTGATTCGAGAAGTTAGCGTTTACGTGGGGGCATCTTACATAATTTACTCTGTAATCAATTCAAGTGTAATCTTTCATTATTTGTTTTTAAGTGTTTCATTTATTTAAAAAATCATTTTTAAGTGTGTTTGACCCTGGCTCACCTTTTATCTTTGTCGATGTTCCCAGCGAACTTATGCGAAAAAAAACCCATGATGTCAACATTTTGGATGAATTAAATAAATTACACGATGTAATATGTCATGTTGTAGACCAGTCTGTCCTGACTCAGACTTTGTTCATGATTACATTTTAGTTCTGTGTGTGTATAAAAAGATTTTGAATAAAGTATCTTTGACTTTGTCTTTTTGTGTCATTTCATTTTTAACCATGTCTGAGAAGGGTTTAATGTCTTTACGTTTCTGGGGCGTCGCAACTTTCAGCTACATTTTGGGAACGTAAACGGTTGACTGTTGGTGAGGAAGTATTCTGCTCCTCAGTCGGTATCGTTCTGGACAGGCAGGGGTGAAATCGACTGTTAAATACCCATAAGGATCTTTGGTAGCGTCTTCAAAAAGATTTAATGAGCTCATCTGTCTATACTGAGTAAAAATTTTCTCTTGCAGTTCATCATACATGGGTTGAAAAGAAGTAAAAAATCCACACAATGTTTTGGGGTACAACATTTATGACCTGTACACAAATTTCTAATACATGTTTTTTTACAAAATAGGTTTTTTTGCACCTCCCAAAACCCACAATCATACATTAGAAAGGAAAGATGACCCTAGGATCAAAAATAAATTTCCTCTGTAACATCGGGGTGTGACATTTTTATATAATCCCCTATAATAAAATATGCAGGCTAATAGCTAAATGGTAGAGTCGTTCCGTCTGTTAAGAGACATCTTTAGTCATATGTGACCCGAAACTTTTTTTGGAATGTAGAGTTTTTCTTGTTTCTTTTTATCTTCTTCTTTCTTTCTTTCTTTCTTTCTTTTTTTTTATTTATATTGTGCTGAGGAATCTCTTTCGCCTTCGCTTCCCCCTCCCCCAAGGAGTGCAGGTAACCCTCCACCAGCTCTCTGACGCTGTCAAAGTTGACTCGTTCACAGTATTCCTTGGTTTAATTGATGCCTTTAACGCGCAATTAACTACTTTTTTTATTATTTTTCGTTTGGTAGGCATAACTTTTGGGACCAACAGCCACAAACTCCTGAATGCTATCGCCGTTCAATATGTCCGTCGAGTCCCCTAAATAATTTTCCAGCTCTAACGGCGCCTACTCTGTACCCCATCTCCAAGGCCTTGTTAAATTCTACAGTGACCCAAACCCTCGTCAACGCTCTGGCCTCATCGTCGTGAATGCACAGACCCTCTGGTTGCTCTCTGTGCAAGTGAGAGCAACCAGAGAGTATACATAGGGATACAAGCGACGTCTACATAATACACCAATTCCCCGGGCCCCAGTGTGTTTCAGCTTAATGGCACTCGTTCTACCCCCGTATAGAGCCGGCTCGAGGGACAGAGGCTCCAGAGGGTTAAAGAACCCGCACGCTAGATTTCATAGGACAGCTCTCCGCAGGGTTAAAGCACTAAGGAGAGCCGTGGTGAAAACGAAATTCCCACACGCATTATACACCCTCGATCTTGGCGTAACCGTCTACAAAAAACATTTATGCCATGACACTGGATAAATGCGTGTGAGTATCTTCAATGATGTCGGTGGTTGTAGGGGCAGGATATAGCCAATGTTTTAGGGGATATGTAATTACTAAAAAAATAATACAGGCTTAATACAGGCTGCCGCGATGGTGATGGTTCTGAAAGGATCCACTCCCATCTCGCCAAGAAACTGATCTCTGAATTTAACGTATCCCTAAATGAGAATGTTTTTTTACAGTAATACAGAGCTTCTTGTTTAAGGTCCAACGTACCAGACTCGTACCAGACTCAGTGTACCACTCGTGAAACTAACTACGCTCACAATTGGTCAAACATTCTGCACCATAGTCTGAAGGGGAAGGATAGGGTCCTACGTACCAGAGATGCTCGGCCGAGCTAAATTTGTGAGGAAAATGAACCCTGACACAGTTCTCAAAACCTTTTGGAAAATCCCTAAACCACATGAGCAGGAAAGATAGAGAGTCTATAAATTTTAGCTTATAATGCGGGTCTTCGAAACAGATGATTTTACTTCCTGACATGAAAATACTCTGAGGCGATAACCCTTGTTTCAACATACCGGTCAAAACCAGATAGTTGTCAAACCCTTTAGCATTGTGTGCGATAATTTGTACCGATAATTTCTGAAATGCATAACAAACCGTTATCACACTCTGGAACGTAAAACACATTCTTTTCAGCTTTCAGTGTTTTTGTATACGCCAGGAAAGGCACATGCTCTCCCTTTTTATCCACAAATGTTTCAAAGTCATAAAAAACTAGCTCGTGACGCTTGACATCTGCGGGGAGAGGTTGAATGTAGCACTCGTAATCTAATTCAATCCCTCTCAGTGAGGCCTCCCCGCAGATTTTACATTTCCGTTTAATACAATGATGTCCACTTCCTCTCCTGCACTTGCTCCCACGTAGTAGCAAACACACCCCTCTCCACCTTCCACCCCCTCCTCTTCCTCATCTTCCGCCCAATTGACCACACACCTCTAAAACCTTCGTCTACCTTTCCGCTCGAAGGGGTCTGATTTATATTATCTATTATATCATCATCTCGCCTATTTAGGTTACCGACTGGGTTCCCTTTTGGGCTTCACTCGACATTGTGGAGCATCCGCTATGGGAAAATCCGTACCTTCACTTTCTCTCTGAGGATTTTTTGGCTCACTCCAGTACATGTACTGGCCCAATTGCTGCCTGTATGCAAATAAGCACAGTGTGCCGCCCCGTAGGAAGCGTATAGATGGCGGCGCAGGTCGGCAATATTCGGAATCTTCTCCTTCACGAAAGAGCAATTTTCTCAGAAAAGAGCAATTTCTAAAAACAGCGGTTTTCTAAAAGGATGGCATTTTGTGCTTCCTGCGCAGGCCAGATAGAGCCACCAGACAGCCACGCCACTGAGTTCCGTGACTGAGTTCCGTTGGACGACGCAGACTGCCCGCACTGTCTGGATCTGACGGTGCGCGTCTTGAGGGTTTACCACAATATAGCACGCAGCAGCTTCAGGTTAGGAACCACCACCGCCGACCTGCTGATTTTCAACATTTGCCCACTGATCAGACTGAAATGATCAGTCTTTAATTTTAATAGTGGGAGAGACATAATAACAACAACATCCAAAAAAGCAGATTTCAAAAAAGTTATGAATTGATTTGCATTTTGATGAGTGAAATAAATATTTAATCCCTCATCAATCAGCAAGATTACTGTCTCCCAGGTCTCTTTTATACAGGTAGCAATCTGAGATTAGGAGCACTCTCTTTAAAGGGACTCTCTTAAAGGGACTCTCTTAAAGGGAATCTCTTAAAGGGACTCTCTTAAAGGGACTCTCTTAAAGGGACTCTCTTAAAGGGACTCTCTTAAATTGGATTCTATTGAAGTGACTCTCTTAAAGGGGATTCTATTAAGGCGACTCTATTAAAGCAACTTTCTTAAAGCGACTCTCTTAAAGGGACTCTCTTAAAGGGACTGTCTTTAAGACTCTCTTGACTCTCTTAAAGGGACTCTCTTAAAGGGACTGTCTTTAAGTGACTCTCTTAAAGGGACTCTCTTAAAGGGACTCTCTTAAAGGGACTGTCTTTAAGTGACTCTCTTAAAGGAACTCTCTTAAAGGGACTCTCTTAAAGGGACTCTCTTTAAGTGACTCTCTTAAAGGGACTCTATTAAAGAGACTCTATTAAAGGGATTCTATTAAAGCAACTCTCTTAAAGGGACTCTCTTAAAGGGAGTCTCTTAAAGCGGCTCTCTTGAAGCGACTTTCTTGAAGGGACTCTCCTAAAAGGACTCTCTTAAAGGGATTCTACTAAACTGACTCTCTTAAAGGGATTCTACTAAAGGGACTCTGTTAAAGGGACTCTCTTAAAGGGATTCTACTAAAGGGACTCTGTTAAAGGGACTCTCTTAAAGGGATTCTACTAAAGGGACTCTCTTAAAGGGGATTCTGTTAAAGGGACTCTCTTAAAGGGACTTTCTTAAAGGGACTCTCTTAAAGGGGATTCTATTAAAAAGACTCTTTTAAAGGGACTCTCTTAAAGGGACTGCATTAACACTATACACTGCAACACAACACTGTCGGAACTCAGAGCCCGTTTCTGAGCAGACGCATTCGCAGGGGTGCCTCGTGATTTACCACTATGTTTTAACTCAAACTTTTTTTAAACAAATAAAGATTCTTGAGTCCAAGGTGAGAAGAGAAAAAAATGTGGCATTCTCAGCTAGCCTCTCTCAGTGAGGAAATCAGTGTTTTTCTGGATAGTCTCTTCCATCTACACACACTCAAGGAAACTTCACCTGTGCGTGTAATTTGTTTTCCTTGAACCTGTGATGTAGAAACCCAAACTGACTTTGTGATCCCTCCGGATCTCACTAACAGTGCTGGGCCCTCCATTCCGGTCAAACGGGTTTGTTGGGCCTCACCTCCACCACCAGTCTCCCCAAGGCCATCATCGTTGTTTTTCTCTGATGATTCATCATCCAGTCTGATTCCCCCTTCTCCTCCTATCTGCCACACGGCCGACGAGGTTGATGTTATTTCACTTAATTAGTGTATGGGGCTTTCCAATAAACCTGTTCCACTCTGTACCACCGTGTCTGTGTTTTTCTTATTTTTTATTACAACTAGACTACTTTATTTGTGTACACACACTTCTATGATTAGTTATATTTTGGTAAAACTTTTTGATAGCACACCATCCTGTTCTTTTTCCTTTTCCCTTCTCCTACATCATATTTAGCTCACTCTTATTTTTTCTTTTTTAGTGCTATTCCTAATATGTATATTTTATAATTAGCTATTTATTAGTCATTATCATACTCGGCCTATCTCCTGCACAATTTTTAAGCATTTTTCAACAACACAATGTAGACATACTGAAAAAAAAAACTTTTTAACACTGCCTTTCCTTATCTGGGTTTAGAACAAAACAAAATAAATACATATTAAAATACAGGTAAAAATCTAATCTGTCTGCTTAAACTGCACATGATAATGCAGGAATCCGTATTTCATTCATTACCACATCCGAATGAGGCCTGAATCCGAATTAAAAATATCAGAATTCATGTGCTTTTTTTTCCTGTTTCCTGATATTTCTTTTTATTCATTTTTGTCTTGACCTAACGAACACACCTTTAGCTTTCTCTTTTTAAAAACTGTCTAATTCCATCTGTAATGTCATCATTACTAAACATATTTTTAATATTTCTGCATAAAATAGAAATAATTTTATTAATTATCTTTCTTATTTCAAATTTTGTTTGTAATGGTGGCTTAGTGGTTAAGGTGTTGAACTGATACCAGAATGACTGGGGTTTGATTCCCAGCACCACCAAGCCACCACTGTTGGGCCCTTGAGCAAGGCCCTTAACCCCCAATTCCTCAGTTATATAAACGAGATAAATGTAAGTTGTTCTGGATATGGCCAAATGCTGTAAATGTTTGTTTTCAGTATTTTCCATAAATCTGGGTTGTAGTTTCTGCATTTAAAGTTTTCGTTTTAGCACAAAAATGGATGTTTCGACAAACTGCTAATTTCTAATATCCTCTTCTAACTCTCCATTTTCTCTCTATCCTCTCTATTTTGACTGACTGGTTGAACTTTAATCGATATTCCTTGGTGATTATTTAAAACTGTCACATATTCAACTCAATCTTTCCTACGAGCTGAAATTTAGCCAAAAATCGATATGTGATGGCAGAGATTTGTCTCTTTTACCATGGATGATGTTTTCCATCAGATAATGTGCTAAAGTCCTCGATCCAAATTACTTCAGAAGCAGAATATTTTGAGTGTAAAGGATGAAATGTATGTTAGATTAATTGGTGATTCCAAATTGTTCATAGGAGTGAGTGTGTGTGTGTGTCCTTGTGATAGACTGGTGACCTGTCCAGGGTGTCCCCCTCCTGTCTTTCACCCTTTTAGAGATGGCTGTGATAGACTCCAGCAGATCCCTGTGACCCCGAATTAGGGAATAAGCAGGTATAGAAGATAAACGAATAAATGATCCAACGACCTTGATTATCTGTTTTGTGACTTATTACTCGCCCTAAAAAACGTATCCTTTAAAGTAGCGACACCTACTGGTCTATTTGAAGCACTGTCATTTCCCCATGACTCTTACAAAAAACACATCATTGCAGGCATGTGTCTTTTAAATAAAAAAAAAAATCAGCTTCTTTATCTTTACAAAAAAAAATGTTTTCTTTTTTTACTTTTTATCATGTCTATATATATATATATATATATATATATATATATATATATATATATATATATATATATATATATATCTATATATATTTATGTGTACAGAGAAAGAGAAAGAGAGAGAGAGAGAGAGAGAGAGAGAGAGAGAGAGAGAGAGAGATAGGTTGTTGTATTATGTATTATTTCTAGTACATATTTTATGTACTAGAAATAATATATAAAATATTACTGCCCCACTGAACCAGTTTCAGGTTATATATAATGTTTATAGTTATGATCCAGTTAATCCAATAGATAAATAGATAGACAGACAGACAGATAGATAGATAGATAGATAGATAGATAGACAGACAGACAGTCAGAAGGACTCTTATGATCATTGCAGTACAGGTACATAGCAATAAAATGCTGTTTATAATCTAACAGACTTGCGAATAATAGAAACTGTGCAGATAAATATGTAAATATGTACATTAATAAATAAGTGCCAGTATGTGCACAGCGAAGTATGTGCAAGTATTTACAGTGTATGAAGTGTTAAACTGTAGGTGATAAACTAATGTAATCTTTTGATGTAACTATATGTACGTGATCAATTTATAAATAATAATAGCAGAATGTAGAGAGGGAAGCAGAAGCACAGGATGGGGATGTGTACTGTAAGAATCTTACACTAAATTATTTGACCTAGTCACAGACAGGAAGCAAAAACCTGCAGTAGGATTATTAAATAGGTTAGAATAAATAAACCGTTGTCAAAGGTGGCGCTAAAGGGCTTCGTCTCTATGTCCTTTCATAAACTTTAGCCAGTGTCATCATTACTAGCCATCATTAATGCTGATGTGTGTGGTGTTTCATGCAATTCTAAACATTTTAAGTGTGCAATGGCAATAATAATAATAACAACAACAACAATTATAACAACAACAACAACAAAATTATAATAATAATAAAAACAACAACAGCAACAACAATATTAATAATTATAATGATGATGATGATTATTATTATTATAAAAATTCTTTCTTGTTTTAACTGGCAGTAGATCTGGCCTATCCCGTCAGTCTGAACACGCAATATTTTGAATCATGAGACTCGCGCGTAAGTTGAAACAGGTTACCTGGGAAATGGAGTTTATTGACGCTACGGTTTGTGTACGGCTGTTTTCTGTTGGTCTTTGAAAAACTACAAATCCCAGAATTCCTGCATGCGTTTACTAGTAATCAGCTTTGTATGTGTGTGTGTGTAGGGGAGTTCGGGTATTCTATCTAACACGGCAGTCACAGGAGATTGTTTCTGCAGCAGGTTAATGGTTTATCGCTACACTGAGGAGAAAAAAAGAGATGAAAATGGGATCGCGAATCAAGTAAGCGCCTCGCCGTCTAATGTTCTGTGTGTCCGGTTCTTGCGGGTTCCCCGTTAGATAGATAGAAACCCCCTGTAGGCCAGATTCCACTTCACCCGGGGGAACCTTTTCTCGTTGTTTTCTAAAAGGTTTAAATGATTCATTACACAGAAATGTGTGGTTATTACAGGCGTTATAACTGTTTGATATATTATTGTTTATTGTAATATTCCCCCATGTTATTTTACAGCTGATTTTACTGTATGACATTCGCTGGAGATTAGAGATCAGACATGTGTTTCAAACACTGAGTCTAAATACACTTTATTAGATTTTCAGTGAGCTTTTTCGTCACATTAAGATGAGATTATTATTATTATTTTTTTTAAACGCAGGACTTTAAAATAACCGAGTCATTAATACTGAATTAATATTTCAATCAACCAATCAGACCAATCTGATGTCATCAGTACGCGCCGATTAAACCCCGCCTTAATCCATTTTCATGTCTGTCACTTTTGTTTGTCTACGAACAAACTGAAAAACTGAAAAATCTCTGACTGTCTGATTCTGGAAATTAACTGATTCTGGAACAATTTCCTGATACTGACGTTTCCTGGATTAACATTAAATCCCAGCATGAAATTAGCCTATAAACTCTAATAAAATAATTGATGATAATCAGAAAACAACATTAGTGAATTTAGACTGTACTGATTCTAATGATCCAAAATAAACATGAATGAATTGATTCACTGAATCATAAACAATCACTAATGAACAATTGAGTGTAAAATGTTGTGAAACGAACTAAAGGTTCGATCCACAATAGTGCAGGTTTCAGTCGTAGAGAGGAGGAGGAGGAGGAGGAGGAGGAGGTGGTGATGTGAGGAGATCTGTACCGTAAACGGAGAAGCTGCTGTGGATGCACTTTGTGTTTACACACTCACTCATTAGGATCCTAGTAAGTTAATTTTGTAAGTTGCTAGAATACCTGATGTGAAGGGCGTTGCAGTAGTCCAGTCTGGAGGAGACAAAGGACGAGTCTCTCAGCATCATTTAGGACAGGGGTGGGCAATCTCGGTCCTAGAGGGTAACTTACAGGTAGGTGTGTTAAGGCAAGTTGGGCATGGAGTCTGAATATATTCCTGAGGTAATGAAATTTATTGTGGGCCTCGAAGGTTATCTAAAGGGGGATAATGATGGTGGTGGCGATGATAATGATGGTGGTGACGATGATAATGATGGTGGCGATGATAATGATGGTGGTGACGATGATAATGATGGTGGTGACGATGATAATGATGGTGGTGGCGATGATAATGATGGTGGTGACGATGATAATGATGGTGGTGACGATGATAATGATGATGGTGATGATGATCTTTTGAACTATGATTTTTTAATTGATAGTTTTCTAGCACATTAAAAAGTAAAGTATTATATTCCTCTCTCTAAAATTTATAACAATGAGTACATGTTATTGCTATGACTTAACAAGGAAATCACAAATACAGCAAGTATTAGTGCTGGGCTTTATAATGTTTCATACCGAATACCAGTGTTTATTTTCGTAATAATATCAATTTGTAGTATACCACAGTACTGGTGTATGTCATTAAACAACAACACTGTAAGTCTGCGTTCAGCTCTGAAAGTTTTTACACCAAAATGAATGAATCAGCAAAAATGAGTTATAAAGCCTATTGCACAATGATAGCAAGCCGAGTTTTCCAAAAAAATTCTTAAAATCTTTTTTATGGTATTCTTGTGTCCTTCAGCAGATCCTCTCATCACCTCTACCTCTGCTTGTCTCATTCCTAGATCATGCTAACTTTTTTCCTCATGTTAAAGTAATTTTAGTTAAAGTGAGGATCAGTTACTGTTGCAATGTGTGTAAAAGGATGAACTAACAGCTAACATTAATGGGTTTTTTTCAACCATGATTTGTTTCTGCTTATTTTCTGAGCGGGAACTTCAGCGTTGGGGTCGCTTAAAGTTTAACTTTCAGACAGAAAATGAATATTCTACATTTGGTGTCATCAGAAAATAAAAAGTACTATTATACAGCTGACATGATTGATTGCCATTTTCTACACAGTGCTGTGACAGCCAGTAGCAGGAGTGTAATCTGAGTGCTAAATGCAGGGACGGGGACATAAACTTTAAATTTATATTTTCTGCCCTTTTCTTTCTTTTGGCCAAAAATTGTTAAAGCCATTTTTAGCTAAAGGTTTTCAGCAGTTCAAGCATTGTAAATAATACTAGTTATATACATTTTTGGTCATACCACTCAGCACTACCAAATATACACACACTAACCCTTCTGTTGATAAACTTCACTTTGTTATGGTAGATCACATTACAACGACTGCATAGACTGTTTTCCACTTCACTCTTTCCTCAACTGCAGTCTCCATAAAATAAAAATAAAAAGCCAATAAATTAAATTACTTTATGTTTCATTGCATTACATTATCCAAAGCATTCTGGAAAAATAGTCTGCAAAAAGCAACTGTCCCTAACGGACTAAACCTCATAAAAATGTCTGCCCAGTGGACAGTAATTTTGTTTAGGCAGTGGGGAAGTGTTGGCTTGGTGGTTTAGGTGTTGACTGCTATCGATTCTCAGCACCACTGTGGGGCACCATGAGCAAGGCCCTTAACCCCCAATTGCTCAGTTGTATAAAAGAGATAAATGTAAGTCGCTTAGGAAAAGGACGTCTGCCAAATGTCCAAGCTTCTCTTTTTTCTCTGCAACACTTTCATTAGTATTTGACTTTTACAGCAAGTTAAAGTTCATGCTTTCCTTCTTTCCTGACATCAGAAAACAGTGAGCAAGTAACATTATTCAATGGTTTTACCTCTTTCATGATGGAATCTTTCAAAATTGCTTGAGTGTGTAAATTAGTAAGACAAAAAACACACAACTAAAAGTTTTACTGTGATAAGTATCAAGAATTAAGAAGCTTTATTGTCATTTCAACCATATATAGCAGACACAGTACTGCGAATTAAAATGCAAAAGAAATAAGACCAGCTGGTAGGATAAGGACTGGCTCTCCATGGAACATGAATTATTTATTTTATTAATCTGTGTCTCAATAAACTTCCTCTGTTCTGTAAATGTATCACATCACATTCTCTGTCGTCATTTGAGTTCCTATACCTTTCATGTCTATGCACGCTGCTTCTGGAGAGCACAATATCTATAGCCTCGATTTACATGATGCATCTCTCCATAACAAATGAATAGGAGTCTAATTTGATACTAGAATAGGTATAAGTATTATTCGGACAGGACTAGTTTTCGAAGCGATGTTTGATTTAAAGTTCTTATCAGCCGACATCTGTGATTTTCCTGTACGGATCTGGACGGGATTAACATCTGTGTTTATTACCGAGATGTGTTGCAGATCACATGATCAGGATGTTTAAGGATACTTAAAAAAATTAACAAATTTAACAAATGATTTTATAGAGCTGGGTTCTTATGATAAACCCACTGAAATAAAGACATTATGTTCTTGATTGCAGGGATTAAAGTAATCTTGCCTGACACTGATATTAAACTAGCCGGTCTTAACAGTTTATGTGATTTGGCTCTTCTCGTTGATTTTATATTTTTATTTATTCACAGGGTAATCTAGCTACAGGGGTCACAATCCGGTGCCAGTCCCAAGCCGGGATAAATAGAGAGTGTTGTGTCAGGAATGGCATCCAATGTAAAACTTTGCCAAATCTAAATATGCGACTCATCCGTCAGAATTTCATACTGGATCGGTTGAGGCCCGGGTTAACAACGACCGCCACCGGCATCGTTGACCTACAGGGTGTTGGCGGAAATTGGGCTACTGTTTGTCAAAGGAGGAGAGGAGGAGGATGCATGAATAGACAGAAAGAGAAGAGGAAAGGCAAGAGTGTAGGGCTGAAAATAGGGACGCTGAATGTTAGGACATTCAGAGCTGGTGGATATGATGGAAAGAAGGAAGGTGGATATATTGTGTGTACAGGAGACCAGGTGGAAGGGTAGTAAGGCCCGTAGTATTGAATCGGGATTTAAGTTGTTAATCGTGGTGTGGATAGGAAGAGAAATGGGGTAGGAGTGATCCTGAAAGAGGAGTTTGTGAAGAATGTTCTGGAGGTGAAGAGTGTCAGACAGGGTGATGAGTCTGAAGTTAGAAATTGAAGGGCTGATGGTGAATGTTGTCAGTGGTTATGCCCAACAAGTAGGTTGTGAGTTAGAAGAGAAAGAGAGGTACTGGCGTGAGTTAGATGAAGTAATGGTAAGTATTCCTAGAGGAGAGAGAGTAGTGATAGGTGCAGTGGAGGAGGAGTGTGCAGTGGAGGAGGAGTGTAATGGTGCCTATCTTTAAAAACAAGGGTGATGTACAAAGTTGTAACAACTACAGAAGAATGAAGTTGATGAGTCATACAATGAAGGTATGGGAAAGAGTAGTGGAGGCTAGGTTGAGGAGGGTAGTAGATATTTGTGAGCAGCAATATAGCTTTATGCCCAGAAAGAGCACTACAGATGCAATCTTTGCTCTGAGAATGCTGATGGAGAAGTACAGAGATGGTGGTAGGGAGCTGCATTGTGTTTTTGTAGACCTGGAGAAAGCATATGACAGGGTACCAAGAGAAGAGCTGTGGTATTGTCTGAGGAAGTCAGGAATAGCAGAGAAGCATGTCAGGGTAGTGCAGGATATGTATGAGAGAAGCTGGACAGTGGTGAGGTGTGCAGTAAGTCACACAGAGGAGTTCAAAATGAAGGTGAGACTGCATCAGATATCAGCTCTGAGCCTTTTCTTGTTTGCTGTGGTGATGGATCATTTGACAGACGAGGTCAGACAGAAATCTCCTTGGACAATGATGTTTGCAAATGACTTGATCTGTAGTGAGAGTAGGGAGCAGGTGGAGGGAAAACCCAGGAGAGGTGAAGGTTTGCTCTGGAAAGAAGAGGAATGAAAGTCAGTCATAGCAAGACAGAGTAGATGTGTTTGAATAAAACAGTGGGAAGAAGGTACAAATGTTTATGTACTTGAAGTCGACAGTCCAGAGAAATGGAGAATGTGTAAAAGAGATAAAGAAGCAAGTACAGGCAGGTTGGAATGAGTGGAGAATTGTGTCAGGAGTGATGTGTGACAGGAGAATATCAGCTAGAATCAATAATCAACCATGCCTTTGCCCCTTTTCTAGTCCTGCTGGAGTCACCAAGTGTTTTTATTTTTATTTTTGCCAGAAGAAGGCTTTTATGTGCTTCCATTATTAAGAGTGTTTTAAATGGAAATACTTGAATGCAGGACCTCCTAACCTATGCCCATCTTATGAAACGATATAGGGCACATTTTCTATGGTCACACATTAAGTACACTTGGCCAGCACATTTTACACAATTATGTTGAGTATCCTTGATTCTGCATATTTTATTAGATAAAACTATACAAAACTATGTAGTAAAAGTTTTGTTACCACTAATTAAAAAAACTTGTTTATTTCAGGGACAAGCCTATGAAGATTTTTGAGGCTTACATGGAGGTAATATATTCCGAGACAAAAGGTAAGGCTTTATTCATAGACATTTTAGCATAACCTCATGCCTAAAATTAAATACATGCTACACTGTAAGGCCATAATAAAGGGTCCATAATTTTAAATGCTTTAATAAATTTATATATGTATATTTTATGTCTGTTTTATAACTACTGTCGCTTCAATATACAGACTAAAGTATTGGGTCACAAACTATTAAATCTGTTTGATTTTCAAATACTTTTTATTGATTTCAAATTTTTATGTGTATGCCTTGTCAGAAATATTTTAGATCAAGTTAAGATTAATTATGGGGGTGTTAAGTTTCCACAAGTAAAAGTTAAGTTAATAATGCAGTTCCTGCTGCTTTTCTTTGCCTTACTTTTAAGCCCTTCAGCATTTTTTTGCCTGCTTTTTCTTTTCAACTAATCTTCTCCTTATTTTTTTGTCATTATTAAGGCTCTGCAAAGAACACTGTGATAATGTTTGTTAGCTCTAAGCGAATTTCCTGAGTAAGAAGGAGATTAACTTATTAGTGACTTAAAACCAAAAAGAAAAACTATAACAATTGTTTATAAAACAGGGGAATTTAATAAACGTAATAACATGGGTGACATACACACATACCAAGGGCTGGACTGGGACAAATAAACTTGTATTTTGGCCCACTACATACCACCTATCACAAATACTTCCCACGCCCTTCCAGCATCTGTCTGTAGGGGCCGTTTCTTTTTTTGCCCAATTTTTCTGCTTCTTCCTTGGTCACTAAAATACAATACAATAAAATACATTTTTTTTGTATATAGCTTTTAACAGTGGACATTGTCTCAAAGCAGCTTTACACAGAATGCCATAACAATGAAAAGTTTGTCCCTAATGAGCAAGCCGGTAGCGACTGTTTTTCATAAGATGAAAAACCTTGAGTGAAACCCATCCTCTTATGGGTGACACCGAATGTATGTTAATTATATCTTAAGGCAGTGATGATCAAATGCAATGTAAACTGTAGCCCTGGGTCAGTGGAGCAGAGTAAATCTCCAGATCCAAATCTCCAAATCTTTGAGTCCATCCTCAAAGTTTCTCGAATTCAAGAAAAGGGGCAGGAAACCTGCCCACAAGAGAGTGGGTAAGATAGATGGAATATTGATGTATTGTTGTTTAAACCAAAAAGGCACTGTGTAGTTGGCTATGGCAGTATAACTAAAAGAAAGACCTAGACGGTAACACAGACATGAGGGATCTCTGGGATAAGAGCCATCCTGCCACACCCCGTCACCAAACGTGAGTAAATGTGTAAGTGTGGGGGAACGACAGCAATTATTCCAGTTCACCAAACACCCTATATCGATATCATCCAACCAGTTCTACTTTTTTGCCTAATAGGAAACTACAGATTGAAGGCTTAGATAAATAAACGTATTTTACGTATGTTTTTATTATGCGCGGTACTGACAGGCAGCCTGCATCCTTTGATCGATACCAATTTAATTCAATTCAATTCAATTTTATTTGTATAGCGCTTTTCACAATGGTTATTGTCACAAAGCAGCTTTACACAATCTGAGAAATTATAAGATGACAATGAAACAAAAATCAGTTTGTCCCTGATGAGCAAGCCGGGGGTGACAGAAAAAACTCCTTGCCTCATGTCTGTGTCACCTTCTAGGTCTTTCTTTTCTTGACAAGACTGAGGTTCTGACCAGGCAAGATCATTACTTATCTTGCCTGGTCAGAGCCCTAAGGATTTATGTTGACAGAGAGTTTCGCCAATATGACCAGTTTTTTGTGTGTCTTGGAGGCTGCTCAAAGGCACGAGCTGTGTCTAAGCAGGACCTTTTTAAATAGATTGTTTGTTCCAATATAAGGATCATATTTGGTTGCAAAGTGGTAACTGCAAAATAATGAGGGAACCTAAGCAATTGTCAGTTCCTTGCATTTACATTTACAGCATTTGGCAGACGCCCTTATTCAGAGCGACTTACATTTATCTCTTCTTTATACAACTGAGCAATTGGGGGTTAAGGGCCTTGCTCAGGGGCCCAGCAGTGGTGCCTTGGTGGAGCTGGGAATCAAACCTACAATCTTCTTGTTGGTAGTCCAACACCTTAACCATGAGCCACCACTTCCCCTTGCAGAGGTCAGTATGCCTGCAGATTTACTTTTCAGGACATATTCTGATAGAAGAGAAAATAGATGCAGTGTGGCTCAACCTTTTTAAAGCTCTCTCCAGGTAACTTTCCTATTCGTTGCTTTCTCTCAACTTGGCCAGGCTTCTTGTTGTTTCATGTCCACTACCATTGTCCACTACAAGGCTGTTCCTTTCCTTTTCATTTTATACCTTTTCTTTCTTGGATCCCTGAATTGTTGTAACACTTCCCTAGTTCTTGTTACTTTTAATTTCTCCTCTAAGAATTTAAATGTCGTTGCAATTTACAATGCTGCTCAGGTTCTTTGGCAACCCTAGCCATTTCCTAAGGTAATAAATAACTTTTAGGATCTTAACTGTTGTATTTGGTATTGCATAAATAAGGAGGGACCTAGGAATTCTTTAAAGAATGCCATTCTGGTACACCCAAGCTTTAAACTTCTCTGGCAGGCCTGTCTGCCATTTCCAGCCATTGCTGTAGCTTTGAACAGGTGGCTTTGATTACTGTTAAACAACTCACTAAGACTCTCAACTGGATATTCTGAAATAGTTGGGATGGTTGTGCTTTCAATGTGGAATCAAAATTTGTCTTCAACCTTCTCTTTTTTTTTTTTAGTACTTGATTTAACTGGTTTGAAATGCATACGGGCCCACTCCACTAGAAAAAAAGACCTGATGGGTGGCATAACAAAATCTTTAATCATCCCTATTCCAAAACCAGGAAAGGACCACACAGATCCAAATAGCTATCGTCCAATTGCCCTGACAAGCTGGTTGTGTAAAACCATGCAGAAAATGGTGAAAAATAGGCTTGTCTGGATGCTTGAATCAGAAGGCCATCTGAAAAGTTATTAGTCTGGTTTCAGGCAAGGAAATAGTACAATGGATCACCTTATCAGATTAGAGTCCTATATTTGTGACGGTTTTATAAACAAAAATCATGTGATAGCTATAAATTTTTTTTTCCTTGAAAAGGTATATGATACAACACAGAGATACAGCATTTTAAAGGACCTGTACCACATGGGTTTTAGAGGACGTCGACCTATATTTATTTCTCACTTTTTATCCCCACTTTTTGTTTTTTCAAGTCCAACTAGGAACTATTTTCAATTCCACACTTGAAAGAATTAGTAGTTCCTCAGGGCTCTCTGTGACGCTCTTCAGTGTCAAAATAAATAGTATTGTAAAAGAAATTACTACATACCTTTTTTGCGGTCTCTATGTATCTGTATTTGTTACAGTTATTAAACCCTATGCATGCTATTTTTCCGCTTTTCTGCTTCAACAAAATGTTTACTTGCTACCTAATATCCACTCACTAACGGGTACCATGATTAAGACTTCATCTGTCAGTGTTCATAATATTATACCTGAAATGTGCCAAAGGTTTACACACAAGCTAACACACATAAAGGTGTTTTTAAGCTCATTGTCCTGTTGGAAAACAAATCTACAGTGCCCAAAACAATATTTTTTGCCCTGGGTTGTATATTGTATACTCAAAATCGTTGGCTCAAATTAATTAAACTACTTACTGACAGATTTGCTTTACAAATAGTGGTGCAACAGATTGCAGTTAATTTCTAATTCGTACGGATCACGACCCACGGTTCGGCTCGCACTTGGCCCGTGGATCAATTGTTACTTTTTAACTTGCGGATTTATATTTTTATTAAAAACATTGCAGAATTAAAGCTAATTTGATTACTGGATATTGTTTTTCAGGTTATTTTGGAATTACACAGCAGCTGTGTTCACATGACCGGGGCATGTTAATCAGTTAACAATAGCTAATGGAGAAGCAGAAAAGATTCAAAAGCCTTTTGCGTCTTTCAAATCGCATGTATGGGAGCATTTTGGCTTCACGGGCTAAAGCAATAAGCATATCTATCGGGAAGTTTATCGCTGACTGGGAAATGAGAAGTCTGGTGCTACAGACACACCCCTCTATAAGATTGAGTGGAAGTTAAAGAGGCACAATATAAATATCAGTGAACACCAAAATCATGCCAAAAACCAAGTACATACATTGACAGAAGCTCGACTGGCCACAAAATGTTGTTCTCCACAGCAGTTGACAGAGTGACTGCTAAGCGTCCTCATCTTTTTTTTTTTTTTTCAAATTTCATTTTAAGTTTAGGTCCGTTTCCAAGTTTAAGGTTGTTTCACACTTTAATGACCAAAAAGTTTTGTAATTCCAAAAAATTATCCAATCTGTGCCTTAAAAGCTGTGACGTGATCTAAACCGTGAGTTTTGTGCACCACTATTTACCAAGTTCGGATCTTTCTTCTTCCGCAAAATTTATTTTCCCAAACAAACTTTTGCGAACCAGTCCTAGGTTTTTTTTGCCCTATCAGAACCACACCACTGCAGAAATAAACACTGAACAGTAAATATCTATAAAATCCAGTTAAAATTTTGATGTTTTATAGCTAATGCAAAAGTTTTGAAGTAGGTGGGGCCAATTTCACTAAAATGGCTATAACTCTTGAATAAAATAAGATATCTTTACCAAACTTGATAAACATGTGGAAGAGTTTAATCTTTGGTCAAAAAACGGCTACAACTACGAAACCGTTGATTCGATCAACTTGAAGTTATGCCTTGTCTCTAACCCCATATCAAACAAGATTAACAGAGGTTAATCGTAACTCGATGGCCATGTTCAACTTATGGCCCTAAATTTTTTAAAGAAATCGGCCACTAGTAATAAGTTTTATGGCTTTGTAATCACGTTGTGTCATTTGATGTCATAATGAACAACGTTGTCTCAAGAATCACTGCTGTCAGTCAAATCTAATTTAAATATTTTCAATTATGTTAAGTTTATTTTGCAAAATAGTCCTACTTTTTTTGTTCAATCTCAAGCAAACAATTGCAGCGCAATTCTCTGAACTTTCGAAATCAATAATCACTAAAAAAAAGTTTACATATTGTCCTTCGGGTAGCTTTAAATGGGGCATATAGAGAATATCAGAAAAGTAGGGGGCCAATTATACCCAAAAGCCTCTAAATCCTAAACTCAACTTTCCTGGAACTTGGTATACTAGCTTGCAATATTATTATTATATTAGCTTGCAAAGTGTTATAAAGATCAGCATACTGGTGGTAGTGTAACAGTTGGAATGTTTCAATGTTTTGTATATGGTAAATAGACCTTAAATTGCAGAAATATTTTTCACATAATTTTCACGTAGTGGTTTTTAAATATTTATCAATCTAGTTAATACTATTTGTTTTTTCTTTTTGTTTAGGGCCAGAGATGTCCTGGCTTTTTCCTGAAGACTATACTGAGCAGGTTTGCACATATTATGCCTTGAGTTTACATATGGTGGTAATCATGTACCGTACCGTGCCTTAAAAAAGTACTCATACCCCTTGAATCATTTTCACATTTTGTCACCTTACAACCACATACTTAAATGTATTTTATTGAGATTTTATGTAATAAACCACACAAAAGAAGCACATAATGTGAAGTGGAATTAAAATGATATGTTTTTTTTATTTTTTAAGTCTTCCCACAGAAGCTCATTTGCATTTAGGTCTTTGATCCAAACCATTCCATTGTAGCTCTGGCTGTATATTTAGGGTCATTGTCTTGCTAGGAGGTGAATCTCCTTCCCAGTCTCAAGTCTTTTGTAGCCTCCAACAGGTTTTCTTCCAGGATTGCCCTGCATTTATCTCCATCCATCTACCCATTACTTCTGACCAGCTTCCCTGTCACTGCTAAATAAAAGCGTGTTTCAAAGTGGAAATGGTGTGTTCAGAGTGATGAGCGGTGTTGCTTTTCTGACACACATGGCGCTTTGCATGCCAGAAAATTAAACTTTGATCTCATCTGACCAGAGCACATTATTCAACATGTTTGCTGTGTTTCCTAAATGGCTTGTGGCAAACTTTTTTTAAATTTTTTTTCAACAATGTTTTTTTTCTTGCCACTCTTCCATAAAGGCCAGATTTGTGGAGGACACGACTTATAGTTGTCCTGTGGACAGATTCTTCCACCTGAGCTGTGGATTTCTGCAGCTCCTCCAGAGTGACCATGGCCTCTTGGCTGCCTCTCTGACCAGTGCGCTCCTTGCTAAGTCTGTCAAGTTAGGTTGATGATGGATTAAACAGTGCTCCTTGATTTTCAAAGCTTGAGATATTGTTTTATAACCTAACCCTGCTTTAAACTTCTCTACAACTTTATCCCTGACCTCTTCATGATGCTGTTGGTTCACTAGTGTTTTCTAACAAACCACTGAGTCCTTCACAGAACAGGTGTATTTATACTGAGACTACACACAGGTGGACTCTTAACTAATTAGATGACTTCTGAAGGCAATTAATTGCACTGGTTTTTATTTAGGATATCAAATACAGGGCTAAATACAAATGCACGCCACAATTTTCAGATTTTTATTTATAAGGTGAAATGACGACAAAAAGATTAATAATATCTGCAGAAAGAGAGTAATATCTGTGAAAGTGTATGTGACATTGCAAGCGTAAAATAAATTCCCATGCGCAAAATAAGTTTTGTAATGGTGTAAATTAAGTTATAAGCTCAAGAAAACAGTTTCATAAGTGTAAATCATGTGTTGAAAAATTGCAACCTTATATTAATTTGAAATAATTATGAGATGTATTCTTCTGAAGTCAATAGCTGCATTTGCAACGGCAAACGGCAATTTGCAAGCAAAATCAGTGAATAAAGAATAAGGCTCTGTGTGTAAAATAAAGCCGTTAAAAGGTGTAAACTTTTCCTGCAAAGTCTTTCTTTTACTCACGCCTGCAGTTTTGGCACGACTTTCTCACTTACTGAAAAAAACTTTGCAAGCGTGAGGGGAGTGGCTGGACTTATTACTTTTAGCCAATCAAACAGCTTTTTCTTGTTGACTCTGCGTTTTCTATTATCTGATTGGACCAATAACGCTCCAGGAATATGTAACTTATGTCATTTTAACTCGGTATCGTCTTCGCGGCAGCAGGAAGACAAGCAGACAAACATGGACCTAATGTAAATACGCGATTATTTAGCCATGTTTTATGGTTTATTGATTACCACTAGCTTTAAGTGTAGTAAAACCATAAGGGATGGTATATCTGAGACCTAACATGGTATTAAGTTTAAATTGAATGAATACTGAATGAGTCATTGGTTTAGTGGTGTAAGCAGATATACTGTGTATATAATTTATATTTCTACATAAAAGCTATGATTTATACATGATTAACACATGATTGAGCTTATAACTTAATTCACACCTTTACAAAACGAATTGCACCGTCACGTACTCTTTTTACAAAAATCCTTTTTTCCTGTTTTCTTCTTCTTTTTTTATTTATTTTTTTGTCCTCTTTTCTTTAGGAAACTTTGCAGACGGTGCCTAAGTTTTGTTTTCCTTTTAGTATGGACAGGTATAGCACCTATTCAGAGACACATGCATACTTTTGATTTATGTTTGTCTTTACATGCAAATCTTTAAACCTATTTTCTATCCTAGACTGGCATTAAGACAGGAGGTCCAAAACTTCACTTTTGTCCTGACTGATGTTGACAGTAATCAGCGTTTTGGCTTCTGCCAACTATCAGATGGATCTCATAATAGCTACTGCTTTCTTAGGTACGATTAAGTTATCTATTTTGCATTTATTATTTGGTTCTAACACTATTATAAATGTGTGAATGTTTTTGATTTGTTTATACAGTTATCTGCCGTGGTTTGAAGTGTTCTACGAACTTCTGAATATGCTGGCTAACTACACTGAGGTAAGCAATGTCACAGCACAATACTGTGTATTTTATGTTAAAGATTGTCTTGTGTAATTATGTACTTGCGTTGTAGCTTCTATTGTTTTTTTTTATCAAAAATAGATTGTTTATCATACACTCTAATTTATAAAAAATACAATTAAAGCCAGCTTCTGTAGGGATTGGCAAAAAGAAATGCTAAAGGGGTCTCTGATTTAGTAGCAGCAGTTTAAAAAAATCGTTATTACGGTTTTCATATCTTCTGGTCATGTGCAAATTTTGTGCCTGCTACAGGAAAATCCAAAAAAGGAATTGTTGGAGTCCCTACATGCTTTACCCATTCCTGATCCTGGAGTGCCTGTATACCTGACCAAGGTAATATTTTAATTGTACATGCTTACTACTATTAATATATTTATTTAACTTAATATTTAGGTTGTTCCACAAATATGTAAATTGTTTTTTGAAAAGTAAAAGATCATAAATCCGCTCCATCCCCTTTGCCAAAGGGTTGCAACTTTATGTCTGTGTGTATGTTGTAGACAATATAAAGCTTTTCTGGTGCTTTTCTAATGTCTGGTGCATTTAAATTTACATTTACCATAGTTTATAATATACTGCCAAAAATGATCTATATCTTTAATGAAGTTCATCTGATTAAAATACTTTTGGTATTGAGTGGTAGTTTAATGATTAAGGTGTCGGAAGATCATAGGTTCAATCTGCATACATAACAGCTCTAACATGTAACATAGGGTAGATGTAATTAGAGCCTGATCGATATGGGTTTTTGGGAGCCGATGCCTTTACCAATATTAGGAAGTTAAAAAAGAAAATCTGCTATCGACATAAACGCTTATAATGCTGTAAGAAACATATATGTTACAGAGGCAGGGTATTTAGCAATTTAACAAACTTTATCATCGAAGATGACTTCAGTGCACAAAACTGAAAATTTCTGTTCACTTTTTGTAAATAACATGATTTACATGTACTGGCCTGCATTTTGAAAATTCACATCATACAGTGAATTAGTGTTTTTATAACTGGATTCCACGATTCCATTAAATCTAAACAAAATTATTTATAATTTATAGGTAATTTACTACACCTTGTCTTAGAAATAACATAAAATACTGTGGATAAATATGACTAGGGGTTACGAACTGTTGGACGGGTCAGTTATTTTAACCATAAAAATAATCGTTTTAAAGGAGTCGCTAAGTGGTGAATCTGACATTAACGGATTAAGGTCCCGTCTTATTAGGACATTATGAACAAATTGTCAACACAAATGAAAAAATGTGATGTGACCTATGTGATAATCATGAGTGATGTAGCAGTTTTAAAGGACAGGGTTTAATGCGGTGTTGGTTTTCATAATTGGTCGTTCTCTCTTTTTGAACACAATAATAATAATAATAATAATAATAATTATAAAAATGCTAATAACAATTATTATAAAATGAGAAACTATTGAAATTTTGTTCTTGCTTCCTCTGAATCTAGCATGCCTGTTTTACTGTGCCTGATCCTAGGGAGTTGCCAAGTATCCCTGAAAATGTAAGTTACCTTAAATTTAGTTAAAAATAAAAGCACATGGGCCATATTGAAAAAAAGCTGCTGAACTACACTTCCTAAACGATGCTCACTTTGTGTCACGCAGAACATATTTAATAGTTATTTTTGTATCACATTTTAGTAACTAAAACTGATACGTCTTTATTTGTTCCAGAAAAATCTGACAGAATATTGTGTAGCAGTGGATGTAAACAACATGCTTCATCTGTATGCAAGCATGCTGCATGAACGGAGAATCCTAATCAGCTCCAGCAGTTTGAGCACTGTGAGTGTAACCTTTTCTTTTTTTATTGCATTTATTCTTATATTTTCTTATCCTCTTATCGGGTCATGTGTAAAAAAAATTACAAAAAAAACAGAAAAAAATGATGTAGACAAATGTAGCTCATTTTTATTTAGATTTATTGGGTCAGAATTGAAACGGGGGGGGGACTGAAAAAGCGCAACAGCGCCTTACCTTATTTTAAAGAAGAATATTTGTAATGTTGGAATTCTGCTATTGAAGGAGGATTCTATTTATAAAACCAAAAACACAAGTTTTAAAATGTTTAAGTATAAATAGAATAATTAATATTTACATTTATCTGTGAAGAATACAGTCTGCACATTTTAATTGCCAAAAGCAGAAGAAAAGTAAGAAAAATCTGGCGATGACACTGCAAAAAGTCAGGATCAGAGAATATTGGATAGTATTTGCCCTAGGACTGCCATCTAGGGCATATTATAAAAATAAAAATCCTATGTATGTAAACTTATGGGACACCCTATATTTATATTGATTCTTTTATTTCTGTCTCTTAGTTAACAGCATGTATACATGGTGCAGCAGCAATGTTGTATCCCATGTACTGGCAGCATGTTTACATCCCAGTGCTACCACAGCATTTACTGGACTACTGTTGGTAAGAACAAGTGTATACAATACACACATACACTGCAATAGTACAACACCACAATATACATAGCCACTGATTACTGAATATGATGATAATTTTAATTTAAAATGGCAAGCAGCATTGAAAACGCACTTACAACCGCTCAGAGGCTTTATGGAAACTGAATATTGCAACGCAGATATCTCCAAGAAACGAACATGTCATACATGTGAAGATTAGTGCAGATTGAACATAGTATGTTTGATTTAGTGTAAAACATGACATTTTTCTGTGGCCAACAGGTTCTAAGATTATAACGGAATATTAGCCTTTAGATGTGTTTAGGTCAGGACTCTCTTATCGAATGTGAAGTTTGGGGCAGATCAAACATTGTATGGCTGAGTTACAACAACAAATATTCTCATGGCAAATCTCAAAATTTGGGAAACACTACACACAAAAACTCAAGATCTTCACAATTTAACATCACAAACGCCTTCAAAGCGCACAAAGAGCATATTTTTAGAACTTTCCAATAAAGCTCCATTTCTTCAAAATATAATAAAATGTTATTGGCATACACTATACATACACACTAATTGTTAATAGTCAGTTATGCACAGCTTTAAAGAAACATTTTTTGGGGGCCTCTGTAGCGCACAACACGCCATCAGGCCGATTTCAACCGAATGCCATCAACTTCAGTAAATATGATTTAATGATGTCGAGGATGCAAAATTGTAAAGTTGTTCAATTATGGCAAGAAATGCGAAACAGTACTACTCCAGATAATATAATTATATATAATAATATATGTATTATTTTGGATATATAAAATGGATTAAAATTGTTTTTGTGCAAAAGGCTTGGGCCCATGATCGCTGCTTGCAGCTACATTTATATTTGTGAGCTTATAACATAGCACCTTTTATTACAGAGACCCAATTTTTAGGTGAGCTAAATTATTGAAACAAAAAGTATTATTTTAATTTAACCTAATATTTGTGTATTGCTGCAGCAAGAAATGTACCTAATCACAGGCTTTCGCATTCTTTGTTTGGGATGCATGTATAACAGCTTTTTTGGATTTGTAAAGGGGGTTCTTTTCTAGTCTTGCAATTGGTCTGTTAATTGGCTTGGTCAGTCTAAAACTTAGCATTTTGTTTCTTTAATCCTTTTTTTTTTAAACCTTAATATTAAGGAATCTACTATATAGCTTTTTGTGATTTATATGCTCGCCTTAGGATAACTTTTTGCGTTCTTTCTCTTTATGCTAGTGCTCCTATGCCATACCTTATAGGAGTCCATGCCAGCCTGATGGAGGTAAGACAGTTCTTAACCCTTTTGACCAACAGCTGGTTTTAAATTCTTAACATTCTTAAAATCTTTCATTTTTTGCTTCCGTAGAAAGCATTTTGAGAGGTGTTTTGACTATTCAGAGCCATACAAAAGAAAGCCAAAATCCAGAATAGTGAACCGCTGCTGTAGTCTATTGTATGATGGGTTTCAATGCCTGGTGTGCACCTCTCCAATAATGCAGTTTTCTAAAGCAAATTGAATAAAAATAATAATGCAAGAAAACACAATTTTGACAAAATTTACATTCTAACTTTTTTCTATGTCTCTAAAAATGTCCCAGCGTAACATCCAACGTATCCCAGATCTATTCACGTGTGTATAGCCTACATAATAAGAATAAAAGCAATGTTGCAAATAAAAAAATAATTTTGTAAAGTATTTTACAGATGTATGAAGTATTGTAGTGAAAAAGCACATATGTTTTTAACATATGCAATAACTGGTTAATAGCACAATATGCCGTAAGAGTCTTCGTGGCTTAGACTATCCCATGTTTTAAAAAAATCCTCATTGTAAACTGCAAAAAATTAAAAAATATAACATTATATCATCCTTATGTTAATTTTTTTATTTTGCTATTTGATCTTATCTTTGACGCGTTCCAACTGGTGGTAGTTTTTAAATTAAGTTTTTAAGTTAAGTTTTTAAACGACTTTAAAATGTGACTGATTTGAATATGACATCATGGCTTTACAGCAGCGAGCCAAGGTTATAATCATTCCAGTTGGCCAGGTACTCTATAAGAAAAAAATCAATGGCCTTAAACAGAACCTTGTGTAACACCAAACTTTGCTTTGGTGAGCATGAAAAAGTCACCATGCTTACTAAAAGATCAAGCTAGCAGGGTGACACAACCCTGATCAGAGCCAAGTAGCAGGTCATTACCTACTTTAACCAGCGTTGTCTCAGTACTATAATAAAGCCTAAATCATGACTAATACATTTCATGAATGTTAATTACTGTGTAAACATGCTAAACTGATGCCCATGTTTGTTTGACACCTAAAATTTATTTTTAAGTAACGACACCTACCTAGTAGACAAGGCTGATGTTTATAATTAATTTGAGGCGAACAAGCCTCATTTAGTGATACATACTCACTGGGTCTAAGCTATGTTTCTGTTACACATAATGCATTAAACTCCTAATCAGCAATTATTTCATTACAATGAGAGCTCTAGATAAAAGGAATCTAAGGTTTAGCAGTCCTAGCTTCAGATTAAATGTGCTGGCTGTATGTCCACTATGGTATAGTTTTTTGCTTATTGTTATAAACCCTGGGTGACAACTTAGTTCTGATAGCAGACGGTCAGTTTAGCCTGCTTGTCTGCTCCCTGGCCATGTTTTTGGATTGTTGCTGCTTAAATAGACCTGTTCTGAGACTATGTGCTGTGCTGTAAAAAATAAATAAAAGCAGCAACTTTTTAAGTGGGGATAGACCGTCCTGACCTAACAGCTCAGCTTTTCCCTTAAAAACGATCCAGTCATCTTCAAAGGCTACATTGTTTTTGAAGCACCACCTGGACATCCAGCAGTTCAGCAACCATAACCTGCTGTAAACTACATCATCACGCCAGATTAAATCAGAGAATTACACAGCATCGGAAATCACCCTTGCTAATTTACACTCCTCTACTTTCCAGTAACTTCTGTGTGAGTTTCTACGTTAAACACTACCTTTGAGAACCTGAGCTTTGCTAAAACCCTAAAATTATACTGTTATGACTTGCACCCTATACACCTGCTGCATCCCCTAAAGGCTAAAAACTTTTTTAATTTTTTCAGCAGGTGCTTTAGGAGAGCAAACCTTTTGGACACGTTAACTGGTGAGGATCGGTGCTTCCACCGAGTTTGAGAATATGCCGTCAAATGTTTAGCAATTCTACCAATTATTGTGCTATAATGCTGGGGGGGGTTGCTAACTTTAGTTAAAGCATCCAGTCTTTCCCCCACAGACAACAGACACTAAACTGCTTTCACCATCACCCCCTCTCTAATGTCTAAATATGCTTGTCTAAAGCTGCAATTGTATGTCGAATATAATATCCTATTAAGTGACGTTAACACTAAACGACAGTGTTGTTAACATTCAACTGTGTCTAAAAAGAAACAAAACAGAAATTAAACTGAGAATGGACACATCTTTTAGCAAAATATTATGAAGACAGGGCACTGTCTACACTCCTTGCGAGGGTGCCATTTAGCAACAATTATTTGGACAACAGAGAAGCACTTGGTAAAGAGGGAAAAGCACACCAAACCAGGAGAAGCAATTCCCTGCACTGTCAGTGAGGAGAGTAAATAAGGAATCAGACTCAGCAGGAACTAAGGTAGTTTTTAAGTAATGTGTGGCAGATTTGCAAACCGTTCTTCTTTATGTGTCTCTGCGCTACAGGACCACATTCTCCCTAATTTGCAACAGCCACACAGCTTACTGGGTACCGTATTACCTCTAATCCAACACTGGCATTGGCCTTGCAATGCTGCACATTTCCTTGCCAGTAAAAACACAGTTTGAGAATGCAGACATTAACACAGACCATTGTTATGCCTCTACCTGACAGAGGATGCCCAGCCGACTACAGCTTTCCCACAGCCAAGGCACTGGTGTATGACACTCTGAAACACTCACTTGCTGTGGTGGAAATGCTGGTGCTAAATACCATTGCTGGTCCCATGAACCAGGGCAGGATCTTCAAAATCAAATGAATCAGCTCCTCTTATAGCTCAATGTCAGTCACAGCAAAGCAGTTGTTAGCAACAGCAGTGGTGGAGGGGCTGGGCATGGTTTCAACCTACACAAAAACTGAAAGCAAGAAGGCAGAAGGTACTAAAGACTTCCAGGGATTTGATCGAGTCCCAAGAGAGCACTCTGGCCACCCTGGAGATAGGAGCCCCACAGCAGGTCACTGACCCCTGCTGTTTAAACAGAGCGAAAGGAATAGACTGAAAAAACAAAGATGGTCAGTGAGTCTTTTCAATGAGGAATTCTAAAATTCTGAAGTCTCTTGCCACCAAGCCTGACCCTTCCACATGTTTGTAAGCATGTAAGCCTTGGTTGGTCGGTTGTGCAGTTCATGCCGGCAGCTTCCCAAAGGAAACCATTAGTTTCCTTGACTTTGATAGTACTGTTACCCTAGCCCTACCCAGCACTGGATTGTACTACAAAATTGGCTGGGAAAGAGGGTGGTCTTTACAGGTGGGGTTGGTTTTTTGCAAACCTTTTCGTTCCCCTGCAACTGGCACAGATGGTGCATATGGCTTGAGGAGGGGATGCCCCATACCGTCTGAAGACACCTCATCACTAATCTGATGTCCTCTGTGTTTTCACAGGCAGCCTGTGAGGAACATATTTGGTGTTAACAGTAGAAGGATCATTGCCTCAAGCATTGCTGGTCCCAGGTGCTGGAAGTGGAAGGCGAGACATTGGAGAAAGGTGGGGGGTTTGTATCACCATACTAGCTAAAAAGGGTAGCCCTTCTGTTTGTGCCACATTTGAAAAACTGTGCAACATGGCATGAAATGGATGCCAGCAGTGTCCCCAATGCCAGTGGATGGCTCGTAAATTGAAACTGTAATAAAACTGTGGTTTAGACTTCCAATGCACCTAATGCAACACCCAATAGCTCCTGCTATTTTACAGCCATGTTGCATCACTAAGAACATACTTACAGACCAAGGTTTGCTGTTTATATCGCGATTAATAGCTGATATGTGTTGTAGGTTAAGCACCTGAGGATTTCGGTCCACCACCAGACGGATGGAGGTTAAATCAGACTCGATGCTATGGCTGGTAGTAGATAAGGGCAGGAGCAACTGGAATGTCCTACATTGTGTTCTTTTTTTGGTCTGGGAGACTTTCCAGGCCACTATGCGGTTTGCTCCTTTTGGCTTGCTCTTGTTAAATGCAGCCCACAATGCTTGGAAAAAGAAGTCATTGCCCTGTAGGTCTATGCTAAAATATGGGCAACAAATGCCCAAAGAATTGATCATATAACTTCAATTTTTTAAAGAACACTTGGTGGTTATTCAGCAAGAGATGCAACGAGTCTATAGCATAAACCCAGGATGTTCAAACAAGGGGATCAATCCTACAATACCTTCTGTTAGTTTACTGTGGGCGCAAGGGCCATACACAGTCCTCAACTAACATATTGGTGTGAAATGTGCAACAATCAATACCACATTGTGGTTAATACCACAAACCATATGTAACAACACTTCCTCACATTTGACAAGGGAGCCTTCTCTGAAAATTTACCTACTTCACCTCCTGATTGCTAATTTCCTGCCCGTAGCAAATCGTACCCATTCAGTCGTAAAAGATTTGTGAAGTATTATCAGTTCCTGCTGTTATACAACATACAACATACAACAAAAAGCAACAGCAAATTAGTTTTCCGATTTAAATGTCATGTGATTTGACTTCAAATTGTTGAAGAAACTGAGTTTGCTTTTTGGAATTGTTTATCATAATTATTCTGTTTCCACACATGGATTCCGAAATCCAGCAGAGGTGTCACACATTAACATGACTCTGCTTAAAATGTTGATATATTATTTATTTGCTAGACTAGGAAATAACTAGACTGGGACTCGCTGGAATATTTTATCTAACAAATTCTGAATGTTGGAATATCCAGCAGAAGGGGGAGATGTGTCAGTACAGTTGCTCCACATCCCCCAAGGATTCCAGCATACATTCCAGCATACATTAGTTGCTCTAAATCAAAAGCTGGTGAACCAGGCCAGTAATTGCCAGTCCTTGGAGTTATCCAGATCATCTATAGCCACTTTATAAAAAGTGATGACATTATTACACTACAGGACAATTCCACCCGCCTTTGACAGTAATGTCTCCTTTCCAAATACTTTGGATCAACTTCTTTGCATGCCTTAGGAGCATCATCATGGCACGGAAGAGCACCTGTGTCTAACCACAGCTGATGTGAGGAAAAAACACTATGCAGAGTTGACCTCTGGAGAAAAGCTGGACCGTGCAACATTTCTTCTTTGATGGCTTTTCTAGCCTTTACTCAGAGGAAGGACAGAGCTTAAACAGGGGAGTGGGGCTGGGACTACAAAAACCCAGAGCCGAAATCAAACCAACAGTGTCATGTTTGTGCTATTGTGCTAACCCACTACACACGGCGCTGGCTGACCTGGCAACATTACAAGCAGACTTTTAGAAAACTTGCGACCAAAACAAATATGTATTCACTGATCTCAAACATTCATCAAGACCACTTTCATTGTCCCTGTGAAAAGGAAGTCTACAATGTCATGACCAATTTCTATTACACTTTCACTCATCATCATGAAGTACAGTACTTCTCTCAACTGCTTTACTGAAGATACCATTGCTACAACTCACAACACTTTCCTAGTTGTTTTACTTTAGTTTTTAACAATAGGTGTTTTCTCAAAGCAGTTTTGCAGAAGTACAAAAATCTTAAATAAAAATTACATTTCAAAATTCGATTCATATTTATCCCCAATAGAAAACTTTTTAAAACAACACTGGCAATAAAAATATTCTCTAGTAAGAAATCTTGGGAAAAACCGCACTTGAGGGCAGAAACATTCTCATTTGGGTAACAAAAAATAATAAAAAACCTTACAGGTTTAACACAAATTTCTTTTTGCCAAAATTATTAAATTTACAATTTTGGAAACCAATGATGGATCAAAAGAGTGACCCTCAATGACATCGAATCATCTGTCTCCACCGAACCCTATTCGCTACATCCTCTTCACACCCACTAACTTTGTCCTCGGTTATTGCATCCATATACCTCCTCTTTGGTCTTCCTCTTTGTCTTCTGCCTGGTAGCCTTATTTCTAACATCCTCGTTCCAACATATTCACTATCCCTTCTCTGTACATGTCCAAACCACCTTATGCTGGCTTTCCTAACTTTCTCCCCAAAACATTTAACATGATCTGTCCCCCTGGTAAATTTGTTCCTAATTCTGTCCAACCTTGTCACTCCCAAAGAAAACCTCAACATGTTCAGCTCTGCTACTTCCAGCTCTGCCACCTGTCTCTTCCTCAGCGCCACTGTCTCTAAACATACATCATAGCTGCTGTCTCACCACTGTCTTGTACACCTTAATCCCTAATATTCTCCTGTCACACATCACTCCTGGCATGTTTCTCCACCCATTCTAACCTATCTGTATTCGCTTCTTTACCTCTTTTACACACTCTCCATTGCTTTGGACTGTCGACCCCAAGTACTTAAACTCCTGTACCTACTTTACCTTTTCACCCTGTAATCTTACTGTTCCACTTTTCTGCCTTTCATTTAAACACATGTACTCTGTCTCTCTACAACTAACTTTTATTTGCTACCTGATCTCGCTACAGATCACAATGTCATCTGCAAACATCATTGTTCAAGGAAATTCCTGTCTGACCTTGTCTGTCAACCGATCCATCACCTCAGCAAACAAGAAAAGGCTGATCCCTGATGCAGTCCCACCTCCACTTTGAACTCCCCTGTCTGACCTATTTAACACCTCACTACAGTCCTGCTTTGCTTATACATATCCTGCACCACCGTGACATACTTCTTTGCTATTCCTGACTTCCTTATACAATACCACAGCTCTTTTCTTGGTACCCTGTCATATGCTTTCTCCAGGTCTACAAAAACACAATGAAGCTCCCTACGACCATCTCTGTACTTCTCCATCAGCATTCTCGGAGCAAAGATTGCATCTGTAGTGCTCTTTCTGGGCATAAAGCCATACTGCTGCTCACAAATATCTACTACTCTCCTTAACCTAGCTTCCACTACTCTTTTCCATACCTTCATTGAATGACTCATCAACTTTATGCCTTTGTAGTTGTTGCAACTCTGCACATCACCCTTGTTTTTAAAGATAGGCACCAGTAAACACGCCCCCTTCATTCCTCAGGCATCTTCTCGCTCACAAAAATCCTGGTAATCAATCTAGTAAGAAATTTCTCTGCTGCCTTTCCTAGACATTTCCACACCTCCACCGGTATCGCATCAGGACGAACCGCCTTTTACTCTTTTCATCCTCTTCACAGCCATCCTTACTTTGTATGTACTAATCTTTTGAACTTCTAACCTGTAGGTTCTTTTCTCCTTCTCTAGTGTTTAACCTAGTGTACAACTCATATGCCTTCTGCTTGGCCTTAGCCACTACCTTTTTCACTCTGTGCCACAAATCCTGGTATTTCTGTCTACGTTCTTCAGTGTTTTCCATGTCTCACTTCCTCTTGGCTAATCTCTTCCTCTGTATACTAGCCTGAACTTCCTCATTCCTCTTTCCTCCTTTCATATGACACACCTATTACCTTTCTTCCTGTGTCCCTGATCACTTCTGCTGTACTTTACCATTTATATAAAAACACTAACTAACTGCCCAGAGCCTGTATAAATTCTTCACAGTATTTTTCCGTTTTCCTTGGTTTTCTTTTCTACCTTTGATCTCTTCTTCTTTCAAACCAAAGTCTTCATTTTACACACCATCATTTTATACTGTCTCCCATTTTCTAGTCACTTTCCAATCGCTTTGTCTACATAAGATGTAATCTACCTGTGTGCCTCTTTTCTCCGCTGTTATAAGTCACTATATGCTCCTCTCTCTTCTGGAAAAAAGTATTTACCACAGCCATCTCCATCCTCTCAGCAAAGTCTCCTATCATCTGTCCTTCACTGTTCCTTTCCCTGACTCATGTAGTATCTGTTGCTGTCTGGTAAAAACTGTCAAAAAACTTTACCCATGACCCACAATGATGACTTTATTTACAATAAAATTATTCTGTATTTCTTGAGAATCTGATTCACTCAAATTTGCAGTCAAATAGTAAAATAGTCATACCCCAATTTTTTTTTGCTGAGAAACATTTAATTCTGTTGAATTAAAAGGGTTAAAGCCTACCTTCCTAAATATTCCCTTATTGCTCAAATGTAGAATAAACGTAATGTTGCACTGTTTTTTTTTTTTCTGCTGTAGTCAATGGTGTGGCTCGATGTCAGAAACCTGGCTTAGTACAAGCCTGCATTCTATAATGTGCATAGAGTATGGAGAAAAATGGTGCTAGGGTAAAAACTCTATTGGTAAAGTTCTAGATGATAAAGGCACTAAGAACTGTTACAGACTACATTATCCTTTACAAAGCTAAACCCCTTTTATGCTTGCTTTAAGCTTGGAGCATGACATTTTACATCGCAAAAAAAACCACGCCTGCCTAAACGATTATCTCGCAGAAGCTCTCACCTCTTTCATGAAAGTTTTCCTTTAGTGAATAGTGAAAAACTGCATTACTGGCACACCTGCATTTGAGGACACTTTATACACTTAATTTACTTATTTACACTATTCTTTTGTAAGTACAGACAATCACAGTGAACTATGTATGATTTTGTATGTGACAAAGACAATATTTATTTGAACAGTGTAAACTCACTGACCAAGCAGCTTATATCGTTTTACAGTCGTAGAATAAAAATGTGTGGTTTGTTTTTGCAGAAGGTGCTGGTAATGGCTTTGGATGATGTTGTTATTCTAAATGTGGATACAAATACACTAGAGACTCCATTTAATGATCTACAGAACCTTCCTTATGATGTGGTAGGAGTACACAGTCATACATGTTTGCACTTTTACACAAATGCAAATAATATAAACCAAATAATTGTGTGTCTGTGTGTGTGAACACGCTTAAAGGTGTCGGCTCTGAGGAATCGTCTGAAAAAAGGATGCTCCACAGTGGGAGATGGGGCAGCACGAGCTTTTTTGAAATCACAGGCAGCTCTTTTCGGCAGCTACAGAAGTGCTTTACGCATAGAACCGGTAACATACACTCGCTGTCTGTACTACAGCTGCAGCAGTACCTGAGAAAAAATTAAGCTAAACGGAGTACTCTAGTGATAGCTGATAGGCGTGTGGAGTACCTGGCCATAGATCAGCCACTTTTTTTTATTTAAGCACAAACAAACTCTGCTTTTGTAGGACGTCTTGCACATTTGCAAATCTCCAATTAAATTACACTAAAGCTGAATAAAATCTGTATTAACTTGCACACTCAGCTAGTTGCTTATTAATCCAAGGTTTGCAGAATGCAAATAATTATTCATTTAGCCAATAAATGTTTTATTCTATCTAAAGGACTGTCCTGTTAGTAATACTGGCATCACCATATACACACATGCTCAAACGTAAAACTAGGAATACAATATGTATTACTTTTATTTCTGTTGTTATATTTACTGTTATGTATATAAACTTTTGTAAATAAGTTCCAGAATTTATGGTAAATGCTGTGCTCTTTAGACAAATAAATACTATGGAAAGTTAGAGTTACAGTTAATATTTATTCTTTGTCTTAAAATATACATTATAATCTTATATGTCTGCTTATAAGACATATAAGATGTTTTTCAAACATTTTTTAATCTAAGCATCATTATATTATGCACATTTTTTATTTAACTAGCTTGTAAACTTGTTTACACTATTTACATTGTTTATAACACATTTTGGCAGATAGTATTTTTTGTACACTGTGTGTTCGGCTTATAGCATCAGGATTCAATGCATTTGACTGTATTTCTGCTTCCAGAATGAGCCAATTACCTTCAACGAGGATGTGTTCATTACACACAGATCTAACACAATGAAACAGTTTCTCCAGAACGCCACACAGCTTCAGCTCTTTAAACAAGTAAGAAAATCCATGTCCATATCGCTGTGTATATACATCCTCACCATATTACTTTGTTAATTCAATTTCTCTGTGTTAATGTAAATACTTAGTTCATAGATGGACGTTTGGAACTACTGAATTCAGGCGAAGGCTTTAATGATGTATTTGAGGAGGAAATTAATAGAGGAGAATTTGCTGGTAAGAAAATTTTTTAATATTTAGCTGCATTTTGGCTAAAGCAGTGGATGCATTATACATGTGAGAGTAGTAGGATTACACAAACTTGGCATGTCCAAAGACAGAGGAAATTCCTCTGCAGGTAGTAAAGTAATCAGCATGTATGTAGAGCACTAACAGCTTCAGAGTTAAAGATGTTATTTTAAGGAGTTTTCAAGGGTTGTTTTTAGAGTTTTTACGTTTGTAGAAGAACTTCTTAGCAGCTGTGACGTTGGACTGAGGTATAGTCAAAATCCTGAAGGTTTAATAAAGTGCTGAAACTGATAAATTTTTTTTTAAAAACACAGTACAGGTTGTGGTTAGTGTGGGACAGGGTTAAATCATTTGTCAGGCAGGGCATGATGATGACTGGGGTAGAAGGGAGCATGGTAAAAGAGTGTGGTTGTAAAGACTGGTAATGAAATTATATTGATAGTTTTTTTGTATCTATATAGAAATAGATAGATATCTTAATGTTTCATGTTTTTTATACAGGTAGTGATAAAGTATACCACCAGTGGCTTCTCACGTTTAAGGTTGGTGTAAATGTTTTTCTTGCTTTGTCTTTATGAATCAGCATGAATGTCATGGTCCAAAAGCTTGCATTTCTCTAACAGAAAGGTGGCGGAGCCATTTTTAACACTGTGAGGACAAAAGCTAATCCTGCGATGAAAACTGTCTATAAATTTGTAAGTTCAGTGTTTATATAAAAATCTCAAACATTCACCCACAGTAAATAGAATATATTTCCATGCATTGCTTTAAAGGTTACAATATCATATGTTTTACCTCAAATGTGTATTAATTTAATAATTTTTTTTTTACTTTCCTCATTTTGTTTAAATGTTTTAAGTTTAATTTGTTTAGGAATGTTTTGAAATTCAGTTGGCTGCAATGTTGTTTTGGTTATGACTGGTTTTGTCCAATATTTATAATTTATCCTACAGCTTTCTGTGTTTTTCAGGCAAAGGACCATGCAAGGATGGGTATCAAAGAAGTGCGAAGTCGTCTTAAACAAAAAGTACACCAACATTTAACAAAACCAAATACACACATACACAAAGATGCACATGAGCACTTTTACTCAAAAAGGTTTGGACACGCCTTCTTCAGTGGATTTTATTTATTTTTATTATTTTATCATTGTACATTAGTAATAACTAACTTTGCACTGTAAACAGTTATAGAATTATGTGAAATCGTGTTTAACAACCCATAATATCTTTTAGATTTTAGATTGTCCAAAGTAACTACGTTTATCTTTTTGAACAGCTTAACACGCATGTCATTCTCTTTTCAGATTCATAGTGATGTCACCTGGAATCGTTTAAAATTTGCAGTTGTGCATAAGGCTGTCAGAATTATTCATTATTTGACCTAACCACGATCGTTGAATCTAACTGCAATTATTGCACAATTTTATCAGCCACTAGGGGGAGCTGTAGTACTTGCAACATCCTACTTTTAACCAGAGTAATTGAGTGGAGCTGCATAATTTGAAAGTCGGAGCGTCTGGGTTTTCTGACACACCAAGTGCGCTCCATCACCAGTAATATGGACGCGTAATAAACTCATGATTTTTTAACGAATTGACATAATGCAACGGCTGATTGTCAAAGCCTTAAAACAAACAATTATTCGTTTAAGCCCCAAAACAGACAATAAATTATCATAATCGCAAATCAATTTTTTTTAAATGCGAATTTGTCAAATTGGACAAATTGAATTAAAAATTTAAATTGAAATTTTTCACACAAATTTTTTTAATGAGCTTTAGATTTTTCATTAATGGATAACAATGTTAATTTGTGAACATAATGAGCTTTTAGATTAGATTAGATTAGATTCAATTGATTAATTGTCATTGTGCAAGGTACATGTACAATGAAAGCCCATGAAGTTGAAATGCAGAAGTTAGCAGTGGCTATTTACAAAATATCAGGTAATATATAATCAATATGGGGCTATATTACATAAATAAATGGATGAGAATCAGGAGTGTAATCATAGAGTTTGGACAAGAGGCATATGATTGTAGTGCAAAACTGATAATATAAGTACTTTAGTTGGTGAATTGGATTGATTGGTAAGTATAGATAAATAGCAGAAGTATTGCAGATAGAGTTAAGGCAGTGTAACATAATAGTTATTGTACAGAAGTGAACAGCAGTGCATAAGTGATAGGTAGTTATGTATATCATGCAGATATAGGATAAAGATAGTTGTATAGTTATGATTTGCAAGATGCATAATGATAAGGTAGTGCAAAGTACAGAAGTGCAGTGCAGAGTAGTAGTTATGTATATGTTCAGTGCAGAAACAGCCAGGAAAGAAGCAGAAAGAAGCTGTTTTTCAGTTGTTTGCGGCTCTGAGAGGAGAGGAATCGTCCGTTGCCTGTTGGGAGGATTGGGTGAAGAACCAGTGTTGGGGTGAGTAGGGCCTCTCACCTTATGCCTTCTGAACTTGACAGCGTTTTTTGTGTATTGGGTATTGTCCAGGGTAGGATAGTGACGCTGAGTTGGATGATTCGTTGCGGTTTTTACCACCCTCTGAAGGGCGTCGGTCTGAAGCAGTGCAGCTGATGTACCATATTGAGATGCAGTTTGTGAGGATGCTCTCGATGGTACTGCAGTAAAAGTTCTCCAGTATCTGTTGCTGAGATGGACTTTGGGACTTTTTACTTTTAGTCTCCTCAGAAAATATAGGCGCTGTTGTGCCTTTTTGACCAGGAATCCTCAGAATGTGGAGTTCAGAGACCGTTTGTGTAGAGGACCAGGTGAGATCCTGAGTGTCAGGATGAGTGGATTCCTAGGAACTCGTGAAGCTAGGTAAACGTTCAACATGCCGCTCCGTTGATGTGTATTGTGATGAGTCTTGATTGTATCTCGTTGAATCAATGATCCCTTTGACTTCTTGTGTTGAGTTCCAGGTTATTGTCCTCACACCATGCTGCAGGTGCTATCTCCTCCCTGTACCTCTGATCAGGCCTACCCACCTGTGGTGTCACCGTCTGTCATCTGGAACTTGACAATGCTGTTTTGACGCATAGACAGGCACGCAATCATAGGTGAAAAGGGAGTATAGGAGAGGGGACAAAACACAACCCTGGGGAACCCGGTGCTGATGGTGAGATTGGAGGAGGTGATGTTATTCAGGAGTCTGTTGATCACAGTCGAACAGGTGAACTGTGATCTGTTCGTAAGGAAGTGTCCAGGGTCCAATTGCAAAGGTGTGTGCTGATGCCAAGCTGTTTCAGCTTCAAGGTTAGCTTAGAAGGGCATTGATGCTACAACGAGAACTGTACAAACTCATATTATGGCAAGAAACTCCTCTCACTTTAGAAATTAAAGTTCGGACAATCGAGTGCAGTTGCCAACATATACATTTCATTTACATTTGCAGCATTTGGCAGACGCCCCCTTATCCAGAGTGACTTACATTTATTTCCTTTATACATCTGAGCAATTGGGGGTTAAGGGCTAGCCTGGACTTAGGATCAGTGGAACAGTCTAATTAGGTCAAATTTGATTTTAATTTTGGTTCTAACATTGAGAGGGTGAACAGACGGTTCATGATAACGTGGTCCCCACTATGATGCATGTGAGAGAAGTTGTGGGGTCGCCTAGCTGTTGATATTATTGGTGACTTTGAGGATACATTTTGGTGAATTGGGTACAATTGAATGAAGGGTACAATTAATTAGCATTACTACCACAAAATTTGCCAGCAATGTGATCTGTTTGCAGTGGCCATGATCTACTTTCCAAAAGGATTTTAAACCCGAAACTCACCTATAGGTTATTTAACAATAGACGGAGAGTGGTGGAGTACTGCATCAGGTAATCTGGCCTCTAAAGTCAACCAATTTTACTTTGATTATCATGTCCTGTGTGGAGTGAAAATTGAAGGAAAAGCAGCCAACAAGAACTCAACACTTCTGTTAACTCCATCTACTCCTGTTGGAAAACTATTTCAGGTCACTACCTGAGATTATACCTAGTGATATACATAGTGGTACTTTGCTAGAAGTGTGCAAAGCTGTCATCAAAGTGAAGGATGGCAACTTTGAAGAATCAAGCTATACATGGGATATTTAACACATTTTTCTAGAGGTGTGTCCAAACTTTTACCTGGAAACGCACACATGCTATAAACACTTGATCCCGGTATGACCCTTTTTTTCAGGAGATGGCCGAGAACAGCCATTCCAACAGCACAGATGACTCTACCTCAACCTATTCAGCACCAACACAAAGAATGGATGGACACACCTGGGAACAGAGACGACCAATTACAGTGCACTTAGGACAGGTAGGTGGGACAGTCTGAGGGCAACATTTGGGTGCAGTGTAAGTCGGGGGATGCATGGAAAAATTTCACCTGCAAATTTAATCCTGAATGTTGCCTCATTCACTTATTTAAATAATGTTTGTGTTTGTGTGTATTGTAGGCTTTCCACCCTAGACCAATAGCAGCAAAGATCCCCCACAGCAGCCATGAGAGCAGTCATGAACAGTAAGAACCTGACACATACTTTTTTAGGAAGAGGGCTGGTAAAGGCCACAAATAGTTGTGAGAATTTTATAATGGTTCTTCAAAATGTTTAATTTCTTTACATTTTTACTGTATTATTTTAAGTTCATTTTAAAGGCATTGAAGGGGCTGTTTTTTTTATGGTACATCATCCTCGAAGTGGGTATCCCGTGCTGCCAGAGACAAAAACAGTTAAATGCCAAACATATCTCAGGTCCAGTGTGTGGAGGGTGTGAGGAGCTTTTCTTTTAGCATCGCATAACTGGCTGCCTCTATCATAGGGAGTGCATAGTAGGGCAGCTGGAGCTCAACCAAGGTACAGGGCTTAATCTTGTGCCCAGTGCACTTTTGGTCAGCGTCTGCGTGGACCTACATAGTAGGTGTTGGAAGTCAGCATCTGAAGAGCGCTGAGCTAAGCTTACAGTTTTCCCTTCTGATTGGAAAAGTGTTAAACTTGTGGCTATGATAATGAGGTGGATCAGGGATGTGATGTGAGACAGACAGAGATCAGTTCTGACACTAAACATACGTCAAAATACTTCTTATTGCTGGGTTTGTGGCTGACCGTAAGAACTTGTTGATGCACCGATCGGCTCATTAATTAAGGCGAGTTAGGCACAAGTGTGTGTCTTTCCTACCGCCTGAGCTTTATTGCTAACAGTGGTGCTAAACCAGTCCTGTCTGTTCGACTTATCGATGGGAGGGGTGCAAGAAATATAAGCATGTTTTTTGAGGTGGTGGTTAATGGATTCTTTTAGTAAAACATCTTTTAGTGAAAATTCTCAGTTTTTAACTAAAATTCTCAAAAATATTTACTCTCTATGTAAAACTAAAAGTATACCCATAATGTACTTATAGACAATATTGTATTTTATATTTAATAATTTCCTGTGAAAATAATTGTAAAACCAACATTACTATTTCTCTTTTTGGTTAATATTTGGGCATCTTTTCTCTTTTTTCTCCTATTCTAATTGGTTTTGTTTTACATGGTTTTTTTACTCCTATTCTAACAACTAGCTTTCCTATTTTTCTGTGTGCATATCTGCTTCTGCACACGGTATGTCTGTCTGTCTTTGTCTTTCTCTTTCTATTTTTCAATGTATTTAGCTTTATGCGCCCTACACGTCACTACACTGTGTTTCTGTGTGAGGACTCCTCTGGCGATGAGCTGTCACAGGACGATGAATTCATCTCTGCTTTTCCTGATCACTTCCTTCTCTTCAAACCCTTTGAATGGTCTATTGTCTAATCTGCCTTAAAATCACTCTTAGTCTGCTAGTTTATCTAAATAATACATTGCATTAAATGTGTATATACATTTAAACATAAGATACCTGTTTAATGCAAACAGGCAAGTAATTGGACTTTTAGTGCGGTCTTCCAAAATACATCTATGTTAGGGATGCATGATATGAACAATTTTAACCGTTACCAACTATCGATAATTCCTCTTCATGGCTGATTCTGATACAGATACCGATTAAAAATAAATGTATATTATTATATTATATTGTTTATATAATCTGCAGTTTGTGTATCAGGAGAATAGAAAATCTAAGATTCATCAATGAAACTGATATTTTAGTAGTTAAACTATAATAATCATCTGGCAACACTGGGGAGAAACCACCCAATCTGACAACATAAGGGGGGGGGGGGCTACCCAATCTGACACTGGCTGAAGTCACTTGCACCTGGAAAGTGGATGAATCTTGGATAAACCGGACTGATTGATTGGTTGGCCAGCGTGTGTACTTTTTGGATCGATTTATCAGATTTAATACATTTATCAGTGCAATAAAAATGACCTAATTTTCACTCCATATCACCCAATAATTTATTTGTCAGATGATTATTGTGCATCCCTAATGTGTATTCTATATTTAATTATATACTTTTTTCAGCGTATCTCTAAATCGAACAGGCTACAGTAGTATTGCAGCCTTATTAGTATATAACTAGCACTCTTATATCAAATAAATAAGAGAACACACAGATAGAGCATATAGAAGTTGGTCAGTGCCATGAATAGTGTATTTATAATGTGTGTGTTTTTGCTTGTCTGGATGCCAGGTCTCAACCATATCAATTTCTAAAGGACACAGAACTTGTGGAAAAGAAAGAAGAAGAAGAAGAAGAAGAAGAAGGGACAGTGTGTTTCCAGAATAACACAAGCATGCATGGACCAATACATTCTCATTTATCTGAACTGAGCCTTTTAGATGATTCATTCGACAACCAGCAGGAAAAGTCTACATATGCCTTACATACTAAAAACAGCACACACACCGTGGTTGATTCAGGACAGAGCCTAGCGGGGCAAAGTTCATTCAGCAAACCAGCTAAACTAGATGGCCAGTTACGTTACCAGGTACAGTTTCCCTCGACAGTTTAAAAGTTCAGTTCCTAACATTTACTAACTAAACACTAGAAACTTTTCCCCTGTATATTTCATATTGTGTTTTTGTATTTAAATTACAACTCGAGTTCCAAATAAAGTTGGGATGCTGTGTAAAAGCTAGATAAAAACACAATGCATTGATTTGCAAATCGCAATAACTAAATCTCAAAAAACTATAGTTCAAAAAAACTAGTGACTGTTGGGGGTGTTTGCTGATTGGAAAGGAATGTTTCATTCCTGCCTGATAACAGCTCGATGTTCTGGTCGTATTGTCTTTGCTGTCGTAATAATTGCTGTTCTGCAGACAGGCTCTTCTGCTCTCTAACAAGCCATGCTGTTGTCATAGGTCATGCCACATTTACATGCTGTTGTCAGGTTTTGATTGCCTAGTTCAGATTTTGTGACTATATTCGATTTCTAAAGCAGGTTTGTACAGCTTTATTCAAAACGATTTTGTGATCCGTATTCGAGATCAAAATGATCTGCGACGATTCATTCACACATTACACAGCAAAACAACCCAATATAGACATTCAAAAAAATTGGATTTGATTGCATGATGCATGCGGTGTAAATGCGGCCATAGATGCAGTATGTAGTTTATTACTGTCATGCTGAAATACGCGAGGCCTTTTTTAATATCTGGATTGGATCATACACTGCTCTCAAACCTGGCTGTATCGTGGGGCAGTTCCAGATGTAGAATCTGCCTATTCTACAGAACACTAATGCACCATTATACCATCAGAGATTTGGGCTTTTAAACTGAGCACTGATAACAAGCTGGAAGGTCTAGAAGGTCTCTCTCCTCTTTAGTTCTGAGGACGCTGTGCCCCCAGTTGCCAAAAAGAATGTCAAACTTTGATTTGTCTGAACGAATCAAAAAAGATGGCAGCATTTCCTGTTCATGTTCGTATATTGCTTTTCTTTGCATATTAAAGATTTACCTTGCATTTCTTTTGAAGTATTTCTGATTCTATACAGTGATGTGCACCACAGAATCATGCCTGTTCTCATTGCAGTGCCTCCAAAATTATGTTTCTGCTTTTTCCTTTGCACACAAGGATTTTCCCGGCTACTGGGATGATACCAGTATAATATTGTACATGATATCATGCACTGTAGATGATCTTTTTAAAGTCTTAATTTGATTTTGATGATGATTTTTCAAAAATTTGTAGACACTTTTCACAGATTGGTAAACCTTTTCCCACATTTACTTCTAAAAGACTCTTAGGTCTCTTAAAGATTCTTTTTTTATACCCAATTACATTATTGACATAATTAGTTGTTCTTCCAGCCTTTTTTTGTCAGTACCACTTATCTTTTTGGCCTTTGGTTGCCTCATACCTTCCAAAGTTACCTTTTCTCTGTTTAAACATGTTGTATGTTCTGTATATTAAATAAAATATGGGTTTACGGTATTTTACACAGCATCCCAACTTTTTTTAATTAGGGACTGTATGTTAATTATATTTAAATTTTACATTTAAATGTTTGTGAACAATGTATTCAAGTGTTGGGTGTTTGTGTGTCTTTAGCAAATGGAGCCCAGTAATGATAAAAATTCTTGGACTTTAATGGACCTGAAGAACTCCAGTTACAACAAATTGTGCAGCCAAACAATTCCCGACACAGTAGCCTTTTCCAGCCAAGATTCATCCTTCTTTAATATGCCATCGCCTGTGCTACCACTGCAGCCCTGCACTCCTAGCAAGGATAGAACATCCCCTGGCTCGAAACTGATGGAGGAAAAAAGTATCACAATTCCTCGTCCACAATCCCAGAGCAAAAAAATCAAACCAGGAGCTGTACTTTCCACAACAGTAACCTTGCTTCAAGGTTTAAGACAAAATGAAAAAGAGGTGGCAGAAAAGGGGCAAGTTTTTCAGCCAACATCCAGTACGTCACCGCTGATGGAGTCTGAAACATCCAACACGGATCCAGGGCCTGATTTGCTTCGCCTGCTAGACCCGCTAGGCGGAAGAATACAGCCCTCTGAATCGTCACTTTCCCCAAGCCCTGCTTCAACTCCATTTCAAGGACAACATTCCCCCAACCCTTTCACACAGGTCCCACATTATCTCCTTCAGAAAAGTTATAACCCTGTACATCCAGACAACCCTTTCAACACTGTCTACACCTCACCACAAAATACTGCATATTTGCATAACCCTTCTGTCTTGAATTTTAATCAGAGTTCCACTGTGGGCGGAGCTACAATAAATGGCTCATGGCCTGTTGGCAGAGTATCACCAGCCCCCAGTAGTAGTACTTCTCTTTACAGTCTGATTGATTCTCCAGCCCCATCTTGTCTATCCAAGACTCTGCCCCCCACTCTCCTGTTAGACAAACCAAATGACCCCTTCAGTGACCTTCTCACCATGGCGACATCATCCACTGTCATAACCAACCAAACAAAAAGAAAAATGGAAAAAACTTGCATAGAAAATGGGAAACCTTTGACTAACCTGCTTGACTTGTCTCCTAACCAATAAAGATCTGATGTATTTAAACAGACATCATATGTCTCAGCCAGTTTAAAGCTTTGGGTACATTTTCAGTGACTGGTAACCAAACACAGACTGGAACCAGTGATATCCTTTAGCTAAGACACCAATTATTACATGTTAATGCCTGGGTTTTTTTTTCCGCACACACAAGCAACACCACATTTTTTAAATAATTACAGTGCAGTTATTATTTGAAGTAAGTGATTAAACACAGTGTTGATTATAACAGCAAAATATGGCTTCAATATGTTCACCCAAAAACCGGTCATTTATAAATTTACATAAAAATATAATAATTTTAATTAGATTTGGTATATGTGACATGTTCATCAATTCTAAATCTCAACATGAGGCTCAACCTGAACCTCTTCACTTGAATGCAAGTGCAAGTCTAAAGCAAATTAAACACTAATTAGACTTTGTTGCTGTTAAGTGTCTGTTTGGCTTGTGTTTCCTGTTCCCCTCAAATGTAATGATGATCATTATAAAATGAGTGCCATATTCAGAGTTAGGGTCTAAGGTAGGGAACTAGGTCTGATCGCTAGGTCAATATTTATGAAAAGTTAGTACACTTGCTCATACGGTTTGTTTCCTCTGTCAAATGTAACATAATGTAATATAAAGCTGCAAATCTTATTAAAGCATAAGCATTAAATAATGCACTGTTTTATGAATAATCAAAGGAATATCTTGTATGAGTCTATTATATTTCTTGTACTGCTGACGAAATGGTTCTTGTAGTAAGAATCCAATAAATCTTTGCAAATTTGGTAAATAGTTTTCGCATTTTTTTTTATTGCTCTCGGTTTTGAGTCAAACTATTACACTTATGCTAATATTTCTGTTCTACAAATGTTTACAATTTCTGTGGAAAATCCTCACTAGCATAGAACAAATTAAAATTAGCTGTTAGAAATGAAATACAGTATTTACAATTTTTATATATATATTATATATATATATATATATATATATAGATATATAATATATATATATAGATATATATATATATATATATATATATATATATATATATATATATATATTAACTGGTTATCCTGTTCGCGTTGTAAACTGTTGACTATTAATTGGTGGGTCTGATGATGAGGTTGATGAAACTCATTATGAAAGAATTTTAAAGAATGTGCCGGAAACCAACAGTGAAAGGATTCCTGTGGGGTTTTTTTATGAAGTATAATTGTGTAAAATTGAGCATCATAATTTTTGTATTTATTTTATCTTTAACATAAATTCCCAAAGTTTTCTAATGTTAACTGTGTATTTACACAGGTCATAAAAAAACTGATAGAAGTGGAATTGAGGAAGGACAAGAACAAAGACTTAATCTTATCCAGATATAAACAAGCAATGGCTCATGCATTTGAGGAAAAAAAACATGATGGAGATACGGCTAAGGAAGAGGTGATAAAAGTCAACAACAGACAAATACCAAAAAGCAAGTAAGTTCTTAAAACAGCTAAGCACATAAAGGACACTGAGATTTAAGGCTGAGATTGACAATATTGGGTTAACATGAATATGGAGTTGTCTGACATGCTAATGGTTTTGTCATCCAATAATCGAAATAATCCTGAATAATTCTAAATAATCAGGACTTTAAAACGCTGTGTAACTGAATGACTAGGGAACTTCCAGGACACAATTTGTCTAGCAACAACATCAATTTAATGGAGGTCCTAGCAAGGATCAGTCCGATAGGGGGTTCCATGCGCACTAGGGACATCAATCAGTCCGGGGAACCGCTTGTTCCAGCTTTGAGAGAAGGTAAGCAAGAGCCTTTATTCTACGTTAGTCTGTGCAGTCAGATTGCTCTGTGTCCTGTGTGAGAGGAGGCTATATTCCTTGCCTCTAATCCCAAAATATAAATTCATAAAAAGTGTAGTTAAAAACAGTAACAATCCAGTTTAAGGTTTAAGAAATATACGAGTAAATGAAGTGAAAAGACATTTAAAAGATATTGAAGTGAAGAAGTGTAAGGAAGTTTGGTCCCGCTCCGGCTGAAAGTAGTCAAAATTCCAATAACGTTATCCGGTGGAGGAAATTCTAGTGTGTTAAGTTCTCAACAGCTGCCTAGCGTCACCATAATAACTGTGTAATATAAGGGCTGTAAATAATACTGGTGTGTCGGAGTTTTGTTCAATCCGATTATTGGTGCATATTTTCTAGTTCTGCAGCTTTCATACAAACCATCCCACTCAAATTCTAAAAAAGATTCTGGCTATTCTTCCTCTGATTGGCTAAAACTTGCTGCCATCATCAGTTTGACTGGCTTGTTAATACCATCAGGTTCATCTTAGGGTCAGATGGAGATGAGTCTCTAAGCAGCAAAGTATGTGAGTGGATCGGGAGGAATTTCCGCTCTGCACTCAGAGCATTTTTTAATGGCTCCACTCCAGATCCTATCTGGATTTTAATTTCTTTACTCTTCCCTTGATCTATGTTCACTCCATGGAAGAATTCGTTAAAGTTATCTCAAATAAATACAATAATAAAACAAATATCATTTTTATTGCTAACAACAGCCAAACATCATACACACAGCAGTCATTAAAAGTGGGAGTGGGAGAGTTTGGAGCAGGTGGTTTTTACTAATTTATAAAGAATAATAAGTGTTTATTTCTCTGCATATCATGTGCATATTTTATATAATGGTATTTTATTTGACAAAGAAAACAAATTCATTGGGCTTTTTTAAAAAATTTTTTTTTTTTACATTTTATGAATTACTTTTTTTTTTAAACGCACAAATTTCTTACATATTTTTTTCTTTCAGTGAATTATATTAATATTGTTTTCAAGTGAAGGCAATTAACAGCCAATATTAAATTACAGATTCTCCCATTTGATTTAGTTCTAACAGGCTGACAGATCCTCTAGATAGATTTAAGCATTAGATTTGTTTTTAATTAGTTGAAAACAAACATTTCACTAGCAATTTGGGCTCGTATGAAAGAATATAGATCTTAATGTTAAACTCTCCAACATAATTACACATTGGTGTAAATGACAAATTAGTTTTTTAAACCATAACCAAAAAAAAAATCATTCTTTCTTTGTACTTTTTTCCAGCATGGACAGGGCAAAATCGCTGGTGGATGGAAAAGGAGGAAGTGGGTGTTTGTGGCATGCTGGGGGTAAAATGCCATGGATACAAATCCACAAAAGCATTTTTTTCTTAGTTGAAAGAAGAACCAGAAGGGAACTGATTTCATTTATTGCATATGATGCCAAAAGAGGGTCTATCATCATCATCATCAGTGATGAAGGGAGGTCTTACACACACTGCTCTGTCCCAGCTCGGTTACAGACGTTATACTGTGAAACTAAAGTGCTGATGCCCACACAGATGCTCATAGCCAACACAATTAAGAGGGCTTGAAGAACCTAGAAGGAGAATGTGTGGAGACTCAGGGGAAACTGTACAGAACAACGACTGGTTAGAGCTTACAGTTATTGAATGCCACAAAGTGCTGGTGAAAGTCAGTCAGTTGTTAAGGTCATCTTACTTGTGACATTAGTAAATTATAGATAATTTGGTGGTGGTGGTGATTGTACTTTTAGTGGTATTTTCAGCTCTTTTGTCAGCGGTAGATCATTTGAAAAAGAATTGAGTCTCCCATAAAGAGAAAGTAAACAATAAGGTACAGGGCCATTCTGGAAAGATTTAAGGGGAATATATTCACCATAACCTGTTGGGAGAAAGAGTTAACAGCTGTTTTACTATTTTTTATGTGGAGATGGATAAATTTTTGCAATCCAATTATTTTTTTTTTTACATTTGTAGCTTTGTTACAGTAAGCAGGGGATGCAGACAGTGTTGTGAATGTCTGTATACATTTACAGATCAGTAAAACTGGTGAGGGAAAAAAGGAACGGGTGAGAAACTGATGAGTAGTTTACACTTTTACTATGAGATTCAGCAAGATTAGTAATTAAATAAAACCTGTCAGGCAGATCACATTATTTTGCCGTGGGGGAGGTTATGGGGGTTATGAGTTTAAAGCATTACAATAATTAAAAATAAGACCCTGAATTTTAAGCCTTTTGATCACAAATCACATAATTCCTGCTGCCAATAGGTGGCGCTATAGCTATTCTGGTTGGCCAACTACTGTTTATCTTTTAAGATCTAATTCAGATTTATCCTGCTATTTATATATATAGTTTAATATTAAATACTGCATTTAAATGATGAGTAAAACAATGAAATATTTTAAATTTCTTTTATAAATTTTTTTCTCTTTAATCTGAATTTATTTTCTAATTTAGTACATATTTCTTTTCCAAAACTGTTAATCACCTTCTACCGTATTTGGCTAATCTGAACAGATTCTGTTTGTAGGGTGTGTAAACAGAGTGTTATAAAAATGTTATAGTTATAATCCATGCTGGTAAGAAAAGGTCACCGGTGTTAACAGACCCGAAGTTTATAAAACGTGCACTGACTTTACTCTTTGTCAGTAAAAGTTAAATGGGTCTAAACAAATATCATAATTGGTGTCTGATTACTGTTAACATGCACTATTCAAACTGCTGCTGGTGTCATCAGAGAACTAGGGTCTCCTGCTGATCTTAAAAAGATGGGTAACCTGCCTGTGCCTCCTCGTTTTATCCTGTTTGGTTAGTAGATCATGTTAGATCATGGTGTGCTTGGTCAAGGTAGACATGACGTGACCGGTAGGCATGACGTGAACAGGCTCCAGTAAACCCACAGTAAACGAGAAACCACTTAAATGGATCTTCCCCTCATGGAATCTTAAGCTGAAGTGTGTCTTTCAGTCCTGCCCAAAAAAATGTCCTTCAGAGCCACATCATTAAAAAAGAATATTAAATATATATATATATTCAACTTCATTGTGCAAGGTACGTGTACAGAGCCAATGAAATGCTTTTTTCGCATATCCCATCTTAGTAAGTTGGGGGTCAGAGCGCAGGGTCAGCTATGATACAGCACCCCTGGAGCAGGAGGGGTTAAGGGTCTTGCTCAAGGACCCAACAGTGGTTGAATTGCCAGTGGTGGGGCTCAAACCCAGGCGTATCTGGTCTTCAGAGCAGCAACTCAGCACCTTAACCATTTAAGCCACCACTGCCCCCCAAGTATTCATCTTCATTGTGCAAGGTACATGTACAGAGAACTAGAAAAATGTTTTTTTATCGTAAATTGTTTTTATTTCACACAATTTGCACATTTCTATTGCACATTTGTTTTTTATTTTCCCCCTTTTTGCACATAATTGTCTTTGTATCAATTTAATTTCCCCACTGTGGGATCAATAAAGATTATCTTATCTTAGCTTATCTTAAACAGGGGACCATTTACTAAACAAGACACACATGAACATAAACAAAGAAAGCCTCTCCATTGCCCTCCATAGCCTGTCTGAGTCCCGACACATGCATTTGTATTACCCAAACTGAGTCTAGCATATTTTTATTATAAATATAAACTTTTATTTAACCGATTTAATCTGTGCAATTTTATTATAATTTTTATCTCATAAACTTTAAAAACCAACTGGCGAATAGTCGAATGGTACATGGATTTGAAGTTTAAGATTTTGATAAACACATTTAAGATAAAGTGGATTAAAAAGATGTTTAATAAACCCTGATTCTGTACCAAACTCCAAAAATCATCGGTCAGTTGAGGATCAGTTTTGAGTCAGTTTGAGTTGGGTCAAGTGGCCAGTCTGGAGATCCCCATTCTTCTTCGGCTTTCTCATTTCCGTGTTTATTTCTTCTCAGCTGTTGTAACTGGGTTCTTTTTCTGGGCTGTAAGTCCTCATGCGCATGCAATGATGCAGCACTGGAAAGAGGATGACAGCGCCCACGCACAATCCTGTTCTGTCAGGCCAACAGTTGTTTGGCCTACACCTTTAAGGGCATCATAAATGCAACTGAGGAAGGAGTGCTGTGGACTGTAATAGATGTAGTTTATCCAATTCATGTTCTTATTGATTGTAGACCAACAATATATTATTGAGTCAAAGTCAGCTGCTATCTCCTTTCCAGCTCTAAATTCATTAGGAACTCCTCTCTTATCTTGTCAGTGTATACTGTAGATACAAACTTCCAGGAACTTGGAAACTTCTCGGCAATGCCTACGTGTTTTTTGTGTATATCTAGGCACATTAATGAGAAGATTAATGAGAAAGGCATGATAAGCTGCACTGGGCTGTAGGTGCTGCCCAGTTTGAACGTATGAGAGAGTGTGGTCAGGATTTTCAACTTTTTCAGAACATGGGTTGTTTTTCAGTGTCTTTGAGTTTTCTAGCACAGACTATGCACCGTGGAGTGTGTCCAAACTACAGAACCATGTTATTAATAAACAGTTTATTATTTTGGGATTGGCTTTCCTGTGTATATAAACCTAGCGCTTATTTTTATCCTACATTAAATGCTATAAAATCATTGTGTCTCTAAAACATTCATATGCTTGTGTCCAGGCCATTTCAGTGCATGTGAGCTGAAGTGAATCTTTTTGCTGTATTCACAGGGGCTTATGTGAGTTCATTCATGACAGGTAAACAGAGTTTCCATTTATACACATAAAGCATGGGGGTCTGGGGTTGTAATTTGCTGATAGGAATTTGGTCTCATATTCTACCTTAAGGCCTATACTCTGTTGTGTGGAGGGTTATTCAGTGACAGAAACTCTAGATTCTTCTATTGAGAGCAGTGTGCGATAACTTATTTTTGGTTATATAAGAAAATATGGGATTCACACATTCCAGCACCCTGGCTCTCCTCTGGCTCTGCTTCTGCCCCTTCCTCTGCCTCTGATTTCTCCTCGGCCACATCCTTGACTGTCTCTGAACTCTTAAGTCTTAACCCCCCATCATCTGCATAATGGTCAGTTAAGCTTTGTGCATCTGATCATGCTTTATAATTTTTTTTCTGGTGCATGCTTGTTTCACTTTTTCGTGCAATGTCCTCCTGTAGTTCATTCATGAAGCTTTTTCTAAGATGCATTTTATAAGAAGTAACCTCAGTGCCCCTAATCCTTTTGCTAGGCACCTAAGACCACTATGGGCATCATGCACATAAATTATTGGGCCAGGTACCTCGACACAGTCTCACTGTCCATTCTGGAAACTGGAAACCTGGAAAGGCTGCGATGGAGGCGGTACCCAGTCGTGTGACCCGGTGTCCCGCATTCTCTAGATGGATCCAGTCTGATCATCTGACCTGCACTTTGGCCTCTGCCCAGTCAAATGTGTTGATGTTGCTCATACCCCACTGGCAGTAAACCAGGAGAGCTTCTCCGGTCAGCCCGCTAATTCAGCCATAAGAAGTTAACAATATCATGAACAACACCATCTGTATCACCCTTGACCATGCTGAGGCCTTAATGAAATTGGCCAGTCCTTCATTGTTGTGACCTAGTGTGTGAACTTTCTGGTGAAGTCAAACCGGATGGATCAGGGTACAGTCTATTTGTGGCTTCAGCATACACTGGTCAATCTGGAGGTGGTTGTTTATTGCAATCATATACCTCCTCTTTGGTCTTCCTCTTTGCCCTCTGCCTTGTAGCTTCATTTCTAACATCCTCTTACAAATATATTTACTAACCCTCCTCTGTACATGTCCTAACCTAGTGTACAACTCATATGTCTTATATGACTTCTGCTTGGCCTCAGCCACTTCTCTCCTCACTCTGTGCTGTAAATCCATTCCTGTCCTGTAAATTTTCATCCTTTCACCCATTTACCGCACCCATCTCCATCCTCTTAGCAAAGTCTACTATCATCTGTCCTTCACTGGTTTCTTTCCCTGACTCCAAACCTGCCCAACACTTCCTCATCACCTCTGTTTCCCTCACCAACATGTCAATTAAAGTCTGCGCCTATCACTGCTCTCTTTCCTCTGGAAATACTCACCATTACCTCATCTAACTCATTCTGTATATTAATGCGTCCTCCTCCTCCTTCTTCTTCCTTGACCAAATTCACCTTTATTATTTAACGAAAAAACCCAAATTTTTTTGATCTTTTCGCTGGGACAATTCTAGTGATCCTAAAGCTCTCCGCACTAGTAGTCAATCATGTCTTCAACATGTTTCGTTTTCTTTCTTAACAGTCAATTTAAGTAAAGTGCATACATTATTTATCTTTATGAGAGGGACAAATGTTTATGTTAAAGACGTACAGTGTATATGTGTTGATACATATAAAATTATTTAATAAGAAATACATAAATATCAGTTGCAGTAACTACATTTCATCAGCAGGTTCTGAGGTTGAAGTTTTATTTCCCCATTTTTTTTTACCACATAAAGACTTTTTGTGGATATAATGATTTTAAATTTATTTTAACTACTTTTAATAGATTTAAAGCTATAATAGTATAATAATATTATTATTATTATTATTCCTTTAATATGTGATAAAGTTTCGGTCTTATAAACAGTTTATATTATGATTTGTTGTTACACAGAATTAGTATTTTTAACATCTCTTATAAGGTTTATAAACTGGAAGGAAACCTGGTTTTTACTGCATTCCTAATAAAATATGTAAAATGTTTAAATATAATAAGATGTTTATTTTAATATCCTTTAAAAAAAAAATGCCGTACTGTACTTCGTCGCACTCTCGTCGCAGCAAAACGGTGGCTTAGCACTGTTGCCTCACAGCAAGAAGGTCGTGGGTTCCATTCCTGGGCAGAGGTGGTTTTGTGTGGAGTTTGTATGTTCTCCCTGTGCTTGTGTGGGTTTACTGTGATGTGTGTGGCCCTGTGATGGACTGGCGACCTGTCCAGGGTGTACCTTTCCTGCCTTTCACCCTTTCAGAGACGACTGGGATAGACTCCAGCACATCCCTGCGACCCAGAATTAGGCAATAAGCGGGTATAGAGGATAAATGAACTAGTACATCAGCAAATGTATTCTATATCTGTTATAATGGTATAATATTTATTTATTTCAAGTTGTTATTATTATGAATGTTATTTATCGGTATGTATTTATTTAAGTATGTAAGACTTTACAAGCTAAGATAAAGTTTTTTTTTTAATCACTTTTGATTTGTCTAGTCTGTCCTTTATGGAAAATATGTTCTGCACATGCGCAGTGCTGATGGTGTTTCCGCTACAGATTGACAGGTGACGATTCCTCCCGATTAGCCGGTGTACCGCGTGCGGACGTCGGGCTGTTTGTTCGGTCATGTTGTCGAATTTACCGGGGTCCGCCAGAGTAAGTGGTCCTGGGACAAATTTACAGACAGAATTTTCTTATTCCCGGTATTTCAGTGACTTTATATATGAACCAAAACTCAGACGACTGTTTAATTGTTGAAATAACCGTTTCCTGCATCTACGTCATGACGGAGGAGTAAAATAAAATCATGGCCGCTTATTTATTAGCACTTTAAAAGTATATAAAGATTATAAAAGTATCCGTAATGCAACATTTATTTACTTAAAATAAAATAAGATACAGCTTTATTCCCACACTGGGGGAATTTATACTTACACATTTACCTACATTTTGTGATTTAATTGCAGGACAATAGTAAGAAGCCCCCTGTTTGTATATCCAAGCGTTTATTTTATTAACAATTCTAATAGTAAGTAAGTGTAAAGTAAAAACATACCGTACAAACTATTATTATCAAACAACGAGTGTCAATAGAGAGGTCCCAGTAGCTTGTACACCTGCACTCATGATTATGAAATTCGGGTCAAGAAATAATTGATGATAAGATGATTTATTGACCTTTTTGGGGGGCTTTAATGATTAATTGTTTGCAGTATAAAATTAACACAAATCACAGATTTAAATAAAAATAAAGTTATTTGTTCAGTAAATAATAAATAATAATGACTGCATTCTTGAGAAATTTGAAAATTCTCTAAATAACACATGATAAACTAGAACAGAACAGAACAGGCCATTAAGGTCACATTTCCTGCTTCGTAATGAGAAAGAAACACTAGCAAACATCTGTTTGTGATGCAAAACTCGTGAGAACAGTGTTGTTTGAACTGAACACTGGTATTTGCTTTGTGTGAAGCGTAAGTATGTTGGAAGCCGAGTATGAGCAGAATGAAAAGCCGCAGTAAATTCTGCTCTACGCTTAAAGTATAATCGCAGCTAGATGCTGCAGGACTACCGAATTTAAGGCTACTAAGAACACCGTCCAGGTGACCAGACAATTAATGGGCTTCCTGGTCGTGCTCCCGAAACATCTGTGGCTGACTTTGGCTGACCTGAAGGACTCTGAGCAAAAGCTATTCCTTTACCCCCCGATCACTCTCTCGAGCCTCTGCGGTGATGCCATGGAGGTGTTTGTTGAGCGTTTTATGTGAGTATGTTTAGATTCAGTGGAAATGTTGGCCCATCTCTCATCAGCGAGAAAAGCGCTTTTTTTTCCTCCACCCTGGACCTTTTCAGCATGTGCAGATCTTTTCACTTGGAAGCATTACAGAGGCAGCTAGGACTTATGGGAGCCCTTCAGGGAAAAAACCCAGCCCTGCGAGGACCCTAAGGCACCAGTAAACAGGTTCCTGCCCCTTTTCTCGATTTCAAGGTGCTTCGAGGATGGACTGGGTTTCACTCTGTTTCACTGACCCGAGGCTTTAATTTACATTACATTTAATCATTACAATATGCTGTAATTAACAATAACATGTGATGTCACCCAGATGAGGATGGGTTCCCTATTGAGTCTGGTTCCTCTCAAGGGTTTCTTCTTACTTTATCTTAGGAAGTTTTTTCTTGCTCGTTAGGGACAAACATACACTTTTCACTGTTACTGCGTTCTGTGTAAAGCTGCTGTGAGACAATGTCTGTTGTTAAAAGCACAAAACAAATAAAAATTGAATTGAATTGGATTATGGCTTCTTTGTCAGTAGTGTGTCAAAAAAAAGCTTCAAATACATTTTTGAGGCGGATGTTTCCAGAATAAGTTATAGATAGTGATTAGAGTTCGGTAGCCTGAAGATAACTAGCTCGTCTCAGCGCGGGAAAGAGTTTATTCCCCACTTCCAGACCAGCGCCGCCAACCGGTAACACTGATTTACAGCCTTTCAATGTCTGATAGATTTTATTGATATCTGTAATGTTTTTCTGATGTTAAACTCTGAGTTTTTCCTTGCCACCGATTTCCTTGCCACTGATTTCTGTTTCATTTTCATCTCATAATTTCTTCACTTGTAAAGCTGCTTTGTGACAATCACCATTGTAAAAAGCGCCAAACAGATAAAACTGAATTGAATTGAATATTAATATTAAGATAAATATTGATTCTGAACTGCTCCAGATGTTGTAGGTGGTACAGGTGTAGAGGTTTGGAGTTGTGTGTTAACATGTGTGTGAAATGTCTCTCTGTCTGTAATTCCATGTCGTGTTATATTGTGTGTTTGTTTAGTATTGATGGTTTCTATAATTGGGATGTGATAGTGGGGGTATGAAGAATTGTATCAGTCGGGGAAATCCACACTGAAGGCCCAGCTACCAAATGCACCGCCCGCCACTGGTTTTAACTAAATTGTTAAAAAAATGGGAATGAGATAATGTAGCGCACCCATGTTTAATCTAAATCGACAGAATTTTTAAAAATGCTCAACAATTGCTAATAAAATCTGAAATACATGGTTTACTGCGTAGCATTCGACTAATAAGCACAGACTCACATTCTTGACATTTATACTGCTTGATTTCTCTGTAAATTAAAAAAAAATTACTGGTAATTTAAGAAATCTGTTGTTAAAGCGCCAGTCAGTGGTCAAAAGCTGCAAATGCACTACTGCGGGGTGGAATGTGTGATGGTGAAAAGCTTGTTCTCGACGGTCACCTGCTGTATTTAAATATATTCTTCGGAGATGTCAATAATTTGGCTATTTGTAAAATGATATTTATTATAAGTTTTTATAGTTCTATGAGATTATATGAGAAATATTTTTTTCTAATTGTTATTTAAACTATTAGCCAACAGAAGCATTCTAGATGAATAGGTTGTATAGGAAGTGGTAGCGCAGTGGTTAAGTTGTTCGATTGCTAAACGTAAGATTGTGGGTTTGAGTCCCAGCACCACCAAGTTACCACTTCTGTGTCCCCTGATCAAGGCCCTTAAACCCAATCGCTCAGTTGTGTAAATTAGATAAATGGCCAAATACCAGAAATGTAAATGTATAGATAAAAAGCAGAGTGCTAACAGTTTTTGGTTATGATGTTTATATTGCTTTAATGTTCTACCTCTGTCCTTTAGAGCATGATGACTCCCAGTACCAGAGATCTTGGCCAGGATTGCACAAGTTGGGTTTGAAGCTTCTTATCCTTGTTCGCTAATGAATCTTCCATCTTCTTTACTGTACTAAAAATCTGAAAAATCCTGTTTTTACCTAGGTATGATTTTGCCCTCTGGTGTTTCCAGCTTCTTGCTGGATTGCATGGATTCAGACCTGGAGGCAGGTGACCCCCTGACCTCCATTGAGACTTTTTGCAAAGCTGATAATTTTGGTAAGTTACTCATTACTAATTAGCATTGTTTTAGTTATATAAAAATACCTCAACCATGTCAGTACTTTAAATGTTAATTGAGGGAAAATGTGTCTGCTTTTCTGTCCGAGATGAGACAACAGGCCTTGTCAGTGAAGAGGAAAAGTTGCACTGCTTTATCAGGAATTCCACACTTCTCAGTTTCAGTGATGCTGTGAATATCGGCATGCAGCACCCGCCTAACCTCTCCTCCATTCTAGGTATTAAATAAACACAGATTTTAAATTTTATAGCATGTTGTCAGCTTTTTTAAGCCCAACTGATTCTATTCAGTGTTGACTTAATACCCATCTACACAATACACCCACAATATTCTGTATAATTTAACCAACCAGTTTTAATCTATAATTTAACACTTAACAATTTGCTACTTTTTAGGAAGAACATAGAATCAAAATCTACACCACTTCCTCTTTTCCTTTCGGCTGTTCCATTTTAGGGGTCGCCACAGCGAATCATCTGTCTCCACCTAACTCTATTCTCTACATCCTCTTCACTCACACACACTAACTTCATGTCTTCGTTTGTCGCATTCATATACCTCCTCTTTGGTCTTCCTCTTACCTTCTGCCTGGTAGCTTCATTTCTAACATCCTCCTACCGATATATTCACTATCCCTCCTCTGTACATGTCCAAACTACCTCAATCTGGATTCCCTGACTTTCTCCCCAGAAGCTGTCCCCCTAATAAACTTGTTCTTAATCCTGTCCAACCTCAACAAGAAAACCTCAAGATCTTCAGCTCTTCTACTTCCAGCTCTGCCACCTGCCTCTTTCTCAGTGCCGCTGTCTCTAAACCATACATCATAGCTCGTGTCACCACTGTCTCTTAACTATACATCATAGCTGGTCTCACCACTGTCTCTAAACCATACATCATAGCTGGTCTCACCACTGTCTCTAAACCATACATCATAGCTGGTCTCACCACTGTCTCTAAACCATACATCATAGCTGGTCTCACCACTGTCTCTAAACCATACATCATAGCTGGTCTCACCACTGTCTCTAAACCACACATCATAGCTGGTCTCACCACTGTCTTGTACACACCTTTCAATTGATCCTAGCTGATATTCTCCTGTCTCACAACATTCCTAACATGTTTCTCCACCCATTCCAACCTGTCTGTACTCGCTTCTTAACCTCTTTTACACACTCTCCATTGCTCTGGACTGTCGACCCAAAGTACTTAAACTCCTGAACCTTCTTTACCAGAATCAAAATATGCGCTGATGTTTGTAATCAGTTCTGCTATTTGCCAAAACGGGGTCCTTTTAAATGGCATTTAATATTTCGTTTTTCTGTGATATATATTACAATATAAAAAAGCTCTATTTAAAAAGAATTTATTAAGTTTTTATGTAAGGGAGTGAATCTAAATAAAGTATAATACACCAAATACGCTCCCCGTCTAAAAAAAGTCTCACTCTATTTCGTTGGAGCGCCTTTGACTTTGATTGCAGCATCCAGTTAACAGGGCATCTTTTAGATGCACTTCTGCGACATCACCACATTTATTCCTGTCCGGAGTTCTTATAGGATAGGATCTTATATTGATGATGTGGAAGGTCTTTACAAAAAGTCTTTACCAGCACATCCTAAAGATTCTCATAAGGGTTCAGGTCTAAACTTTGTGGTGGTCTAATCCATATGTGAAAATGATGTCTGATTCTAAACCCTGAATGAATTCTGGTTTTACCGTCTTGGAATATTTACTGTAGACACTAGCCATGATGGGTGCATCATCCACCTCTGCCCGTACTCTGATGCACTCATTACTCTGGATTAGGGTAAATCTGGACTCGTCAAACCACATGACCTTCTTCCATCGCTCCAGAGTCCAATCTTTCTTCTTTTCTCAATGTTACAAAGCTGTTTAGTCCCAAGCCCTTGAGTTCCCTTTGCAAATGCTCTTACTTTCACTATCTACCAAATGCAGTGAACCACCAAGTTACCACAGCTGGGGTCCTGACTAAGGCCCTTAACTCAATTGTATAAAAGCCTACATGTGAGTCACTCAGGATGTCTGTCGAATGCCAGAAATGTAAAAGGCCTGAGGGAAAATATTGGGGTTTTTTTTCCGTACCCTAAAGTCTTTTTGCTATTTTAAAATGTAGTTAGGAATTTGCATAAAACTTGGCATTTGTGTCCTGTTTGTCCGCTGGTGTTGGTTAATGCATATTATTTATTTAATTATAATAATATAGTCCTATTCATAAGTAAGTTTAAATGGGTTTGTGACAGTCATTATATTTGTTTGCTGTTTACAAAGAAAGTTCATTATCATTTGATTTTACTACTTATGTGAGCATCTGTATGATTCAGCGTATATTTCACATAATAATGCATTAATGATGCATAATGTCTCGTCAAATAACTCGTATAATCTGTTTTCCCTCCTGTAGAGCTTTCACCTGTAAGTGGTGGACAAACTGCTAAAGAATCATTTTCTTTTTCTCCCCCCCAATCTGTGTCACCACTAAGGTGAGTTTATTTCATAAACATTCAAGACGGCAAATGACAAGATTTGGCAAAATATGCACCTTTCACTTCTTACTCAGTAAAATGTTTGGTGGTAAGGTGATATTAGGGTATTTATGTAATTACAAAATGTTTTAATTTAGCAAGGCAGTGAGCACATGTTAATGTATGTTCTGTGAACAATAAATTAATACTAAATAACTTGCATGTGAGGCAGTATACAGCAAATAATATATATTACATATTTTTCTTAACCAAGGAATTTTTTGCCCTCAGTATTGTAGCACATATTATAAAGATGAGCGAGTTTTCTGCTGAACTGAAATATTTGCCTGTTATCGGGTCAGTAGATGAGCAACTACCTTATCCTCCAGACATTCTTCTACACCAAAAACAGATTAAAGTGTTTTAAAAGCATAGATTTTTTTTGTTAATAGGGGGGTCCAAAACATTTATGTTTTTGCACCAAGACAAGATAAGTAGTAGTCACTGCACATGCAAGCATTAATTGATCTGCTTCTCTCAACTGCAGATGCGGGTATTTAAGCCACTTTTGGTTTGTATACAAATTCTTAAAAATGTCCTCCTTTATTAGCAGCAACTTTTTTGGTTTGTTATTTTTTTCTGTGCTGGTTTGCGCAGCCATAAACTATTTAAAGCAGAGGCTTTTTTGTGTTTCTGCCGGCAAAGAAAAAACTCACTTTCGGCTCTCATGCTGTATTTCATGCTACAGAAATAACATCATCTGCAAACAGCACTGTAAAGTAGCCAGCCACAAATGCGCTTTCAGAGTTAACTTAAACATTAAGACAGTTTTAGAGTCTTAGACACTATTCGAATGGATGTTTCATAACTTTTCGGCTTTATAAGTAAAACCTCTGCCCTGCTGGATCCTTAAGATGACAACAAATAGTCAGAAATGTGTGACTTGATCTGCTGGTTTGCTTTGCTGGCATTACGTAATTCTTTATGACCTGTCTACCCTTTAAAATCTGTTACTGTCCCCTAATTTCTGCAATACTCTCAGAGCCAGTCTGAAGCTGACATTCATCATAATCTGTTATTAGAGAGCATCGTAGCAGAATAACGAGAGTATGATGAGTTGTAGCTTAAAGTAACCTCCCGCCTACTCTGATAGGATCCGTAGTTACATTCAGCTCTGGTGATAAATTTACAAATATTAGCGACACAAAAGAGATGCACATCTGTTTTTTTTACACACATACAGAGTGAGCATGTAAAAGATAAAAGACTAAATTTTAACTAATGTGAGTTTTCTCTTACACTCAACTATGTGTTCTTTATTTAACCTTCTTTGCACACTCTTACCTAGTTCTGAATTTGAGCAACTCCTTTGAAGGAGATGTTTGTTCCACTAACAGGCTGAGTGTGGTCCGCTACCATAAGGCATGATCTTCTTTCATGTAGACACATTCTAGTTATTTGTTTACATAAAATTGAATTTCTATTATATTCTCTCCCTTTTTTGCTAATTTACTTAATGAATGTGGTCTTAAGGCTAATTTGTGATGTCTTATGACTTTAACATTAGGATTATATTTCTTTAAATATATATTTCCTTTAATCTTCAAAGATTTAACATGATTTTATAAATGAAGACACGTGTTACACCTTCCATTGCTGACATTGTTGTGGCATCCTTCAGTAGAAAAGAAATCACATGTCCATGGCTAACTTCTGCTTTTGAAGAGATAAAAAGCAAGTTCAAAACAGCATATTCTGTGCTGTGACTTTCACAGGTAAAATCACTGGGTCATCATCTGCTGGCATCGGAATTATAGTTGTGTTCTGTGTTGTTGTTTCTGGTTAAGGTGCTAGACTCATTTGATGTCTGATCTCAGCTTTGACGTGTTTAAGTAGATCAGACCGCTGGAGTCATAGTCTAAAACGTCATAATTAAATAGATTCCTTGAACCTTTCCAGCATTCTTTATTGTGTGATGAAGTAAACACTGACCTGTCTTACAATCGTGTTTCTATAGGCCCAGAATAAGGTTTACTCTCAGTTGTAAATCATTCTTCTCCCTGCCCCAGGTGGCCATTCTTCATTTCACTTCTGTTTGCCACCATAATTGTGCCCAATTAGTGCAAAGCCACTGACCGGGTGGACCAGATTTTAAAAAATAGAGCCACCTTACCACAAGCCTTATGCCTTACTGCTGCTCCTTTATAGTCTTCTTCCCTTCTGATACCTTTTTATCCCAACTTGGTTCTGGGAACTAGTTGCAATGGTTGGCATGAATCCACCACCTTCACTGCTGTCCTTCTTGTCCCAGCCACTTTTTAGTCTTTTAGCTCTTCCTGTGTAAAACCTTAACCACGCCTTCTCTCTAGTGCGTTAGCCATTGGGTTTTCCACTTGCTTGGATACTTGAGATAAATCAACTATCCAGATGTTACAGGATGTAGGTTAGTCCCATGTTGAGTTTCGGTGAGCAAACTGCAGTTGGTTTAATAAGGGTCCAATGATGTTCTTCAGGTGGGCCCGAACCAGTCTTTTAAATCAATTTATGACCACAGATGTTCATGGTCTGTAGTAATTTATTTTTGTCATTTTGGTTTAGGATAGAGAACTTGATGGACTTTGTACATCTTCAGTGGTTTGTGTGAAAATGGGGGCAGCTCGTCAGCACGTGCATTCAGATAGACTGCAGTAACACAATCTGGGCCTGCTGCTTTCTTTCTCTTCTGCTTCCCAAAACCTTTACTGATGTGATGTGCAGGAGGGGTGGATAGAGGGGTTGCTGGAGATGTTAATGTGTTTCAGAATTTAAATACTTATGCAAATAAATAAGAAAAACCCCTCAGCGAACAGAACGGCTTACAGTTACTGGGCTCTTCTAGATTGGAGTAGCATCTGTACACCACCTCTTGTTGATGTGGAAACGTCTAGCCGTCCTGTGATTTTCTTGGAAGCACAGCGCTGTCCGAAATGTTTTTTTAGCCAGGTTTCAGCAAAAGACAAAGCAGCAAAGATCGAAAAGAACTTTTTTTATTTGTGAGACCAAAAGAGACCGTTTTTTTGAGTGAAGAGTGGATATTCATCAGATGGATACTGGGCAGTGTTGTTTGAAACACGCACTGTTTGAGCTTATTGAGTGCACCGACTCTCTTCCCACATTTGCGCTTCATACTGTTACTTACATCTACAACAGCATCTATTGATATTAATGTACTCTCACAGTTTATATAGTAAAGGTTCCCAGGCCATTAAAAGTTGTCCATTTTCTCTTTAATAAGAGCAACACTGGAATTAAATGCACTTTTGGTATAACATCTTTGTTGTGCAATTCTTTTATGCTCACAAGAGAGACGTTTCTTTAGAGCCATTTCTGTTTGTAGATCCTCATCTCTGGTTGCACCGTGTGAATATTTGACATCCCCAAATACATTAAAAGAACAAGGTATTTTTTTCCTGTTATTGAATTCCTTAAAAAGGCTAAGGGACTATATTGCATTCGCTTTTCAGTAATCTTGAACTTGTACTTTTTACAGGAGAAAAACACAAAACCCCTGAATTTGAGGAAAAGACCTACGTTACTAAGAGAGTTGCGGACATTTCTCCTATTGTGAAAAAAAAGGTAATAAATTGTGTTATATTTAGCTTTTTTTGTGTAAATAGCTGTGTAGACCTGTCTAGGTATTTCTATACACTTCCAAGGATTCTTATTATAGTCTATGTAACTTATAGGGACAAAAGTATTAGACACTTAACCATGTGCATTTAAGCATTACATGTGAAAATTTAGTCTCACCGGTGCATCTCAATTATAAAAGTTTAATTATTAAGGATTTAAGTTACTTTAGAAAACAATATACAGTTTTATACAATTAAGAAAAGAATAATAGTATGTATTCTAGACTAAATGGGCTGTATTCCTGTGTTAAGCCACTAATTAACCAGAGACAATGTTGGAAGTGTTTTACTTGGGCTAAGTAGAAGAAAAACTGGAGCATTTTTTAGATTTCACTGATTTTGTCCAAAATCAATGCATCTGTCTACCAAGAGATTTTAGAAGACTTCATGTGTTTACCTGCTGATAAGCTTTATGGAGATGTTAATTTCCTTTACCAGTAGGACTTGGTTATTCAGAAGTTTTACTTTTCTGTGTTATAAATTATTTATTTGATTATCTTATAAATTATTTTAATAGTTTGAGATACTACAATTTTTAGGCGTTGTTAGCCACAATTTAAAAAGGCCTTAAAAACTTCAGTTCATGTGTAATAAATCTAAAATATATAAAAGTTTAAGTTTGAATTAAATTGTAGGAAAAATTGTTTCATCAATATTCAATATTTTATCAATATTCATTTTACATTGAGATGCACCTATAATGCTACAACGTACAAAGACATTGAGACTTCCAAATTTGTGACAAGAGTTTGGGGTAAACACAGTTATGTAGGTGTGCCTGTAAGGTGTCCACATACTTTTTGCTATATAGTGTATGTGGGCACCATAGTACTGCCTACACTACACACCATGTGTTCTACTCCAATCTTTGAAAAGCAGGTTAAAGCTGCCATGGCAGTCATGTGTCTTACACAGGGAGGATTTAAGTGAATAAAACATTTGTAAGTACATAGAAGCAAGGGACAATAATTATGTACAATTAAGAGATTCATTTAATATATTTTTTATTTTATAGAAACACGTAAAGTATAGTGGTTCCCATTTACCCAGTGGTGTTTAGTGGCTTTGGGTTTATGTTCTTTAGCTTAATAAAGCATATCTTTATATACCTCACTTGTGCACAGAGGCATTTAATGCTGTTACAGGTTTGGGATAGGGGTCTAGGATATAATGAAAAGAAATGAAATGTCTGTCAATTGTGTTGTTTTAAGTGTGTCCACATACTTTTGGCCATATATTGTATTTATTGTGTTAACATGTTTGATGCTCAAACGTGCACATTTGACTTTGTGAATTAAAAAAATGTATAAATCTCGAATTGTTAAAGTAAAATATTACAGACTTTCCTAGAAATTCTCAACAAAGATAGACAAAAAATTCTAATTACAAAACCCTCTCTGATGCACTTATACTTGTTTAAACATTTTTTAATCCATACACCCACTCCTAGGAAAAAATATTCCAGCCAAACCGGGTGAACAGTTGATTTACAAATGTGGTGCTATAATCAACACTTGCAATAAAATCAATAATAATGATAATAATAATAATAATAATAATAATAATAATAATGGGCTAAAAAATGTACTTCTGGTGTCATTTGGTGATGAGGGCTGACAAATATGATCTGCTAAATTTATATAACCTGTGACCTTTAACACTATATTGTTTTACTGAATATTTGATTAATTTAGTGTATTTTACAGGTCCAGTCATTGTAACCCTGTTTTTTAGCCTAGGGTACGAACATGTAATTACAGGTTTAGGTTATACATTCATTCTATAGATATTATGGGAATATGAAAATGGCGTGGATAAATATTCAAGTGTAACTATGTCAACAGTTGCACTCCTGATAATCCCTGCTGTACTCCCAGCATATAAAACAGCATTTCAGCAAACATTGTGAAGTGTGTACGCAATAATAGACAAGATAGATACATTGGTAAATTAGATAATCTAAGTAATCAAACAAGATTGAAATTCTTACATTTTATCTTAATGATACGGTTAAATCAAAAGTTTGAAAAGCGAACAAAATTCATCTTATATTGCTTGTATCATCCATCTATTGTCTATACCACCAAAGTCTATGCCAGCTGTCATTGGGTGAAAGGCAGAGGTCACCCCGTACAGGATATTGCTTGTATATGCCACACTATTATTTTAAAGCATGCACTTGTATTACCAAAGATAACAGACGTTTGCCACATCTAAACATTCTTGATTATTCGCAGTTTAGGTGCAGGGCAGTTTCCAGCTTAGTTATTTTATTCGGAATATTGCCAGTGTTAAAGGACCATTGGCAACAGTTTAAGTGTCATAACACAAAAATGTTTTTAGTTATTTTGTTTTGGATTATTAACAAATAAACTATCCTAATTTTCGGTATCTTTTTTTAGCCTTTTACAGGAAAGCCTATAAAATGCAGAAAGGTGACCTTCAGTGATGTCATTAGCATGCAGGCCATATCAATGGTTAATCCAGGTTCAGTAAAACCTGAAAGAAGATCCTATATTGTCCATAAGAATGACACCAGAAGAAACACAAAACAGGCTTCTTCAAAGACTGCACGATTTTTTGACTTTGCTAATTCTGCTGAGAAGGAAGCATTTTTCCAAAGATTGAAGCTGACCTACACCTTTCAATTTCCAGCTAAACTGGCAAGTTTGGTTCTTTATTTTTTAAAGTATCTGATGCTGCATGGCATATCTGTTATTCAAAAAAGAAAATAAGTGTAGTCTTTACTGGCTAACATAAATTAAGTTGCTTGAGTGTATTTTAACTACTTTTTTTAATGTGCTGCTCAGTGTTAAGAAAACCAAAAGTATTTTTCATATCAAAAAATAAATGTATCATAACTTTAAATATGTATATTAAAATTGTATATTAATGGTTGGTTGCAAATATTTTTTTAACTCCAGAAACCATTACATTATTAGAGTAATCAATAAGAATTTAAATTATTACCTTAAGTCTTCAGTTCTCGCTTTTTGGTGCAGAATATTTTGTCTTCAGTTTTGCTCAATTAGATTTCAGATTATGTGATTGAATTTTCCATTGAAGTCATGATTTTAGGTTGCTTACAAAGTATGCTTCATGTCATTGTCCAAATGCAACAGAAAGTATTATCCAGTAACTAAAAGCATTTGGTTAAATTTAATAAAAAATACAGTGCACAATTCACCATACTATTTTTGTCATCTTTACCACTAAAATATGTTTTTCTGTACACACCCACACCATAGAAAAAGATGATAAATTCTTATAAGCACTTTCAATCACTCCTCCAAACCCTTCTTCCATCATTCTCTTACAAATCTATATGAGCTTTTTTAGATGTACCTGGGTAAATGCGTCTGTAGTAATTTTGTTTGAGGATTACTAATGGTGTTTAAATCATTGCTGTATTTACTCTGGTAAAAGTCATTTTTTGACTTTAACAGGCTTAATATTTTTAATAGGTTAGAATTTCATCTGTGAGCATTTACACTTTTTTTACATTTCACCTTTTTAATAATGTCTAAATGCATTTTGTTCTTGAAAAATATTCTTGACCCTCAATACACTTTCTTTCAAGTAAAATGATGTAAAAATAGAGCATGACCATTCTTAGGGGCTGGGAAAACACTACACAGAGAAGTTCTGCAAATTGTAGACAATTCAATTTAATGTACTGCAGTAGGCAGCTATATCTTTTTATTGACCCAAGTTTAAGTGTAAGAGATAAACATAATTTACTGTGTAGTGCTGTTACTTTTGAGCACTAAAATTGTACATTAGTAGTATTTATTGATGTTATTTTTTAATTGTAAGTTTTAAGATAACATTTTTTTTATTTATTTCCTAGATAAGTCACAGACCTGTGGAGAACTGTGGTGGTGCGAGGTAGAATGAATATTCATTTTTTCAGTGTGCCTTACTGACATCATCTAGATCCTACAACAGGACCGCTTACAAATGAAGAAATAACATTTGTTTTGCATGGCTCAATCTGTATTTTGTGATCTAGTTTAAGGAGCTTGATAAATAGATCTATTTAATGTATTGTAGGATTACGCTTAATACCAGAAACCGTGTTACTTACTGTGTTGTTTACTTAAAAAAAATTAAATTGTTAATAATAATAGGATTTATGTACATAAAAATCCTATATATACGTTTACCACCAAGGCAGGTTACCTTCCCTTAGTGATTGCATAAAAAAAATCTAATAAAATAAAGCTTTAGTCTAACAAATACAGCCCAGTTTGCTTAAGTGCATTTCCTATATTGTTGAAATTTTATTTTGTAAACGAATAAAATAAAACGGCGAGTGATTTGCAAGTATTTATGAGTTTTGATATATATGCAAACAACTAATTTTAATACTAATTGATAAAATCTATAATAATTGATAATGAAATTTATAGACAATCACTAACACAAAGCTAAATTTCTATTCAGTACCGTAGCAAAATTAACAGGGAATAAAAGCTACACGTTTCTTTAATATCAGGCAAATAATTCAGACTACTCATATATAAATTCAAATTATTCTATACAAAAAACACTAGATAGCACTATAAATATAACAGATAATCAGGTGCAAAGTTTTACTTCTGTTAAAGGGGATTAAATTAATTTCATTTATTTCCTGATCAAAAACCATCAACTTGTGTACTAGATCCCTTTCCTACAAGTTTCTTCATAAAGATAATACAGAAAGTAATTAAACCTGTTCTATAAATGATAAACTCTTCTTTTAATTTTAATTCAATTTTATATTTATAACACTTTTAAACAACAAACATCATCTTAAAGCAGCTTTACACAGAATGCAATAACAATGAAAAATGTAGGTTTGTCCTTTATGAGCAAGCCAGAGGCGACTATGAGAAAGTAAAACTTCCTGAGATAAAGTAGGAAGAACCAGACTCAATTGGAAACCCATCCTCATTTAAGTGACATGTTATAGGTAATTACAGCATATTGTAATGTTTAAATGTAGTGTAAATTGTAGACTTGGGTCAGTCCCAGTTCATCCTTAAAATCAAGGAACAGGAACCTAATCGCTGGTACCTACAGTAACCTCAGAGGCATGAAAACCCACACGAGAAAAAAGAGGGAAAGAGAAAAATATGGATTATCGAGCGTATTGCTGTGTAACAGTTGTGTAAGGACATATTTTATAGATTGGGGACATCAGTAAGACTATAGTAGACTATGGCAGCAAAACAAAAAGGGACCGCCAGAAGATAACACAGACATAAGGGATCTCTGAAATAAAGGACAGACCGCCACACCACCGATAACAAACCTGAGTGAATTTGTAAAAGTGGAGGAACGACAGCATACAGATATCCCATGATCCTTTCAGTTCTGCTTCTTTACTTGCGTTTTCAGCCTTGACTTGAACACTGAGAATGTGTCTGAGTCCTGAACACTTATTGAAAGGCTGTTCCATAACCGTAAATAGCCTGCACCATTTGATCTAAGTAGACATGGAGGATCATAAAAGCACAGAGGTAGTATTTTATAATAAATGCGAGATTCAATGGGAAGCCAGTGTAGACTGATTAAAACAGGGATAATGTATTTATATTTTTTAGGTCTAGTACTCTTGCTGCTGCATTCTGGATTTACTAGAATTTATATATACTTAATAGAACACCCAGACAGTAGAGCGTTACTGTAGTCTAATCGGTAAGTAACAAAAGCACAAACTAGTTTTTCTGAATATGTTATTGTATTCCTAATTTTGTCAAAATTTTAAAAGTGAAAGAAAGCTATCCTGGTAATGTTATTTACATTAAACTCAAATGAACAACTAGAGTCAACAAACACACCAAGGTCTCTGACTTCGTTACACGCAGAGACAGAAAGACCATCTGCTGATGATACATAATCCGAAAGTTTACCTGTAGTTGCATGTGGTCCTAGTTAAAACTTCTGTCTTATCAGAATTGAGTAGTAGTAGGAAGTTATCAAGCATCCACTGTCTAATGACCTTTACACAATTACCAAATTGTTAAAATGACCTTTCTTATCTGGCTTTGCTGAAACATACAACTTTGTATCATTAGCAGTGGAAGCTAATACCATATTTATGTCAACTGCTGTGCCACAAACATTTTTAGAATGTTTGAGGTAAAGGGAAAGTTTGATATTGGCCTAAAGTTGAAGAGCTAACAGGGGTCAAGATCAGGCTTTTAATTAGGGGGTGATAACTGCCAGTTTAAAATATTTAGGTCTCGTTTTAGTTTTGTTCAGGAGACAGACACAGTCTCAATATGATGAACCCTGAGTGATGACACAGACTAGCCGACAGCCGGTTTGGCCTGTTAGTCTGCTCCCTGGCCTTTGACTTCATGGATGTGTAATGTCACTGTTTAACTAGTCATGTTCTAAGACCATGTCATAAATAACAATAAGATAAGCACCCTCCTAAATGGGATAGATCCTGTCCGGCCTTTACAGACCAGCCTTGCCCTCACAATTGCTCCAGTTATCGATAAAGCCAACATTAGTGGTTAGCATCGTTACCTCATAGCAATAAGGTCCCAGGTTTTTATTCGTAGCAGGGGTCTTTTTGTGTTTAATTTGCATGTTCTTCCTGTGTTTGCGTGGGTTTACTCTGGGCACGCCTGTTTCCTTGCTCAGTCCTATGCAGGGTGACCTCCGGCCTGGCAAACATTTTATTTAAATATTTATTGCATGCACACATACCAGTAGTTGTCAGTATAAATAAATAAAATATTTATTCTAAAAATCCAGTTTAATATACAATAAAAAAAAAATGATTTAATCATCTGCTGATTTTGTATGTTTGCCCACTGACAGAAAAATAGTCAGCCTATATGGTAGGTTTGTTTTAACAAAGAAAGACAAAAACGAAAACAAAAAAATATATAAATGAATTTGCGTTTTACTGGTAATGATTAAAGATTAGTTGCACTCTTTAAAGGACTCACCTGATCGACGTGCCCCTAATCTATATTACTTCACTCTGGCAATCTGGGCCCTTACCTATAACACTTAGCTTGTCTCATCTGCTCAACACTACCAATACGGATTCCAGACTTTTTTTGCACACCAAGGATATTGCACAGCATACATGTATATTTTGCATATCACCCGCACTTCACAAGGAACTCAGGGAGTTTCCTTGCAGACATATGCACATTTAGAAATTGCACAGCACATAGACACTTTACATAGACAATTCCCCAAATTCTCTTTTTTCACTATTTATATGCAGATTGTTCATATGCTTTGATGCATATGCATATACTACTGTTCATACTTCATTACTACTGTTCATATGCTTTACTCATTATACTTATTTGTACTGTTTTTTAACTTACTTTTTAACTTACTTGTTCTGTCTTATTTTGGTTTATAAAAACAAAACTTGCACTATCACTGCATAATGTAATACCCGTGGTTATGTATGTAAAAAATAATCTTTGAATTTGAAATTTGAGTTATCGTCACCAATCTATATTGTCAGTTAGCAGTACTGTTTGGCTGTTGGCGGTCTGATAAAGACACTGGTTTACCCTGGTGTTCATTGGATCTAAAAATGGTTTGCATCATTCAATCATATCTCAGATTTTCAAAAATATTTCACCCCTGTGTCCCACCAGGAGGACAGTAAAACAGTAAAAGGGTTCATTTTATATCCTAACCATATATTGGATGCATTAATGCCAGCTGAACAATTTTTAAAATAATAAAAAAAAATTTCATAAAAATTATTTTCATTATTTTATCTTCCACGTCTGGCTGACATGCAGCAAAAGCTGTCAGACTTTTAACTAGGAATGCATAAAAAACTACATAAATTACATTATTTAGTTATTTTTATTTTAAAAAATTATTCTTTCAATAGATTTTGGTAGTCTGTATAAAGGAAAAATATTGAATATCATTGCTGTTTGTTAAAAAAATTTATAGACTTATCATATACGACTGGTACTTATCATATTGTTACTGAATAAATAAATTGGCCTTGCACTCCTTGTACAAGATGCACTCTACAACACTGCACTGTTACATCCAACAGAGGGCACTGTGACTCAATGTAAAGGAATAAAAAGTACATATCCTGCTTTAATTTATATGTAATGTTTTATGCAATGTACTTTACCTGTAAGTATAGAAATAATCCTGCTAATCAAAATAATTTGCCTGTAAACTAACTTACATTTAAAATAATGTGAAAAAATTATGCTCTATTATGAAAACCCCCCCAGTATTTTAGACCGATTATGGTGATTTTGTAAGAAAGTGGATCTACAGAAAATATAATAAACACATTATAAGCATAGACAGAACAAATACAAATGAAATAAACAGCGCACATAAAGACTTTTCTAGAGATTCACAGTAACACACTTAAATTAATTTCCAAATCATGTGTTCTTAACTGCAGTTCAGTCAAATGTAATCCTGAGTTTGCAGCATTACACTAACTATTGCAGATACACACATCCCTAACATTAACATTTTATGGCTTAATATAAATTACTGTAATGTACTGCACTGTTACTGTAGATTAGGGTATTTACAGTCTTAATTGTGGTGCTTGTAAAAACCAAAAATGAGAAGAAATACAAAGCCTTTGCTTAAGTTTCTAAATGCTAAAGAAAAAACCCAGTCTCGGCAAAGCTGCTCTCTCTTAAGTTATATAAAATGCTGAAATCCTATGTGTACACAGTAAAAGCTCAATGATTTTACATGAACCCCTGACATCCTAAGCAAAAACTAATATTATTCTTTGGCTAGTCAGCAGAAAGCCCACTATAGCTGAGAGAAGTTGTTAGCTGTTTTTCCTGACTTTCACATTTAAAAGCTGTTGAAGTTAATTACTGTCATTGCTCTGTGACAGGTTTAAAGTCCAAATGGGTTTTCAGGAGGGAAATGAGTCTGTATGTCATATAGCATGGAATTTGGGGGCATTGACACTGAAAAACTTGGTAAACGCAGGCAGTAAGAAAGCACTTAAACCCAGAATGTAGCTCATTTCAGTAACAGATAGGAATGAAATAGCTTATTAAAGACAAAATGCAGACACTGACTTCTGTTTCAATATATAAATATTAGTAGATGAATCTGAAATGTGCAGGGAGACAATCTGGACTCCATCTGAGCTCGATGTCGCTCCAAAAACAGACCGGTGCATGACAACAGATTATTTATTTAAAAAAGTCATGATTAAATGATTTAAAAAATGCAGCTTATTCTATACATGTCTAACATAAATTTCAAGTATTTCCAGTTCTGTGTACTCTACAGTATATATTCGACATTTCAGTGAACTTATTATGGCCCACTGGCTAAAGTTAAAAGTCCTATTTCTACAGAATACAGAGACATTGTATGACTCCAACTCTGTAAGAAAACTGGGACTCATACTGGGACTCATTCTGTGAGGATAGAACACCACAGCTCGTAGGTAAAACACTTCGACTAATGACTTGCTGACTTTTGGTCAAGCGGTTTATCATACTGTGTTTCTTGATTGTTTCCTCTTGTCTGTTTTAATATCTACATCTTCATATAAATTACTAACACAGTATTAAATTAGGGTGAAAGTAACCAATAACTAATTGTTACTGTAATTAAATATTTTTGTAGGTACTTCATGTACTTAAGTACAAATTTAGGTAAATATATCTTATTATTTTTAAAATCACAATTTAATACCGTGTTCAACTAAAACAGTTTACCAAATAATAAAGATGTCTTGATTGATTGTACCTGTTTCCCAAATTTGTTATTTACATTCTTACATACTAACAAAACATAGGACTGGTAGCATAGATCACTGAGCAGGGCTATATTGTATCATTTATTTTCCAGCCTGGGTTTTGAGTTAAGTATACTTGCAATCACTTCTTTGCAATTATGTATGGTTTCAGTGCATTATGGTTAAAAATTGGTAAAGATGTTACAGAAAGAGGTAAAGAATACTTTTTGTTTTGTTTATTTGGGTGAAATATTCCAGACTCTGTTTTATAATTCAGTGAATCAGTAAAAACCTCAATAAAGAAAACAGCACAAAATGAATATTTTGTTGTACATTTGCATGCACTTTCTTCCATAGCGACAAGCAGGCGTTTCTCTTATGGAAAGGGAAAACATCTTTATGCTCCATCAACAGTAATTATCAGCAATTGTAAGAAGGAAAACTATTACTGCTAATGTTGGGAGAAAGTTATATCTGCACAGATGGCTTCATGCTTTTTCTCCTCCCAGCTTTGCTAAATCCTTGGAGAGTTTAGTTCAGCAGATTAGTGCTGTCAACTGACAAAGACAGGCAGCTGCTGCTCCTCTCCTGTGTCTTGTCTTTTAGGCTCATGTGAAGCAATCATTCCCATTAATGCACCTTGAGAGGACAAGCTGTGAAGTCCTAACCAGCTCACCTGCGTCAACAGAGTCTACTAAAGTCCAGTTCATTGTTAAAGAAGTAGAAGAAAAAAATTGTAATGGGTCTTAAACCCAAAGGAAGATGATTAAGTGAATTCTATTACAGGCTATTACAGGTTATTATTCTTTTGTTTTATTTTCGACAGCTCCAGACTCCAATGCTAAAAATCCAAGTAGGAAATCATTTAACAAAGGTAATATATAGCATATAGTCTTACACCTTAACTTTTATTATTATTTTCTAGTACAATTTTTAGTTCTATGTCTATTTCTAGTATAGCTGTCAGTAAATAGGAGGTTTAGGCGGATGTCAGTGCGGATTATATACACGACTAACTGGGAAAATTAATCAACTACACAAGCAGCACCTAAACAAAATTAGAAGCATAAAAAGTCATAAGACACATTGGGAACCCCGACAAGACTTACAGGATAAGCACATGACATGCAGAACAGAAGAATAACCGAGGAAACGTTTTTGCTTAAATTACATGGTTGCCCTCTGGTAGCCTGAAAAGGTATTGTCAGTTTTTCCATGTTCTCAGCAATGATCAGTAGTCCATTTCATTTTCACATAACAACAGATGTCAAAGACACGTTGACAAACAACAAAAAATTTTTCTAATAACTTAAAGACAGCTATGTCTCAGGTCTCGTTACCATAATTTCATAACACTCACAACACTGCAGGCTTGTAAAAAGAAGAAAACACGATAGCTTAAGTAAATATCTAACCCATGTAAGCAGCTTACTAAATGTTTGGACATGTTTAATAGCTTGCAATGAAAATGTGTTCCGATATCGTATTGAGACATGTAGAAAGTCTGTAACGAGTATATTGAGTTACTAGGGTTGTACTTGTACTATTTAAAAACCTCAAAACTTTATAACTGTAGATTATACCTTTTACACCACACTCTCAAATACTTACTTAAATTTCAACAATTGAAAAGTCGTCCTAGTTTTTCCAGCGTTCATTTTGCAGAACTCTGTCGATTACATTTTGTAATACATTTTGCATTTTTGTTCCGTAATTTAGGTTATAAGAGCAGAAATCACAATTTAATGAAAGAAATATTAGAATTTAGGTTGTTAATGTAGGTTAGTGTTTCTGATAGTGTTTAAACTGCACTTACCCCGACTGACTGCACACCACTGACTTTGCCAAAATGTGTTAACATCAAAACTTCAACAAAACATAACTAAATAGAATTTCTTTTTTGATGTTTTTTGACCACATCGTAATCAATTATTGAGTAGGATTTTATTTAGACTTGCACTCCATTGCCCTTAGGATAAAAAAAGTTTCTCTTTGAGTTATTTCAATGTATAATCGATGTCCTAAATGTATAAATGGCAGTAAAGCTAACATTGTGACAAGAATATTGTTAAACATCCTATTAAAATAACATTAAAACAAACTGAAAGTTGTCACGTTGTTGAGGTTTTGACGAGTAAAACATGATTATATTTACTTTGTTTTTTACATTTATTTAACACAGTAACATCTGCTGGAAATAACATGTTTAACACTTAGTGTTTGTCCAGATACATTTTCATTGCTGTTGTATTTCTGTGGTAACGTATATGTATCGTTACCCAATTAACACCTTCATAAACACTGAATATAGATGTTTAAAGTTCAAAGCAGAATTTACAATTTTCACATTTTTACAGGTTTAACTAACACCAGAGAGAAAGATTCATTCAGGGACAGAATGAAAGTGGAGCAGAGGAAGGAATGAACACATTAATTCATTAATCCTTTTTACTACTGCTTTCTCTGTCACTACTATTAAGTTGGGTCCAATCAGTTAATGTGGGAAGTGGTGGCTTAGTGGTTAAGGTTTTGGACTGATACCAGAAAGACCAGGGTTCGAGTCCCAGCACTACCAAGCCACCACTGTGGGTCCCTGAGCAAGGCCCTTAACCCTCAGTTGTGTAAAAGAGATAAATGAAAGCTGCTCTGAATAAGGGTGTCTGAAAAATGTTGTAAATGTAATCACTTTCTGTGCATCATTAATGAAATTTGTTTCTGTTTTTGTTTCAATTACTGCCCTGATTTTTATTTTCATTACTATGGCAGTTAAGATTAGAAGACATTTAAACCACAGTATCCTCTGTACTGACCAAACTAATGGAGGAGAAAAGAGCCAGAAGAAATTCATCCTTTGGTCATTGTACTCTTGCCATGTGAAGAGCATCCTGACTGCTGGTACAGCATCAGCACCGCCCACAATGGCAAAAGCACTGCTGAGGGAAAAATGAACTGCCTGCCACAGTGTTGGAACTGCACTTCCCTCATCGACATTAGGTATTGTGTCAAAAAAAATGCCAATAAATGTAGTAAAGTTTAAAATGAGTTTCATACTAAATAAAATCATTTTAAAGCAACATATTTTCTTGTACTTAAGCCTTAGTATTTGAAATGATTGTATTAAATATATGATTAGGGAAAGTTAAGACATTAAACGATACATTTTCTATTTAAATTAACCCAGAATATTAACACTTTAATGCATAAACCAACTTATCATATTTGTAAAGTAAATCATTTTGTAAAATTATACATATATTGTTTAAAAAGGAATATCGATGCCTGACAGATGAGCTTAGCTAAACATTCACAATGAACCTCTTCCGTCTCCTACTATAGGAAATCAGACATAAAAGTAATCCTGACTTGATAAATGTGGGACAGCATATTTACCTTTTTTAAGGATATTTTAATTTGGGCAATTTGCCTTTATTTATAGGACAGACAGGGATGAAATGGTGAAGATAGGGAGAGGGTGGTGGAACCGAAAAGAACCCGAGTCTAAATCAAACTCAGGTCGCCGGAGCACAACTGCGTGCCGGCCGGCACCGTAACCCACTACCCCACAGTTTCAAACACATTTAAGCAATTCAGTATCAACTGGGCATGTGTCTCTGTGAGGACTAAGCTGATGTGGCCGGCGGCGGCTGCCTGATGGCCTCAATCTACTTCTGTGCAGCTAAAAAGCTCTTACTGCGTTGCTGAAAAGGCTGGTCTGGGACGGCTCAGGACACAGACACAGCCAGATGGTGCTCACCTGTACATGGCATGGCTTAGTGAGCATTCGACTTCTCATTGTATAAAGCGTGAGGTCAGTTGCTGTCCAAAGTTCCTCAAGAACTACAGGGTGATGTCCACTCTTGTGCAGATCCTTTCAGGACATTATGTGTATCATTAGACTGAGTCACACTTAACATGCTCATCTTTGGCCCTAATATGCATTCCCTGGGCCATGTGGGACAGCAGTTCTATTAGAAAGAGAGGGGCAGCAGCGGCTCAAATAGTTATAGGGCTGAGTTGTTGTTTGAAAGACCAGGAAGACCTGGGTTCAAGCCCCACTGCCGCCAAGTCTGCCACCTTTGGCTCCTTAAGCAAGACCCTTAACCCCTCCTGCTCCAGGGGTGCTGTTTCATAGCTGACCCTGCGCTCTGACCTCAACCTTCCAAGGTGGGATATGCGAAGAAAAACATTTTACTGTATGCTGTACAGTGTAAAATCATGTATGTGACAAGTAAAATTTTAATTTAACTTTAAGGCAAATAAAATCACTTTAATTTTTCAAAAGGCATTTTGTAGTGACTGAAAGGACCTAAGGGAAATAATTAGTATGCAGGTTAATGCTTTGTCTTTGTTTTCAATAACAAAAACTATTTAAAAGCAAATCCACTATTAAACTAGACTATTTATCCAGCTCAGTTTTATAACATTAAAAATCTTAATTAAGCAATCATCCCAAATGGGGATCCTCTTGTGGATACGGTGTAAAGATTATGGTTACTGGGATTATTTGCATTATACACATCTGTACATTCAGTGCTAAAGAGTCACAAATTTATCATTACATATTAGATATTATAAAATTCCATATTAAAAAAGATAATTAATTGTTTAATGATTTTGTCTTTCTTAAAGTCATTTTAGTCATTTGATTAATGTTTTTTACTTGACAGGTAATTTATTTTTTATCATGGTTTATTCTTTTTTTCTTTCTGCTCACGTGTTTAACAGAGTGGATAAATGTTACAAAAATGAAAGCAAAATATTGCATTTTAAGTGCTTAAATTTCACATTTACAGTCAAGTCAAGTCTTTATTTCTATAGCGGGATAGTTTTAAAGCAGCTTTACAGAATTACAACAGAACTGACAATATTAAACACTTACTAAACACGCAATTTTATTAATTTCTATTAATTAAAAGATCCCAACTAAGCAAACCAGAGGCGACAGCGGCAAAGAACCAAAACTCCAACAGTGTCAGAATGGAGAAAAAACCTTGGGCGAAAACCAGGTTCAGTCGGGGGTCAGTTCTCCTTTGACCAGATAAACCAGTAGGTTATTCCACACTGCACTAAAGTTTCCAGAGATCACTGAGACACTGCCTTATTGTCTCCAAGTGATGGTGGCGACGGTGAGCTCGGAATAACAAAGAGCAGACATATGTTAGCGTAGATGCAATTCGACTGGTGATAAACAAATATATTATGTGTTATTGGTGGTGTTTCTCGGTTCCGGTTGATCTGATTATTGCAGTCTAACAATCCTTCAAAGGGTTTAAATAATGAAAATGTGTGTATTATGTGTAATTCAGGTTAAAGAGATGTGTCTTTAATCTCGTGTTAAACTGGCAGAGTGTGTCTGCCTCCCGAACAGTGCAGGGTAAATTATTCCAGAGTTTAGGCTCTAGATAAGAAAAGGAGCGCAGCTATAATAAGATAAGAGTCACTCAGGTAATGAGGTGCTAAAACATCCAGGGTTTTATAAGTAATTAACGGAATTTTAAAATCTATATTTAATAGGGAGCCAGTGCAGTGTTGACAGAACCGGGTCAATATGATCATACTTCCTGGTTCTAGTGAGACCTCTCATTGCTGTGTTTTGGACCAGCTGGAGTTGGTTTATTAGGCATAGGAGATTAAAGTACCACCCACTCTGTAGCAGATTTTGCTGGAAGAATCAAGCTTTTTGCCCAACATGTGCGGCAGAAAATTAATTTGTATCCCTGTTTAACAAGGCAGGAACAAATGCAAGTGCGCATTAGCAATTTTTTACACTAACTGAGGCAAACTAAGAAAGATGTAAACACAATACCAAGCCAAAAGTCATGTAAGGGTCAGACGATGAACAAACAGGCATGAGCAAAAAAAGGAGAATCAGGAAGTAGATTTAAACGCCAGAAAAACAATTATTGAATGAACATGTGGCGTAGACTGTAACAAAACACTATTTTGCAGTAACAGTGAGGTGTGTAAGTGTGGCTGTGACTGTAATTGGGTCCAGATGTGTGTGTTCGGAACTATGGTAAGTTTGAACTGAAAAGAGGTAGGGTGACAGGCTGTTTAGTCGTCAAAGACCAGGTTTAAAGGTCAGCTGTATTCTGGACAGTTGGACTCCGGTGTGGACATCATGAAGACACCAAATACCCCGGTGACAGTGTTAGCCATTGTGCTACCTATAATTCAAGCTTCTACAAAATGTATATTGTGCAAATTATGATTACAAAACAGCAGTAACCTCAGCTATTATTATTTTTAGGACTGTCACAACGAAATAAAGGTTGAAAACATAGACTTTTACAGTTATCCCGTTTACTGTATTTTTTATTGTACTTTTTCACTTCCCCCTTTCTGAAGAGGCCACACTTCCTGCTGAATGCTTTCATTTTGTCACCAGTTGTGCTTAAATTCAGCTATGCATACCGAACACCGTTTTTAGAGCTTTCTGGTCTCCAATTGAAACCAGATGGTTTGAGTCCAGCATTAATGTGTACAGTGAGACTGGTTTATAAAAGTGAGGTTTTTAAATTATTAAAAAATAATTGAAAAATGGACAAAGTAAAAAATGAATAACAAATAGATAGTTTATAAACACATTTATAAAGATAGAATGCAATTAAAGTGAAATTAAAATGTTTTTTCCTGGTTAAACATACAGTTGTTTCTAAAAGTATTGGAACAACAAGACAAATTTTGTTCTATACACTAAAGACATTTGGGTTTTAAATCAAAAGATACATATGGGACAATAGATCACTATTTTACTCATGCAAATGAAAAGGCACATATAGATTTAAAGAGGCTCAAACATTCATGTGCTTATTCCTTGTTGGCAATATCTGCCTCAAGCCATCAACCCACCGATATAGCAGTGTTTTACTAAGATGCTTCTTTTCACATTTTTTTTACAGCATCTTTGCTTTCTTTTGCTAATAAAACTACTTGTTTAATACATTCCAAACGATGGTGCTGACTGTTTTGGAGTGAAATGGTTAGGTTTACGCTTTTTGTGAAATTCAGGGCTAAAGCCGAGAGTTATTTACTGATAAAACAATAAATGTATCAAAACACACCTTTTGTGGGAACCTTTTGTGATGAGTACAGTATCTAACAAGAACACCATGGTGATGTTTATTGATATGAGGTGGAGGAATAGGCTTTGTAATTACCCAGCTTTTTACTATAAACACCATAACACCCTGAGACATGAACCCTTAGATGAGATATTTTGTATTTAATTATCTACATGGAGTGAGAGGTTGAGAATAAAATCCAAATTGCCTTTTAATCCGAACTTGGAGATTTGATTGCGTCTGCTCTTTATTGAGGTGCAAAACAGGATTAGCTGGTGACCATATAGTCTATCCTGCTCTGAAGCTTAGCAGCTGGTAGGGACATCTGGGTACAGGTGGAAAAGGCTGCACCACCATTTGTTCACAAAGTCAGAGCAGCGCATTACAGGGGTCAAAGATCATGGAACTAGCAACAAAGCATGAAGGATTAGCATTTCTAACACCCATGGAGCTTGCGCTGAATAACAACGATCCTGATGGGCAGAGAGAAGAACAAGGAGTGAAAAAAAAGGTAAGAAAAGGTTAGCCGGTGAATGTGAGAGCTTCGAAAATATCTCACGGCAATAAACATATCATCTGGAATTCAGGGGTCAATCCTTATTTACATTCAAATTTTTATGTGTCATAAACATAATCATACACAGTCCAACATATAGTGAAATGTTTTTCTTTGCATATCCTATCTTAGAAAGCTGTGATACACCAGGAAGGGTTTTGCTCAAGGACGCAACAGTGGTGGACTTGGCAGTGGTGGGGCTTGAACCTGGGTCTTCCAATCAACAATTCAGCGGCTGAACCATTTGAGCCACCACTGCCCCAATCAGGGAAGAGCGCGAACGCATTTCCCCACTACCAGAAATTATACAGTGGAGATTCCCACATTTGGTGAATTCGCAGGGGTCAGCACAACCGGAGTGCAATGGTTGAGCCTCATCCAGGGAGAACCATCTTCCTAATCATGTTGTCTCCTCTGCCAGGTAGGTAAAATTTATCGATAAAACAATGAATGTAACTGAGCACATCTGGGTATCAAGAAACACCCTTTGATCACATGATCCAATATTTTTGACCACTTTTTTACATTACATATTTACATTACATTACGATATTTACATATAAATATTAAGAAATGGAAGCTAAATTTCTAAATTATTCATACATTATTTTGTCCAGAAACAAACAAAGAAACTAAAAACTTAAAAAAAACCCCCATAAAACTAAACTAAACACAAACAGACCTGACTGGACATGACTAAAACATTAACATAAACAGAAAACTGATCCTTAACCTGAACCTGACACATAATTTAACACAAATACTGACGGTGACACACAACAAAGCAGGACAACGACAGACTGAAACGACGGGGGTATAAAAACTAGGGAAAACAATCAACTGAACGAGAAACACCTAAACGCAACATGAAACAAGAACCACACATAAAACATGAGCAATAAACATAAAACGGGAGCATGAACCTTACACACACATATACATTCAGTATATACATGTATACATTTATCTGTAATAAGTAAACCAGAGGGTGATGTAAACACATCAATCGGTTTAAAGCATCCACACACAAACGGCTTCTTTTCAGTGTAGTAATTAATTTTTTTTGTTGTTTTGGCAGAGGATTTTGCAAAATTGTCATAATTATGAAAGTTTGTAAGCAAAAAATTTGATTAGAAAACAAAGTCTAATATTGAAATAAGTCCAAATCTAATTCATTGTCTATAGTAAAGTGATTTTATATTTCTATCATCTTCTAATCTTTTGTCATGGATAACAGTAAATATTGTATTAATTGTTTCCTACTTGGAAGTGTATAAATATTACATCATAAAGCTACATGTTTCTCTCTTGTGGCCGCTTTAGGTCCAGAAGAGGGCAGTATAATTCTGTTGAGTTAAAATCCACAGCACTCTTATAAGTGTTGTGGTTATCAGAGAATCAGCTTCTTTCCTCTTTTGCTGTATGTGAGCCATTGTGAATGAATCCATACTTATTCAGTCATACAAGATTTCAGATTAAATGATGTAACAAATGTAATTTTCTAGATGCATCCAAATTAGCACATTGCATATCTATACCGTATCCATGCCAGCGTGCTATGTAAGAAGTAAGGAGAATAAGTTATTATTACAACTTAGACAAGACAGACAAAATATATCACATCATTTACTGACACTGTTTATATTTAGGTATACTTTAATAGGTATTTATCATATAGGATGTATAGGAGAAAATACCGTCTTCCAAAAGTCTGCTCGTTTTATTCACAAGCGTTCTCAAGTGAGGTGTGGTCTTATGTAAAGTAAAAAGGAGATTTTTGTTTTGTTTTGTTCATTCGTGGGAAGAAACTGCCGTCAACTCTCAGACAAAAAAAAAAAAAAAAAACAGAATGCTAAATGATTATTAATATTATTTAGTTACTATTTTTATTGTATTATTCTGTTACATTAGGGAAGAACATACAGGATGATGTGCATTGATGTGATGTTTTGCTGGGATCATTTGTCAGTCTGTATAGAGAGGAAAGTCGCTTTAAGTCAATATAATAATTTCTCTGATTATAAATCCTTTCTTTTATTTTCTTTGATTTCACCCTGGAATGAGCTTATAAGTGTAAAAATAAGATACGCCGTACAGCATGCTGTGGTTTTCACAGGCAACAGATTTCATCTCAGCGCCATGTGCCATGAGTTCCAGACTTTAACAAGGCCAGATTAAGTGATATAACAACAGGTAGAAGCACAAATTACTTGTTTTTTACTACTAAAAACATTCAAATTGAAACGAATTCAATTCAGAGCAAAATTAACATGTGAAAGAGACTAACAATAAAGCAGATATGAAGCCATAACAATTATTTTAGAGTTAAAATCTTTCAATCATTTTTCTTTGTTTAGTTAAATCCAATTAAGATTAAGAGGAAAAGTTACAGATATAATTCCTAGGGTTATTCAGCCATGCTTCGCCATCTATTCTTCATCGATGTCATTGTTTGTGTGTGTTGGTTGCCAGCAGGACAGAGTGCTGATACTGTGGTGTAGCAGATGTGGCGCAGTGGCATGTGCGTTCCTGACTGGTGCTCGCCGTGTGATGTGACGGAAGAGATGAAAGGCGAGGATGTCACCACTGTGATAATTACCACTCATACAACAATCTACTTCGTCTGCCACTCTGTCTTCCAGTTGCTGCTGAGTGTTAATTCAGCTAAAAGTTTTTCCTGCATTTTCTTTCTCTTGTTTCAAGTTGATTTTATGAACACTTAATCGTATTATTAAATCAATTTGTTATTTTTATAATGTCCTCATTTTAAATTGTTTAAATACTATTTCTTTGAGTAACTATAGATTTTGTTACTAATTGCTTTACATTGTGAAAAATGTTCCACAATTAAGTGGCAGCACCATCACTGCCAGATTAATTGATTTAGATATAATTGCACCTAGTGCTCCAACACAGGCCAGTGCACTAAAAGCTAACAGAGAATGATTGGGGCAGAAATTTGTGGGGGAAGGGCAGCGGACAGGACAGGACAGTCCATCATATTACCCAGTTTTAATTTAACACACTACTGTGACAATTGTGATAAAAGTCCTCTGTTCCGATGTGGATGTTTTCTTGTTATAAATTTAAATTTGAATGACACATATTAACACATACAAACTGTATCATTATATTAGTGTACTATAGATTATTAATCGTTTATTGTCCACATTCACTAAAATCTCTGGTTGAATGCTGAACATTCAGTCATTCTACATGCAGGAGAAATAGAGTAACATGATAAAGGACTATAAAGAGTTCTTATTTTTTAACCAAATGCATTATTTCGACACATCGACATCTGATGTCGTATCAGAAAAGGTTATTTCCTGATGCAACTACATACAATCACTAATTGTACGCCGTCAGTTAGCAAAAAGCTAGAAGAAGTGAATTAGAAAGTATGTTCAATGAACTGCAACTTGAACAGTTGTCTTACTTTTTATGTTTTATTGATATTTCCAGATTTTTACAGATCTGATGCACCACAGAGAAAAATATAATATATATTAAAGTTTTGCCTCTCCTGAGTTTATTGGTTAACAGAATTAAGATATTACCATAATCCATGCAACACTACCTTCACAATTAAATAGAATATTATATTATATAAATCAGTTGTTCCTTTATTATCTTTAAAATCATTATTTGCACATACGAAAACCTTAAAAAGGGCTTAACTCAGCCTGCATCTGCCTTCTTTTCTCACTCACTAACTACTTTTTCAAGGACTTGGTCCTGGGTGGGCTGCCCTGCCCAAATACACCGAACTGTAACATAGCCAAGCCTCCCAATCATCCAGAAGGTTAAAGCAGGCCTCTTTCTACCATTACTGCTGTTCAAAAATGTGGGTCACAAAATTATTTCCAATTGAGTTTGAGGTTCAGGTCCTTCTTATCAAAAAGAGCGGTGGAAATAATCAGTGGTTGCTTCATGCACATGTTCATGCGTACTGAATGGCATGATGGAAAAAGGTCAGGGGTTTAGACCCAATGCTGAACGCACAGCCTGAAATCTGCTTGTTGTAATTGAGCAACTTATTAACGCATGTGGTGTAATTGCAGGGTTAAACAGACTATGATTCAGCAGATGTTGTCTGGAGGCAGCCACTGATACTCCCAGCCTACATTACACCCCCCAGCATGCATCCATTGAGTAATTTAGTGAGTTTAACAGGAGGGCAAAATAGATGGTTGATTGAAAATGCACTCATTAAAAGGCTCATTATTACAAAGTGATCACAGATAAAGAGCCGAAGCCTCCAGACCCAAACGTGAAATCCCAGATAAAGATCATGTCTTTTAAGAGCTGCCCCTGCTGATTACAGTCAACCTCTTAAACCTTAAGTCCAGCGTATGCTGTTCACTGAGCACACACTACCTGGGGGGGGGGTTCCTCACAAGTAAATTTGTAGCCTAGGCATCACTCAGATTCGAGAATACTTTCAATTTCATTGTGTGTGTGTGTGTGTGTGTGTGTGTGTGTTTGTGTGTGCCTAACCTCAGAATTTATGACGTAGATTTCTTTTTCCCGTTACTATTTATAATATAAAATGATAACACTTGAATAACTACTGAACACTTTACTAACCACTTATAATATAAAAGAAATCAAATCTAAAGAATTACAAAAATCCATGACGAAGCACGTCTTTAAATCTGTTAGACACTTGCAGTTGCAGGTGCTACTGTAGTTAATTGGACCCCTGGGCTTTACCTGCTACCCGCCTCTTTTTCTCTCTTTCTCTCTTGCTGTTTCTTTGTCTTTTTCTTTATAAGAAATTATTTATATTACTTTAACAAAATATTAAAAATTACACACACACACATGCACACACACAAATACATCTTTCACACTTCATGATATTTTTTAGTCATACACTCTACGGTCCACTCTCACGCAGCCAAAGACCTTCAAGTTGATGGCATCAGGTTGAACATACATAGCAGGTTTTACAAGATTTATTAGATAAAGCGGAGATTATTGTGATGCTGTAACAGTTTGTTAACACACAACTCGGTTAACACACAACCCAGTTGTCTGTTCCATATACACCAGACATTCAGTGGATGATTCATGGGCTGTATGACTGAGGTGGAGGTTATATCATGTTTAACGTTTATCTAAACATCTTCTTATTTACCAGACTATCCTAGATAAGCCAGCACACACATACTGTACCTCCGCATTTAAAACCATTTATAGAAACTTTAACTTCTTCCAGAATAGTCTACCAATCTGCAAAACTATCTCTGACAATCTTGCAGTTAGCCATCAATTAGTGAATGTTTTTTTGGGATTTGTTGTTGGGTAAAAAGTCAAAAGAAGACAGAGACAATAATCATCCCTCAGTAACAGTTGCTAAATATCCAGATTTCTCCTAGCTTCAGTATTCCTCTCACCTGTTATCTTTGTATGTAGCAGCCTCTATCTGTCATTATCACCTGTCACGCCCTCTTAACCACCAACATTAGAATGCCTCATCTAGAGCCATAGTTGAAAAGGGGGTTGTGATGTGATGTGATGTGATGTGTGGGGTCTGAAAGGGGGAGTAACAAGCTTAGAGCAAGTGATGAGGGATGCTCAAAGCTACCAACAAGCCTGTAGAGCCCCCCCCCCCCCCAACCAACACACTTATTAGAGACAGCTGTTCAGAGGAGACAAGGCCATGTCAGATGTGATATGCCCACTGCAGCATGCCACCACAGTGCTAATCCCCGGGATCAGCAGGAGTTTACAGAAGCTCTGATCTGGAATGTTTTGACCTTGCAGACAGGTAATTAAAATCTGACAAGCTAATGTGTTGTCTTTTTTTAGATGGCATGAATTGCTGAGCTTATAACCAGTGTAGAAACCAATTTAACAAAGAGAGCAACACAACAATCATAGAAGGCATGTGGATGCTAGTGTATTATTTCTATAATTATACTGACTGACAAACAAATGGACAACCTGAGCAAAATACATTAATTATATACACCACAGTTATTACATTCACTGAATAACACTTACTTATTAATACATGCCGTAAGCAAATACAGTGAAATATATAATCCACACATACAAACATTTCAGCCATCATTTATCAAAAAGTAGTCAGCCACTGTTTGTATCAATTTTCACAGCAATTTACATACAGCTTGCTGAAACATAAGTCTGTACTTGATCAGACCTGTGTGATGATTTTCACAGCATGAACTGAACCTACTTTTTATGCAGACCCACAACCTCAGAGCTTCACACTGCATTGTGGGCAGAGTTTCATCATCCTATGAGTCTCGGAATCACAACGAGCTTATTAAATTTTCTGCACTTTTCCAGAAGCCATATAAAGGCATCGATGTCATGGACATACCGTGGAGTTGCCAAAAAAACTATTCTGCTGAACTAACAGTCCTTCATCCTCACATGCTTCCCGGCTCCAGCTCGCTCTCTGTACTGTATCTCGAGCGATAATATCTCAAGAGAAAGAGGTAATTTTAGCCAGGCGCAGGTTTGGATAGGACAACAGCCTGCTTTTGTCAGAAGGAAAGGTCTGAGTTATGGTGTGGTGACAGGCCTAAGGACCATGGTTTTATAACGCTTGCCAAATGCTTCCTGTGAAAACACAAGTTCACTGCTTAATGGCCCAAATTAGGCCCCCTGGATCAATGCCTCTTTTCTCTCTTATGGGTCTGACACAGGTTTTATGCCCAGTTTAAATGTTTTTCAACTCTAACATGTGAAAAACTGTCTAAGTATAAAAGTTATAGTATAATAGTAGGTGTGTTATTACCAGAGAAACAATGACGTCTTGAAAAATTGTAAAGAATAAGTCACTATTGACGAGCTTAATTGTCAAAAATAGCTTCCAGATGTGGATTAGAAATAAAATAGTTTTTTACACTGTAAGTGTAAAATTAGTCTTAAGAAATAATAATAATTGACTTCCCTTACACCACATTTAACTTTTCAAAGGTTGACTTATGGTAAAGTAATGAATAATATGTATTAACTTTTTATTTATCAATTTTTTAATAACCTGCACACGTTTGGGTTTAATATAAAAATCCTACTTTTACGTGCAAAAGTACAACCTTGTGTCTAAACATAGCCTGTTACTGGGGTTAAATTAAATTAAATTAATTAGATGCTGCCATCTGTGGACTGAGCAGGATGGAACACCTCTCTGTGTGTCTCAGGTCTTCTAACCATCAGATGATTGAAGCAATTTTTTTCCTCTGTGAAGTCCAAACATTATTAAAGTGTTTAGATGTCCCAGAGCTAAGCTCATCTCCAATATAGAGGACCGTAGACAGGTGTCTGGTCACTGATCACAGATATAAGCAGTGTCTTCACAGTCATCATGGCAGCATTTAATCACTGGGGAGGTTGTTGCCAAATTAAGAAAAGCAGCAGGTCTCTTGTAGTTAACATAATTCATAAGCCATAAGTCATGCAAAATGCCAACTGTTGTTAATTGTGCTGCAATTACGACCAGTTAGAGTGAAGCAATTGCCTTGCTTGGCCATCCAGACCATAAGTAATTAGTTTTAACCTGACCCTGACTCCTTAAGCTCAGTCTACATCTGATTCAACTCTGTTAAACAGATAAACAAAAATTAAATGAGAAAACAATAGCCAAAGTCTTATGACCAGTCTGTGAACCGACACTGTGTGAAGCTTAACTTCTCTCAATGGGCTTTTGTGGTTTGAAGTGTTCTTTCTCTGCTTGTGGTGACACTGACATGTCTCTGCTTTGAGACTGTTCTAGAAAGTGACGTTACACAGCATCCAGACACACAGTTGCGAGAGAAAGAACAATGTGAGTCGTAAATAGAAATTATGATAGATTTATTGTCACATTTTGAAACCCTTGTCCAATAAACTGTGAAATATATCACACTGTGCCTGCTGGAGGTGTATATGTATACCGCACTTTAAAGCTTACCCTCTCGTCTTATTGTTCAAGGTTTGATGCCTTAAGCTACTGCAAAAACAAACAGTACAAGAACGAACAAATAGCAGCACATTGTTTCACACAATCAAAAGCAAAAAGATGCCAAGCATGTGGATGGCATTGTTACAGACACAGAACAAAAAAGCAGTAAAGTAACATCTCCAGCAGTTGTTTTATGTTCACACTGGGCTCTAGTGCTAATCGGTGTCAACACAGAGTTAGAGCACAATGACTGGCACACCAGGCCGTCTGCTGTGGCAGGCCATGGCTTGTTACCTCTGACAAATATGTGTGTATCCGGGGGGGTTGCTTCCCATGCTGAAGTGCACTTCCTACAATGAAGGGCACTAAGCTCTGCAGTGTTTGTTAATAATGATATGCCTTGCCATAGTGACAATCTGCGTGCTAACACCATGCTAACGCATGTCTGGCTGACAGCTTCAGCACAGAGAACTACAAGGCCATTTTACAGCTGTCAGGCGCTGACAGCCATTAGCCCTGCTTACACTCCTCCACTCTTAGCGTACACTGTCAGGAAGAGTGGAGAAGCCATGACTCTATACCTGTACCTGTCTCCCCAACTAATGTCTGCTTTCTAATTAGCTCCACTTCGCCCTGTCGTAGAAAAACAAAGAGCAAGCTTTTATTTTTAGTCGGATACGTATTCTGATGTCTGTGTCTCCTCCGCTTGCTCTGTTTTTTCCTCCCACACGCTCCCTGTTTGTTTGTCAGCTTGGTTTCTCGTCTCTTTACTCACCTCCTTGGCAAAGTGTTTGATTTTGGGGTCGTTAAATGAGACGCTAATTAATATAGACAACAGGGAACTTTTTCATTCGGTGCATATGTCCTGATTTTTTTTCTTTCTGCATATGGGACAACAGGGAACTTTTTCATTCGGTGCATATGTCCTGATTTTTTTTCTTTCTGCATGATGGTTGTTCAGAGGTAGAGCAGGAGAAACGTTTGTACTGTGTCTGGCAGACCTGCTTCATTAAAACACACCAAAGTCTAATGTTTCAATCCGACCAGAGTTGCATTCAGACTGCATAGTACTGCATTCTGTTTATTAGGTTACATTTACTTCAGTAGATTTTGGGACAAAATGTCCTTTTATGAGTCGGTTTAATTGTCCTTATTTTTACTTTCACTCAAATAAATTTTTATTTACAGAAATTGACTTCTCTACATTTGATGTTGTTTCTCTGTTACTATTAAACGTTAAAGATGTAAATGTAGTCTTAATAATTAGTTTCTATAATTTTGTGTATAATGAGATGATGAGTCTCGCGATAGACTGAAGTTTGTATGTAAAACACACTCATTAATTAAAACACACATTCAGTTCCGAAAATACCAATTAAAGAGAGAGAAGAAGTGCGAATATCAGTAGAGACAGAAACACACATGACCTCAGCATTCATCAATTTATACCGCTGGGTCCCTGAGCAAGACCCTTAACCCCCAGTTGCTCAGTTGTGTAAATAAGATAAATGTAAGTCGCCCTGGATAAAGACGTCTGCCAAATGCTGTAAATGTAAATGTAGATGTTATACACACCGAAGAGAGAAACCAACAGTTCCATAATGTGACGTCTTCAGAACGTGTGCTGTTATCAGTGTGGAGGAATTCCAGCTCCAACCTGAGAAAATATCTTACAGTCAGTTTCATAATAAACACTATTTAATGGTGATTCTGTAACTATGAAGACTTTAATCTGTAAATTCTTATAAAATCACACATTCACTTCTTTTAACTCTTTTTTCTGTGTAATATATGTAGTTGTCATTGTGATTCTTAGTATTTTTTAAGGATTTTCCCTTTATTTAATTAAATCCAAAGTAACTAATAACTTACAACTGGAGGAATCTCATCATTCCAGACTTTATTTCTCTTTTCATCAAATCACTTCATACCTTCATACTTTTACTGTTACTTTTACAGTCATTATTTTTATAGTTAGTAGTATTTTTTTGTATTTTTTGGCTGCTCTACACACCTGCATTTCACAGAGACTCACTATAACTATAACACTATAACTTTTCTATTAACCTCACTTTCGGCTGAATTTGTTTAGTTTAACAAATAATTGTCAGCTTCAAGTGTATCTGCTATTTGCAAGCAATCGAATTATATTAAATAAAACACATTGACACAAATCAGCTATACATAAACGAGGACATCTAAAATATTAATATTACATTTCCCCTTTTTAAATTTCTCTCTAATAAGTAAGCCAAATGGTGCAAATGTTCCTGGAATACGTTTAAGAAGGAGCAGGCCAAAAAGAAAATCTATCTGCCCGTGGCCGAGGGTTAAGTGTGATTATAGAATCCACTCTACTGTGTACTTTGTGGTTAAAAAAATCCAATTGTGTAACCAGGAAAATGTATTCATAGTTTTGACATGTTGAGTTAACTGTTCAATGTTGGAGACATGGCTGAAAAGACATATTCATAGTTTGTAAGTGATACTTTATTCAGTAGTGAAATATCTTCTGCTCACTCATGCAGCGTTATTGTCAGGGGCAGTGGGCAGATTTTAAGTGATGAGACTTCAAGCACCACCAAACTACCATTTCTGGACCCCTGAGTCAGGCCCTTTAAAATAAATAAATGTAAGTCATTTTGGATAAAAATGTCCTTCAAATATAAAATGTACAGAAGAGTTGAGGAGGAGGCCAGGAACATTGTGGACCACATTGTCCTCCTGTTATGAATATCCTGTATATATTTATGTAGACATTTTTTAATTCAGTTCAATTCAGATAGTAAAGCAACACCATTAATATAAACACAATGTAGTTTTCAGCGTTATACAAACTCGAATAAATACACTGCATATGTGAGTGCATTATTAGTTGTCATTAGTTAAACAAATAACTGCAGACCTATGACTGTATTCTGATTCGAATCTGCCTGCGTCCTAGAGTCTTAAAACTAGAAGTTCCTCTTTAAACATCAACGGAGGCATTAGTGTTAATCGTCCTTTCTTGGGAAGTGGTGGCTCATTGTTAAGGTGTTGGACTACCAAACCGAAAATTGTGGGTTCCCAGCTCTACCAAGCTACCACTGTCGGGTCCCTGAGCAAGGCCCACAACTCTCGGTTGCTCAAGTGTATAAATGAGATAAATGTAAGTCGCTCTGTAAACGGCAGGGATTTATAAAGGTTTATTTAAAGGGGTGTTATTTATTTAATTTTTTTATATGCTGAAAATATCTCTGCTTCAAATATTACTAGATATCATAAATAATTATAGATATGACATTAGATAGAGAATGACAACAGAATAGCAAGATTCTGTCCCCAAATATGCTGGCCTAGTATCATGTTAAAGAAATGACAAGATATAAAATGAAGGTTTGATGCACATAATTGTTGTTCAGATATAAATATAATAAATAAATTTAGTTCAATAAAATACAATGAATCTACTCAGCAATCTATCCATTCGTTGTCTTTACCCGTTTATTCCTAATCAGGGTCACAAGGATCTGCTGGAGTCTATCTCAGAAGTCACCCTGGACAGTCGATCACAGGGACACATACAGACAAACAACCACACACAGGAAACAGTGCTAATCACTAAGCCACCGTGCTTCCCTTACACAGCTTACAAACCTTTAAATAATTTACTTTCCCTACACAGTGTGAAGACAAAATATTATCTCTCTTTTTTTAGTTTTAGATCCAGGAAATCTTGCTTGTTAGACAGTCCTAAAAGTGTAGTGATCACCGGCACAGTATTAGATTTCCTTTTTAGTTATGACATGGGGTAGAAGAAGCCATATGGTAAAAAAAAATATATTTTTCAGGCCAAAACATATTTGAAACTAAACGTTATATACTGTATGTGATGCTTAGTAAAGTATATTCTTAAAATCAAATAAGTATTTTAGTTCTTTAAGTTAGTCGTTAAAGAAATAAATTTCCAACTTTACAGAATGACATATGATAAACAGACTTACTTTAGGCTTTTCTCACATATAAACTTTGATCAGTGAACATTAACAGAGGCTCAACTTTACTTGTGTGATGTGCAAAAAAGAATGTTTTTTTTTAAAGTTAGTTTTTATGGAAACCATTAAGTTAATTGGTCTAAATGTTATTTATAGTATTTATATACTCTGTGGACAGTGTAGGACCAAAAAAAACCTAGCTATTCTACCTGTCTGTTAACATATTTCTGTGTATAACTCTGTGCACCCTGTTCACACAGGATACAACATTAACGCGTTTACATACTGTGGAATATAAAGTCTGGATATAAACAGAATAAAAACCTAACGTAGCAAATCTCTAAACCAGAAAAACAATGACATGAAAAACGCTTGAGAGTTGAATCGTTACAGTACCCCCTCTCCTAGGAATGCCTCCAGGCATTCTTTTCGGGCATCTCTGGGGCCGTGGATCTGGGCATTGTGGGTAAGAAGATTGAAATTTTCTTGTATGTGTGGGGTCTAGAATATCTCAAGCTTTGACCCATGACCTCTCCATGGGCCTGTACCCCTCCTAATCTGCCAGATATTCTATTTGACCCGTTCTTTTTCTAGAGTCAATGATCTTATGGACTTCAACTTTAATTGGGGTGGGCAGGTCTGAGGGAGGGGGTTCATTACTTTGGTTGGGGTGGTGTGGTGTGGTTTGAGCAACGAGACACGAAATAACACTGAGATATGGTATTATGGAGGAACTTCCAGCCGGTAGGTGACTGGATTACCTGATACAGGATATTGAATGGTCCTACATATTTAGGACCCAGCTTCTTGCAAGGAAGGCATGGTCGTAGGTCTAAGGTGAAGAGCCACACTAAATGTCCCGGTTGATAATCTGGGTGAGGGCGTCTTCGTCAATTAGCATGAATATGTTGTAGCTGGACTTGAGCACTTTCCCAAACCTGAGCACTGCGCCTCATCCATTCCTCGACAGCTGAAACATTAGATGGCTTCCTGGACCACGGGAACATGTTGATGTTGATACCCTAGTATAGGAAATATTACCAGTATAAGGCAATCTTTTGGAGCCAGTCCCTTTTATATAAGGATTTGTTTTAAACTCCTTGTTGCATAACAAAAAGATCAGCATAAAGTGGCTATGTATGTTTGTACTCCATCTGTCCATCTATCTTTTCACTCATCCATTCTCTATTTTTTTTGGTGTGCATGTGGGATCCCTTGGGTCTATAAGTAGCAGCTGTTTCTCTGTAATTTTATTATTCTGCCACAGATTCCTCAGGGACCCCCGGTAGAATCGTTAATCAAAGCCGCTGCGTGCTTCACCTGGATCTGGTGTCTTTTGCCCAAGCTCCATCCATCATAAAGCCTGCTTCATTGTGTGTGTGTAAGTATTAGAGTTGTTATTCAAAATGTTAAAAATTAAAAAAAACAACAACAACAAGAATAAAGCCATTATAGGATGGTCTTTGGCATATTATTCACACACTAATAGATTATCTACCCTCAATTTATTTTTGGTTGTGTTTGGAATGGCAGGTGAGGGGGGTTTGTAAGGCATGATGTTCCTCATATTTTAGGGGCCCCTCTCTGTCCTGGTGATAATTAATGATAGTCTTGACTGGCTACTGAGCCAAAGAAAATTTATCAGTGCTGATGGAGGCATAAGCATGAGGTGAGGGCTGGTCAGTCTGAAGGTGAGAGAGGAAGTAATCAGAGTTCAGCTTGAGGTTATATCTTAATCGTGGTTGTTGTTCTGAATCCCAAGTGAATTATGCCTAGTGTCTGAGTATAATGTGTATTACATGCAATAAAAAGACAAATGAAACATTATAAATACCTGAAGTGCAAAATAGAGGCACAGATTCCATTTTGTAATGAAAAACAAACAGTCTGATGCACTTACTACCCTTCCTCATTAATAAGTTGCATATTTGCACATTAGGATATGGTAAATTATATGATCAAATAGAAAAATGCTTAGCTAGAAAAACTGAGCATTATTAACCTGTAACTCTAAGAAGGGTAATGTTATTTTGACTGCTCCACACTGTGTATTACACTGTATGTAGGGGAAAGAGGAAAAGGAATGGGTATCTTAATGGAAACCCCATTATAGTGCTCCTTAGAAGCAAATGCAAGTGGGTGGTATGGCATAATTATCTATCCCCATTTAAACTATAGGTCACAGGGACATTGAATCACAATTAAAACAATTTTTCTGCTTTCAGGGATATGGTGGATATAATTTCTAGACAAGAGAAGCTGAGTTTACTTTAAAAGACATGGGAGTTGGGTTGAAGTGTTTCTGTGTACAAAAACACTAATATTATTATTATTATTATTATAAGATTATTAATTAATTAATGTTAAAATTAATTAATGTTTAGTAGTATTAATAGCATTACTGAACTCAAGCTACACAATACTTGTGTGTGACTGTTAGCTAGCTAAGCTCCGGCTTTACAGAATGTGATGTAAATGTTTTTCACTAGGTTCAGAGGAAGTGTGTGCAAAGCCTTCAAGATCAAGATCAATGTTCAAGATCATTACAACAGCACATCTCAGGATTTCTTTTGACAATCTTACAATAATCTTTACTATTGCATTCATTCGCATCACTTTGCTGTAAACGAGGCCCCCATGACAGCTTGGTAAATCTGCTGGTCATCATGAGGAAGTGAACGGAAACTGGGACTCTAGATTTAATACAGATACAATTAAGACATTACAGGAAAATGGTTGCCACATGGTCACAATGTAAAGAATTTAAAGAGAGCGAGGGAGAGGAAGAGAGAGAGAGAGAGAGAGAGAGAGAATATGAATGAGTTTCATTCTAAAAATGAGTGACAGAGTACTTAAGAAGAACATAAACATAAAAATAGTATCTGTGTAAAGCTGCTTTGGCACAATGTCCACTGTTAGAGGCTCTATAATTAAATACATGGCACCCAAACCTGCAGATAATAAACTACACAATGTAGAATTAAATACATTGTTTAAATCTAAAATGAAGAAATGCCCTACAGTAAGGTCAGAGGACTCATTGTGTAGAAGACTTTAAGTAAGGGTAAGAGAAGGATGTGTTCTCAGAGAGGCTACATATGGTCCTGCCTTGGCTGCTGACTGATTGATTTACTTTAACACCAAGAAGAAGGCAGCGAGCCACAAATTCTCCAAAGAGCCATCCATCTCATAGATAGCAGCATAGACATTACACACTAGGTGGTGGACATCTTGGTGTTGCATCGACATCCTAAAAATGATTTTATATCTTATTTAACTTAGATGTGCATTATTTATGTTGAAATTAAACATTAACAACAAAGCATAGTTCTTCATCAAATTTTTAAAAGCACAGATTAGTTTCAGCTTTTTTTCTAGCTTTGCTTTAAGGTTACATCTTTAAGGTTTTCCACGGAGAACCCCCCAGGAACAAGACACTGCGTCAAAACGCTATGGGACATGTGCGTGAACGTAGTTTTAGAGCATGTGTGAAACAGACCAATCGAGGAGTGATGCGGCATAAGAAGGTTGATGTCATCGCTCAGGCTGTACAGTCGATAGAAAGAGGAGAAGTAACAATGCATGGTGGACAAATACAGAGACAAAACAGAGAAACCCATGACTAACATGAAACATGTCTAAGCAAATTGTCTCTTTGTTTTGTGAACACAAGGCCTTCATGGCATTGATATGTTCATTGATTTAAAAACCTAGCTTTGAGAGATAAACTAAGGTTTTTGGGTAAGTTATAGGCGTTTGCAGGTAATCTATTGTGTGGTGCTGTTTGTACGAATTGTTTTTGAAAATGCAACGTTAAGGAAAAAATCAAGAAATGAACCAAAGCGACTGAGAAAAACTGTAACTCAGAAAAGATTTGCTCTAGACTCATTCGATATGATTGATCCCAAAACGTTTCCGAACCTGTTTCCGAGTTAAAATATGGGCAAAAAACAAAACAAATGCAGCAAACATAAGCAGCTGAGTATCTGGAGCTAGTTTCAAAATTCACCCACTTTTTCCCTCAGCATTTTTCTTCCTTTTTTCTTCCTTTTTTTTCACTCTATTATTATTTATTTTATTTTTTTTGAAGAAATAAGAATGAAGAAATATGGTGCATAGACATTACAGTTCACTCCGTCAAAGACCCGACAGTGGTCTGGCTGGATGAGTGAGTGCAATAGAACCACCCATCACATGTTGAATGTGCAAGGTTTACTGCAGATCGCTAGAGCATCAGCTCCTTATATTGACAGATGAGTGCAGAAACTGATTTACTAGATGAGGCCAGGTTAGTTTTAGTTATATTGTTGACCACTAAAAAAGAAAGCAAATAACCAAACATACAATTATTTCTTTTGCTACAATTACATAAGCTTTCTGCAGCGGTTATGGATTTTATTTGATATTTCAAAAAATAAAGAAAGGTTTACATTTAAACATAAAATGCAAGAAATGCTCAAAAGTCATAATCAATGTATTAAAAACAAAAAAAATGTTTCTGATTTTTGAAAGCTGTTACTTCTTAAACATCCTTTTAATATGTAACCTTCCTCCAGTTTCATGTTTCTTAATCGTTTGTTTGTTATTCTACATCAGTGGTCAAAAGCCGAAGCGGAAAGTAAGGTATAAATACAATTCTTTTTATTTTATTGTGGATATTTATAAAGGTTTCTTTTTATTTATTGATTGTTTGTTTGTTGTTTTATCTTTTCATTTATTATTCGAGAAAGGATAGTTCTTTTTCATTTACACTTACAGCATTTAGCTGTAAATGTCTTGTCTCAAAGTGTAACAACCACAAAAACAGTTAAAAGAGCAGCATAGATACTTTTTTTTTAAATGTCGAATGCAGGTACCTGAGAAAGAGGTGGGTTTTCAATCGTCTCTGAAGACAGCCAGTGACTCTGCTGTTCTGATAACGATGGGGAGTTTGGTGCCAGAACCGAGAAAAGTCTTACAGCAGACCTACATTGTGTCATAGGGGATAGTGGAACAAGTTGAGCTGATCTGAGGAAGCGTGGTGGTATGCGATGATGAGTGCTTGGCGGTAGGAGGGTGCTGCCCTCTCTGATGCATGCAGCTACTGGAAGCCGGTGAAGGGAGTACAGGAGAGTGGTGGGTAAAAACTTTGGAAGGTTGAAAACAACACATGCAGCTGCATTCTGAGTCATCTGCAGAGAACAAAAATTGCACTCAGAAGTAGAGACCTACCAGAAGCAAGTTTCTGTGGTCTAGTTTAAAAATTACAAGAGACTGAACAAGCAACTGAGTAGTTAAGAATGGTAGAATCCTTCTGATGTTATAGAGGATAAACCTGCAGGATCACGTTACGTTAGAAACATGTGTGGAAAGGGATAATTGATTGTCTATAGTTAACCCAAGGTTACGTGCAGTGGTTAAAGTGGAGATTAGCGAACTGTCCAAGGTAATTGCAAGATCTTGGCATAGGGATGAGTCAGCTGGGATTAAAAGGAGTTCAGTTTTGCAAGGGTTGAGTTTCAGCTGGTGAGCTGCCATCCATGATAATATGTCTGCCAGGCAAGCCGAGATCCTGGCAGAAGCTGTGGTGTCTGATAGAGGAAAGGAAATACAAGTTGAGTGTCATCAGCATAACAATCATGGGTGAACCCAAATAATTTTGCCAAGTAAGTAAGTATAGAGGCAGAAAAGGAAAGAACCAAGTACTGAGCCTTGTGGGACACCAGTGAAGAGTCAGCGCTGAGCAGATGTTGTTCCTCTCTATGTTACCCGATATGAATGGCTTTCCAAGTAGATTAAGCAACTCACTGCCTTGCTGTTCTACAAATACAGAGACTCTTAAGAGTGGGCAGCAAGATCTTGTGGTCAACCAGAAGATGTCATTTAGATACATAGATACTTAAGATGACATTTAAGATACTCATTATGATACAAAATGCTATATAAAATATTAACCAACAAAATACTACTATTTATCCTTTCTAGGTTGCTCATGTCTTCCCTTATGCAGCTCCACATAACTTTATTGAGACATTTAAATAAAAAACAACAAAGAATACCTTAATCAACTGGATTGTCTGGCAATTTGGAATTAAGTTAGGTTGGCCGGTTGGTTCCGAATTCAGGGTTATAGTACCATATATACAAAAAAAACATACTGTAGATATTTTATTACTAATTCCTAAAATGTATTTAAAGTATGTTCCAAATTTTGTATCCTTGGATGTGTGTATTTGTGTCCTGAGGTCTTAACATAATTAGTAACAGACACAATTGTTTGTTCTCCTGCTGACAGAGTGAAATCCAACAATTAGGCATTGAAATATGAGCTAAATGAAAAATAAACTGTAGGGTTAGGGCTCCTATAATCAACAGAACTGACTTTAAAGACTGACTCATCCTACAGACATTCCGCAGAGTGTCTTCTGAGAGACAGAATGGATTGGCTTAGCTATTTAAACACATTTCAAAAGCGAAACAGCCAAATCTCAAATATTTTCTTTATTTGACTACATTAGAAATATTATAAACACAGTTGGAGATTTTAACAGAAAAAGCAATAAATATGTTATGATGTTAAAAGTTACACCTAACCTTCTTGTTCACACACCCATCAAATCTGGAATCATTCTTTTGATTACAGCATTTTGGGTGGGATCAATGGACAGCCTGTTAACACTACCATATGCTGCTTTTCTTGTTGTGTTGTGTAACCAGTTGGAAACAGTGATCAGTTTCCCAGCATGATGTCACCTTGTGATACTTAAAAATCAGAAATTAGATAAATGACAGTGAGCAATAAATTCCTCAGTTTGGTTTCCTTCATTCTTCCTTCTAGAACCTGACAGCCAGAATGGAAAAACGAGCAATAACTAGCACTAGCACTTAGCGAACTGTTTTTGGAGTTCAGTACTTGGATTTTCAGAAAAACAAGTCTGATATTGTAGTGTAGCTATGTTCGTATGTACAGATGTTTAATTCACAGCCAAATTCTGTATGTAACAGGGTCAATTCTGTCTAAAGTTACTGTGAAAACCTTCTATAGCTTGATGCAAATGCGCTGCTTTTTACCTTACTAATGCAATATGTATGGCATGCACATGTGTGTATTTTGGACAGAGTTACCTGGAGCACATTACTGAAAATGAAAGCTGGCATTGAAGTGACTCAGCGAAGGGTGGCTGTAGAGCTGAATTTATCGTGTCCATCCATATTTACCTTTGCTCTAATTCCATGTTTCTTGGCCTGGTTTCCTCATTCCATCCCAGTTAAAAAAAGCATCAAGCTGATGTATGATGACATCTATAAACATTTAGAAGGTCACGGAAAGGGCAGATCATTTAAAAAAATGCAACCTTAAGATAAGGTTGTGTTGTATGTTCTGTGCCACATTACTTTACCTGGTTCTTCTTACAATGTGCTGTGGTCTTATCACTCACTGGTCATAGGATTCTAATAAAGATGTTAGTGCAAGAGCTGTAGAAATGTTTTGACTTTCATTATAATTGTAAATCAGTAAGGGTGTTAAAGTCCCTTTTTTGCCCATATGTGTTATATCTTCCAGTTGATTTTAGCTTGAAAGACAATACAAATACTTAGCATAAAAAAAGCTAAATTCATGCTAGCGATTTCAGGAACATACAGCGCCATTCCAAGGAAATGACCATAATTTCTTTCATTTTCATGGAACCAGGCCGCTGCTTTAAAGAATAACACTTACACTAATCCAAGACCGAATCCTGCTTGAGTTCTAGGTCAGGTTTAATCATGTGTGCTTAGTATGAGAGGAAAAGTGACTTTCATAGGAATGTGACTGAAAAAACAACCAGATGCTTATTAACCACAATTATTAAATATGGCACTAAGATCACATACACACGCCCACACACACACAAACAATCAGTTAACAAAGAGAGAGAGAGAGAGCTAGAGAGAGAGAGCGCACGCAAGGGAGAGAGAGAGAGACTATAATAAGATCCAGATGATTATGTCTTGCTGGTCAGTTGGACTAACGTTTTCGGTTGTTGTTGTTTTATAAATGTAATACTACATCACTTTGTTGAGTGTCCAGGGATGTTTTAATGTATCCAAAACTTTCTGTTTTCATTTTGACATTTGAAGAACAACAATGACAAGCATAAATATGTTTTGTTCTTCACAGATTATTATTAGATATTTGGGCATACTAGCTAATAACTGTTCTTAAAGGCGGCAGAATTGTGGCTTAGTGGTTAGCACTGTTGCCTTACAACAAGAAGGTCCTGGGTTTGATTCCCCTGCAGGGGTCTTTTTGTGTGAAGTTTATATGTTGTCCCTGTGCTTACATGGGTTTACTCCAGGTTCCTGGCAGAAGCTGTGGTGTCTGAAAGCGGAAAGAAAAAGTTGAGTGTCATCAGCATAACAATAGAAAATAACTTTGCCAAGTGAGTGAGTATAGAGGCAGAAAAGAAGAGGACCAAGTACTGAGCCTTGTGGGACACCAGTGAAGAGTCAGCACTGAGCAGATGTTGCTCCTCTCTATGTTACCTGATATGAACGGCCTTCCAAGTAGGAAGTAAACCTCTGCCATGCTGTTCCACAAATACAGAGACTCTTGAGCGTGGACAGCAAGATCTTGTGGTCAACCAGATAATGCCATTTATGATACATAGATACTTAAGATGTCATTTAAGATACTCATTTAAGATACTTGTTTCAGATTTTAATTAATGGAAGTGTACAGCAAGTTAAAAATACTGTATAAAATATTAACCAACAAAATCCTACTATTTATCCATTCTAGGTTGCTCATGTCTTCCAGCTCCAGATAACTGTAATGAGACATTTAAAAAAACAACATAAATAAGAAATATGGCTCACCGCTCTATCAAATAAATTCAGTGAATAAAATGGGTGTTTTGGTAACCTTGTATACCTTATTAAATTTAAATTAAACCTCATTAAACTTTATTATAAGAATAAAAAAATTCTAAGCCCAAATATCTTAAAAATGGGTGCCACCTTCTATGAAATATAACATTTTTGCTAGTGACAAATGCCTTTAACCTGCTCTTCGAATTTGGCCTATATTTTTGTCCAAACCAAGCCAGACAGAAACTGGAATATAGTGCTGAACCACTGGTTCTATGTGATTACATTATTGAATGCTGGTGCTGGACAGGAAGAGGATAGGGTGGAAGATAATAATGTGCAGATAAACAGCACAGATATTATCACAGTTGGAGGCCCTGCAAAATAAATGTAAAATAAACTTGCATGTCTTTTAAGTGTTTTGAGTGTTTTCATTGTGATGAAAGACTCATAACATCTCCCTGGTCTCTGAACTCCTCCCACGGGATTAAGGAAATAGGAGGAATAGGATGAGAAAGAGAGAGAGAGAGAGAGAGAGAGAGAGAGAGAGAGAGTAAGATTGTTTTGATGTAAAAATAGAATATTTAATGTAATATACTGCCAATAAAATACAAGCAAAAAAACCTCACAATAACCTGGTTAAATATCTGTGTGCACTTTTTTTTAAATATAGCCTGTTTTGGATAATATTTATTCTAATAAATTTAGACCTTTTCCTCATGATGTTCTTGACTACTGAGGCACAAACAGACCTTCTTCAATTTTGCAGCACAATAATCCATGAGCCAACAATAGCAGTGACTGCCAACAAAGTGGAATTATCAATACTTGGGTGTAGTATTTTGGGAAGCAAAAGCAGCAGTATGCAAGGGCGAAGAGTTTTTAGGAGTACTCCAGTTTGTGTCGATGTGAAAGGTGGTGTGTAGAAGAATTTGGTTGGCCTGCAGATTGTCCTGACAACTTTGGGAAAAAAATGTAATGCAGTCTGTATTAGCTGACATCAGTGTCCAAACTCACCTAATCCCTTTTTAGCTGAAGATATGTGCTCTTATGTGCACGGTAGGTGATATAGTACAAGAAATGTTTTTGTTCTGCTGATTAAAAGTCTCTTTAAATACTGATAGTAATAATAAAGTTAATTGGTCTAAATGTGTTTGTGTTCTGTGGTAGGCCAAGAAATCTTTATCCAATCAAAAGCTCCAGTCCAAACATTATGACTTGGGTCAGTGGAGCAGAGTGGGTCCCAGTCCATCCTCGACGCTTCTCAAATTTAAAGAAAGGGGCAGGAAACTGGTCACTGGTACCTCAGTGGCAGGTTAAACCCACCAGAGAGAGCTAGAGAAAAAGAAAGAGAAAATTATCTTTTTTAGGGATCTCTGGATTAAAAGCCGGTCCGCCACACCCTGGTCAACAAACCTGAGTGAATGTGTAAGAGTCAGGGAACAACAGCATACAATGTCCCAGTTAACCAGACACTCTATATACATCATCCCTACAGTTCTGCTCTTTCACCTAAGAAAAACTACAGATAGAATGATTGGCTAAATAAATGTGTTTTCAGCCTTGATTGACTGAATCAGCCTTGAATACTGAGACGGTGTCTGAGTCCCGAATAATAATTGGAAGTTTGTCCTATAACTGTGGGGCTTTGTAAAAGAAAGCTCTGCCCCCTGCTGTAGCCTTTATTATTTCAGGTACCAACCAATATCCTGCACCTAAGTAGACGTGGAGGGTCATAATAGTATAAAAGTTTACTCAGATACTGGAGTGCAAGACCATTAAGTGCTTTATACATCAGTAGTAGTATTTTATAATCAATGCGAGATTTAATAGGAAGCCAGAGTAGACTGATTAAAACAGAGATGATGTGGTCATATTTTCTAGATCTAGTAAGGACTTACATTCTGGACTTACTGGACTAAACTGGAGATTATTTATACACTTACTAAAGGAGTCTCATCCATAGGTAACAAAAGCATGAACTAGTTTTACTGCAACCTGTAACGACATCAGATTTCTAATGATAGAATGGTAGGTTGCCAGATTGAGAGGTTTTGAATTTAATTATAAGGGTAAAACTGACTTGGGCAGGTGTACAAAATTTTTGATCAGTTTAGCTGTTTTAAAACAAACATTTAATGGGGTAATTATTTAACAAATCCAAAGTGTGAACGATGACACCAGAAATCTAATGGGATAGTTCATGGAATGGTCAGTTTTATCACTATCTGTCAACCCTGCCATCAGTGCGTTCAGATACTGCGAGTAAAAACCTGAATGAATCTGCGTGTGTGTGTGTGTTGTGTTTTCATACTGGAGTCGACTACAGGAGTCAAAGTGTTTAAAAGATAACCCTAGGTTACAGTATTTCTTGGACAGGTGGGTATATGGTGTGATTGGATTTTGGTGTGTTTTGATAATAACTTATAGTTTATGTAGTTTGTGTAACATTATGAATTAACCCAGCTTCAGTAGCAGTGTGTAATTAGGTACTATTATTAAGTTTTATTTAAAGATGTGTGTTTTGTTCCTTTCTGTTGGTGTCAAAAGAAATAATAAAAAAAGATATGTAAAACATTAGATGTTGTGTATCATCAAAGTGAATGATGATTATTTGTAAATGAAGAGACAGAAATGACATGCCGTTGTGTAATTAATATTAACACGAGGCCATTCAGTGCATTTAGTCTGTGCGTGTTCATGCGTTAACGAGACATGGGTTTGGACCGCGAGTGCTATCAGGCTAAAGTTAGTATTCACCAAAATGCCCCAGTGTACCTTTAATAAGCCAAGTTTTAAAGTCTAGTGGAAACAACTCTTAAAAGATAACATATAAAATATAAAACAAGTTTATAAATAAGTGAATATATGTGTTACCATGTTAACATATGGAAATATAATTAGAGTTTAAACAAAAATGTACAAATGCCAAAATGGAATCCTGATTTACTCAACATTTAAGTTAACCTTCAATAGTGCAGTCTATGTCTATTGCATTTGGCTTGCACATGTCAGGATAAATGTAGTATTGTGCAATTGTGGTGCACTTCAGAAAAAAGCAGGGGGTCTGCCAGTGGCATTCTTACAGAGGGCACATATTGGGCAAGACTCGGTTTAGTTCATAGAAAGAGTAAGACATAATTTAAGACTTAAAGAGATAAAGGAGATGAGTACAGTTATATTTCAACCCATAGAATTATATAAAGATGTATAAGCAGATCTGCAAGTGTAAGGAAGAGGCAAAAGAGGAAGTTTAGGAAGTTTAGTGTTAGAAAATGCTTAAGCTTCTATTTTGGCTTCCTTACACAGCAGAAAGCTGGTGCTGAAGTGGTGGCTTAGTGGTTAAGGTGTTGGACTGATACCAGAAAGACTGGGGTTTGATTCCCAGTGCCACCACTGTGGGTCCCTAAGCAAGGCCCTTTACCCTCAGTTGTATAAGAGAGATAAATGTAAGTTGCTCTGAATAAGAATGTCTGCTAAATGCTGTAAATGTAAGATTATAAATACTTATACATGCTTTGTGCAGTAGCAAAAAGTCTTTCTAGAATGAAGACTTAAATACTGCATATGAAACTAACTGATAACCAATTTTAAAGCACTGTGTTACCTAAAATGATCAGTCATATTTTGTCTTTACATTAATGTTGACACACTGAATAAGAAATAACATATTTGGTCATGTTTGGATCTTTAATAACTGATCAAGTGCTTTTAGAATCAGAAATCAGAATCAGAAAAGCTGTCACTGGAGTTACACACAGTTACATTAAATGATAAATATGAGGATTGTACAGTAAGTACCTTTCTGTGAGTTGGGGGGGTGGCTGTGTGGGGTTAGGGCACTCTTCAGAATGCTGACTGCAGTATGGAAGGAACTGTTTTTATAGTGTTTCTTTAGTGGAACATAGTCACCTGTTTCCATATCAGTTCTCTATGAATAAGGGTATACACTGAGGCGCAGTTACATACATTAGATGGCTACTTTCTTCATGATGATTTTTCTTGCCACTGTTGCCTTGAAGATAATTATAAATTCATTTTTAATAAATGAGACAGTGTCTATTGTTTAAAAGTGCAATCAAAATAAAAATTTACCTCAATTGAATTTAATGAAATTAACTATATATACATGGATAGATAAGAAAAATGACGTACTGCAGAGAGGGAAGATCTCTGTACTATAGTAAAGAAAAGAAGAGACTGTAAATTTATTGCCCTGCACTAGAGGATTCTTTCGTCAGACCATTAATGCAGGTTTTGCAAAGGCTTTAAAGTCCACACTATGTCTGGGTGACCCACAGGAAGTGGCTCATTAAATATTTAAGGGGTTCAAGGTGACATCATGGTATTGTAATTATCTCCATTATTTAGTGTTTCAGGGCCTCTGACTCCAGTGACATCATTGTGGTTATAGGATTGGAAAGAAGATGCTGACAATAAAGGCAAAGATCCAAACACTTTGCAGTGTCATATATATATATATATTCTAAGAGAATGTGTATATTTAACTATCAAGAAAATTAAATAAAATCCATATAAATTGTTTTATGTTAGAAGACTATAATTAGGAATTATTTAAACCTTTAAGTAATTAAACCATAATTGCAAATGGTTAATAGTACATAGCATAAACGTCTAACAAACTGAGACTGTACAATTCTCCATTGTTTTGAATATAAAACATGTTAAGAAGTATTTAAGTAATACAGGCTCCACTTTGCATTAGATTAAGAATGGTTTTGGTTTGGTTATTTGCAGTAGCTGAAGGGACTAAAATAAAATTGTGTTTAATTGCTGATGATGTCATTGTTCAGAGGGCGACAATACTGGTTATAGTAAGTTCTGGTCAGGCTGTAGTATGATGTCATGATGTTGTGTGTGTGTGTGTGGAGAATTAAGTGTGTGCTGACAGTTATTCCCCACCTGCCACTATTTTCTGTTGCTCTTGTCTCTGTCATTACATTACTTCATTGATGTTTGCTTCCAATTGCCAGTTATCATATATAAAAAGTGGCTAATTCGTCTTCCTCCTTTACTTTTATTCCCTTCTTCCATCTCTCCTTCATTTCTTTGTTACATATTTACTTGTTCATTCAATGTACCTTTGAGCAGTTTAAAATATAAGCTCTACATTGTTTTATATCATATAGCCACGATCACAATAGAACATTACAAACGATAAGTATCTAATGAAATTAGGGCAATTTTAAAACAACCTGATGAAGTTGAGGTTTTCTATTAATACTTGTGACTGGTTCTTATGTTAAATCTCTTGATGTAACAGCTTTTTTACGCATTTTGTGTATTTTCTATTTGCCCCAAACTCTTTGTTCACCTGACCATCACCTGTATCATAGCTGACCCTGCGCTCTGACCCCCAACTTACTAAGATGGGATATGCGAAAAATGCATTTCATTGGCTCTGTACACGTACCTTGCACAATGAATTGAATATTATCTTATCTTATAAGCACAAGATTTAAAAGCATGTATTTTACAGGATGTCTTTGCATGTTGTAAGCTAACAGTTTAGCCTTTATTGTAACTCCGGGATCTGTATCAGCATCAGGACAGCCTTGCATGCAAAAGAAACGTCATAAACACAAGGTTTGCCAGAATTGTGTGGTAAAACTCTGAGGTCTGCACAGACCCAGGCCTCCTATCTGATATTAGTACATGGCCTCACTAATGCAGGGCCACTGCTAACAATTTTGGGCCCTATGATGGAATATGAGATTGGCCCCCTCCACACCCATTCTGCACCAAGCATACTATTACACTACTGCTAGTACTGTTACTACTAATTAAACAGATCTCTGGGGGCCCCCAAATTATACTCACTTTACCTTTATTAGTGGTGCCCCTGCAAAAATGCTTGTGTAGCCACTGAAGTCTTGCTTTAATACTACCCCAAAATTGGATGGCTTAATATTATCGGAAAAAAAAATTAGGACTACAGCTGAAAACGGATGATTAAAGCACAATACCTGTGTGATTATCAGGTGATCAGGTGTCGAAAAAAATGTTTGATTCTTTTACATCTTATTTCACATCACTTTCTAAACTTAATGAGAATTTGCTAAATTTGTGAAGCAACATAAGTAATTCTATTTCTATAACAAACTAACTTGGTACTTGAGACAGTGGACCACTAAAGCTAATGATTTTTTTAACACACACAATTCCCTCTACTCTAACAGTCCACCAATTCTAAGCCTAAATTTCAGTATAACACAGAACTGTTTAAAAGTATATTAGAGTTCTACACACTTGAGGGTTAAATAGAGGGGAGGATTTTACACACACACACACTCACTCGTTCTGATTCTGACTTAATTACCTGTGTTACTGCAAAATATCAATCCAAGTCATCACAGTTGGAATAAATGGTTATGGTGGATTTTTATGTCTATGGGGTTATAACTTTATATATAACATATAATATATACTTCTACAACAATGGACTTTTCCTCGGGAAAGCTGAATAAAGGGATGATCGGGTATGAAAGAAAAGCAGTCAATTTATTTTATTGAATTTATTACATTTACTTCAGTAGATTTTTGGATGAAATGCCCTTTTATGAGTCGGATTACCTGATCTTACTTTTTCTGTCATTTAAATTAATTTTTATTCACAGAAATTGACTTCTCTACATTTGATGTATGTCGTTTCTCTGTTACTATTAAATGTTAAAGTTGTAGTTTTAATAATGAGTTTCAATCATGTGGCGTAAAATGAGATGTCGAGTCTCGCGATAGACTGCAGTCGTCTGAAGTTCCTACCTGAAACCTGCTCATTTATTAAAGCGCCTTCAGTTCAGAAAGTAACAACTGAAGAGAGAGAAAAAGGGCAAATATATCAGTATCAGAGTCTGAAACACACATGACCTCAGCATTCGATCAGTTTATACACTCCAGAGAGAGAAACCAACAGTTCCATAATGTGACGTCTTCAGAACGTGTGCTGTTATCAGTGTGGAGGAATTCCAGCTCCAACCTGAGAAAATATCTTACAGTCAGTTTCATAATAAACACTATTTAATGGTGATTCTGTAACTATGAAGACTTTAATCTGTAAATTCTTATAAAATCACACATTCACTTCTTTTAACTCTTTTTTCTGTGTAATATATGTAGTTGTCATTGTGATTCTTAGTATTTTTAGGGCTTTTTTTTACTTTTACTGTTGCTTAAGTCATTATTTTTGTAAGTAGTTGTTCCAGTATTTAAATACATTTTGTGCTGCTCTTTGTGTATTGTGGATGCTGTGATTGACTTTTGTATATATGCTGTTATCTGCATTTTTTTACAACCAAACCTTAAACTTTAATCTGTATTGACATCTGCATTCTCTGTATTTGATTCTGTAAATTTCCTGAAACATTCGCACATAAAGTAGGATATTCTGACATCTTATGCGCTTCGGCTTCATACTAGTTTAAGTAAATATGCGACCTGATTAAAATAAACCGACCTTATTATTGTATTTGCTGACTTTTAACATAATGTACATTTTTTTAGGCTTGTGTAAAATCTGCACAAAAGGTAAGCTAAATGCATTTAGCTTAAAATCTAATAATATATGCATCTGGCCGTAGTGTATGCTTTAAGTGTATAATTTAAGACTCTCACAATGCTCGGCACAGCTGGAAAGAATTCTAAAGTCAGCAGAAAGCAGGTTTTATAGTCTAATCAGATCAGAGTGCCTCAGATAAAATGTGCAGCGGAGGAAGAGGATCTTTCCTCTTATGATCATAAATGCAAATAGGGAATCAATTATGCTGCAAGTGCCCAGCCATTCCTAACTCCTGGGCCATTATTAATAGGCTATGGAAACACAGTGAGCATATTTTCTGTGTCATTAATGAATTAGCATTATCATACCGTGGCTATATTAGAGCACTGAAGTGGGCAGTTAATTACTGATGTAAATGGAACATCAATGGACATTCACCTTCTGGGGAATAGAATATCCAGCATTACGTATCTCTAGCTGCATGTGTGGAATTTATCTTAATTGTGTTAGAAAAATAGTGATGATGAGCTCAGTATACTGAAATGCAACTGGTACAGTACTTACATCTAAAATAATAATAATCTACTGAGTGTTTAATTAATCAAATAGCTTTTATTATTAAGAGAATTAAAAATTTATGTTTTTATAACCAGGACATTTAATGTTAATTTATAGATAGAATTATAGAAGTATCATTTCTTTGACTTTGGGTTTTATTTAAACTAGTGTATTAGCACTTATTAGCACTGCTATGCTAATTTAACTATAATCCGTTGCATTCATGGTAGAACCTTTACTCATCTTAACAATCTGCTTCAGTTCTTTGTGTAGTATATGTCATGTACTGCACTAGACTATTTAATTTAATCATTTGAATAAATGCGGATAAAAACAGACCAAATGGCCACAGACAAGAAGAAAACTTTAATTAAATATTGTGAAAGTTGAAAAGTTATTTTACAGTTCAAAGTTAATTAGAAAATGATCATTTTTACAGTAGCATTAATTTTTATAGCATTTCCCTCCCCAGCAATATATAAACACACACACACACACACACACACACACACACACACACACACACACACACACACACACACTGTTTAGTTCAGAAGTTGTGGGAGGAAAAATATCAAGAAAAATAATTTGAAACTGTGTGTCGGGGACAATTCTTTCATGATGATTAGTAAATGCTATTAAAATAAATAAATAAATAAATAGAACAACCTAATGCAAGTTACTGTGTGTGAAAAACATGGCAGTTCAGGGACTTTACAGAAACATCAGTAACACTGCAAATGTCTACGGGCTGCTGTGGTGTTTGGAATCCTTTTGCTTTCTTTCCAAGTCCTTTTGTAAAAACCTACAGACAACAAAATCCACCGCAGCACATTGCAGGTGTTATAAGGCATTTTAACTGCTGGTGGATTTAGAAAAAAACCTTTTGAATATGAATAATTAAAAAGAAAGTGATATAGTACATGGTGCGATACAACAGCATGTCAGAAATGTGAAGCAAAGCGAAGTAGAGTATACATATATTTATATTTAGCTGAGGAAGTAATGTCCCAAAATCAATTAAGTTCACAAATTTTGCCACATAAAACAAAAATCTAACAGAAAAGATAGAACAAAATTGTATTAACTTACAAATGGTATAAAAATGAACCCATTGGCCTCACGGGTTAACAATAGGAGTGTTTTCCTAAACAATAAACTGATTCACAATGTATGGACAAATATATGAAAAAATAACTATACAAAATTGCACATCATAGCATTAAAAAAACATGAATAAATCAATGAATAAAAGCATTGTAGAAAATGTAAGTGAGATGTACATTATGCTGAACGGGTATTTTACATAATCCACTTTGATAAATTCTTAATGCTCCATGAGATTAGATGTATACTTAAAAGTTGTAAAAAGCTGCCATATTTCTGATGTTTAAATATATTCCAAAAAAATACATTTGGCAAAGTAAAAGACAATAAAACGAATTGCATACTTATTCATTTGTACAAAGACAAAAATAAAAATAAAAATATAGCAATAATTTGTTATGATATTCTGTGATTAGTCAAAGGGGGTCAGGAACTTCACAGTGCTCAAGCAGCTCTCCTCCTAATTCCAGAGAATTCATCTTTTCCATCTGATGTTATATTTGGCCGACAGACTAAAACACACACCCTGATTAGAAACAGTGTAGGCCCAACATTAACCTATCAAGCTTTTTCCACACTTTCTTACAGTCAAATCTGCTATTTTATACATTTCATGCTATACTGGATACTACTACTAAAAAAAAACAAACAAACAAACACAATCACAGTTGGTTCACAGAAGTATGAAAAATTCAAGCAAACTTTTAATATGAAATGGCAAAAGAACAATCCATCATAAATAATATTCAGATGGTGGCAACAAATGTGACTACCTCTGAGCGGCCGTGGGTTTCACTTTATTTCACATTTGTGTTAATGAAAGAGTTCATGGCAGTTTAAATAAAAATGGCGTGCAAAGCAAAGTGGCGTTATTGGCTTGGCAACTGTTTTCTTTGACAATTGGAAAATTGCATTTTGGAGTAGATCATTGATGCATAGACGGATTGTATAGTTTGATGCCTAACAATAATTTGAGTTCTCTGTAGAATTTGGAGAGTTCTTTTTTTTCGATTTGCTATGATACAATATTTTGGAGAACTGTGGAGAACCATGACGACCCCATGCCAGATTAAAAAGCAAACACAGCAAACACAACAGTGAAATAACATCAAATATATGCAGTACATAGAAACTGTATTGCTTCCTATTAGTGCCAGAAATGAAGCTTTGACCTCTTTAACAAAAATTGTTGCTACTGATTGTTGGACTAATGATTGGAAGTTTAATCACTGCCACTTCAGCAAGGTCTTTAACCCTTTACTGCTCAGGACGTCTAAAATGCCCTACATTCAGGTTACTGTAATGGAATTACATCAGCAGGTAGGATCCATGCCACGCTGAACAACAGTCAGTGTTTGATCACAGCCTGAGGCTGAGCTGGAGTTCTACACCTCAGACTTGTCAGATTTGACTTGGTTTGTCTTGGCATTTGAGCTGTACCTTGACATGCATGCAAAGAAACGGCATCTCTGATTCATTTGCTTACGTTTGAAACTCTATTACATTAGAAAAATGTGACTTTGAAAACATGCTTTTAAGGATTTAACAAATCACTTTGATTGGGAAAATTGGACAGGATTAACAGAAGACATGTGTTCACATTTCTTGGGTAGAATCAGCGTATGAAGCTCAGCTAAATGTAAGGTTTTTTCCCAAAATTCAGTGACCTAAACTGGAATGGAATCATACATTTGCACAACTTTTACTATTCAATGATCTGTCATCACTATCTGCAGGGCTGGGTAACCCACTAAGTTACTTTGTTCCTCTTGTTTTCCTGTTTCAGCAGTAAGAGCTGGACCAAAAATAGCCTAAACCATGTCCACACGTCCTTGGGTATTTTATAAACAAAATTTTCCCGCCTTTGTTTAAAAAAAATTGCATCCACACAAACACAGATTAACACAATCTGAGCCCTTATGAAAACACACAAACGTCCTTTGAAGCTCCGTCTAGCCAGCATGCCAAGCCAACAGGTGGCGATATAATCATAACCGTAAATTCACGGTGGGCAATTAAAAGCTGGCGCAGACAAGCCAAAAACTACTGAACTCGGCATCTTTGTCCTGGCAGGATTTTAAAAAAAATGTACTACTGCAGTGTGTGGACGAACAGCCAAACCGCATAGAAAAATACCTGTGTGTGTGTGTGTGTGTGTATGTTCAGAGACTTAAGGAACATTGGTTACCCAGCCTCCTCAATCTGTGACTGGCCTTTGCCTTCAGTCTGAATGTAGTGACCCCAACTGCAATACAGTGCTAAATACTGAAGCTAAATGTAAAACGATTAGCTGCAGATATTTTTTGTTGTATAATATATATATATATATATATATATATATATATATATATATATATATATATATATATATATATATATATAGTATATATTATTCACAACAGTAAAATAATAAACCAAGTGTAAATCAAAACTCTTGATGCTGTGATTTTCAGTGATTGCTTTTCAGTGTGGCATGACTTCCACAGATGTGAGAGAAATGTAACACAAAGGAGGATGACACTTCTGTCTAACAGAAATACATTCATTCTTTAGAAAAATATTCCTTGTTTCTTGTTGATTGTTTTTCAATAAGAGCTAGTAGTAGTTTTTACCCTTTCGGCCTATGTTGTCAGAAATTGTTTGAGTATTGCATTTCATAAGATTTCACCCGTGAGATCATTGATTGCTCTGGCATGTAACAACATCAATTCAGGATCTGGTTAATGATGGAAGAATGTGAGAAAATGTTGTGCTCTTCTTAAGTTAGGGTTGCAATTAGCTATTCACTTGCTCTGAGAATTACTGGGAGTTTTGCCTGGTGTTACCCTGATTCCCATGAATAACTATCAGTGGAAAAGTTTGTTACTAAGAAAGTTTTGAAAAATCAGTGCAATTCAGCTGTGTTTTGATTTCTTTTTTGTAAATCCTGCTTTTTAATCAATTTAGCTTCGGTTAATGATTTTTGAATAAAGTTGGTTTGTGAAATGTCCTTCATTTACCATAATTAAATCATAAATAGAGACATTGTCTCATGTGTCTCACATTTCATTTTACTTTCCAAAAAAAAAAGCAGAAATCCAAAACCAAAATCCACAATTTAAAATAAATATATCTTTTTTTTATTAACTTTGGGCTAATAAGAGCTGTGTGAACCCCCTTTGCCCTAAAAATTGTCTGCCAGTTCCATACAAACTTTAACCTAAAAAAACTTCTTACAATATTCTAAGTTGTTTTTTTTTTGTTCTTCTATCATTTTAATAGTGATTCTGTTTTCTAGAATCATTTTTTACAAAAAGGGCCTGAGTTTAAAGTGATCCTTCAGAAAGCGACTGCTGGAACAGTCAACAACCGGAGTCTTCTGTACACACACAGGGAGACCAATGCAGAAGAAGTTTGTGTCCTCGGATTTCTTCATCTCTCTTTCTCTTTCTTACACATGAAAATGCACACACACACACACACACACACACACACGTACACAAACTACATAGGAGGAACAATCATTCCAGGGATTGCTGCTGCTGCTGTTGCTGCAAAAAAGACAAAGTGAAACGGTGTTAATTGGTTTTAATTTATTAAATGTTCCATTAATACCAATTTATTATGCATCACAGGATGATACAGCAGTGTGTGTGAAACGAGCCACAATGTGCCTAGTGCATGAAAAACAAATAAAAAGAAAAAGGAGCGAGATGACAAAGCATGGCTGGTGTTTATTGTATTGCTCACGCCTTGTGTCATGTTTTCTTTATTATAACAGTCACTCTGTTTTATCACATCAGTATGGTCTTAAAACTAGTGTCTGAGTTTTCGTTGCCGTTTCAAATGAGAGAACTTCACAAAAATGTTTTCTTTTCTGGAAAAGTGAATTGGCTGAGTGCAGTGCTTGATTACAGCTGTACTGATTCTCCTCTAAATGTTTGCACACAGATTGTTCCATTGTTCTATCCTGTGCAAACGCTGACATTGGGATAATTAGTACCATGTGACAAAGATGGTTCTGTGAGGACTTTCCATTGACATAATTATAAATTCAGTTAATTATACTTTGCCTTTAACTCAAACTAGTTTTAAAAGTTTAATGTCAGTGAAATATTTTGACTTTTCAAGTGTTTCAAATAAGTTCTTGTGTGTAAGACCATTATGCATGAAGAATATGGATGGTTGGGTTGGTGGATGGATAGATAAATTAATGTATTTATAGATAGATTCATGACAAAGGGGATAGACAGACATATAGATAGATAGACAGACAGACATATAGATATAGATATAGATAACAGGACAAAACTTCAAGCAATGTGGCCTACAAGAAAGGTAAGGAACATACTTCAGGAGAAGGCCAAGCCCTGGAGTGCACTTGCAGTGGAGTACTTGTTAGAGTCCACAAAAGACTGATCTGAGGAAAGGAGTGGAGAATAGAGGAAAATGTAAAAAAGAGGTATTTGTGAGGAATACAGAGGAAGTTAACCCGAGAATCAAATTAAGACCTGGGCCTGTATGCATCAAGCTTCTTCAAAACATATTAAAAACACGAAAGCAATGTGCCAATGTGCCTACGAAAGCAATACATAACCCCAAAATGTAGGATAACTAAGTTGAATGTTTGTCTCTTATTTTTAATTGAAGTAATAAAAAATTCTAGTATGATGAGTGAAAAGTGAATCTATCACCATGATGCCAAGCAGTAATTTGAGATGCTGGTGAATACAGGTCCAGATGTAAATGCAGAGTGTGAAACCATGGAACACAAGTTAAGGGTTAGACAATCAAGCAAGTTATTCATTTTGGTTTGGTTGCAGAGATTACTACATTCCAAAAAAAAAATATTTTAAATCACAATAATGTCTAATTAGTTTTTAATTGGATGTAAGAAATGCTTTATATGATTCCAGAATGTCTTGTCTTTTACCTTGGAGGCCATTTCCATTGGTGCTGGTGCATGTGGGGGGCGGAGAGCTCTGTGGCCGCACCACAGGTGCAAATGCACTCTTCTGCTTCACTGCAGACACCATGTTCGCTGGAGAAAAGGAGAAAATTCCAGAGGTGCTGCTGCAGTTTGATGGCAAACTGGTAGAAGAGGCCATAGTTGGACTGGAAGGAACAACTGTGGGAGTAAAAACAAAGACGAATGTTTATGTCTGGGAAAGAAGGAGGAGGAAAACATAACAAATATGTATATTTTATCCAGTTTATCAAAATGAATTTAACTGAATTTGAATGGACATATTTATGCTATAAATATACTTTCTATACCACAAACCAAAACAAATCACAAAATACTGCATTAGGCGGCACATGCTTTCCCTGTCTCACAATCTCAGGGTCTGATCCTTACTTCAAGTTTAATAGGCTTTTGTTGGTTTTCTTTGGGTTTCCTGTTTCCTTCCATTACCCAAAAACATGACAGTAGGCATGTACAAACTGCATGTATGTGTGTTTACAAGCTATTTAAGGGTCTTGTGTCCGGTCCGATCACCTGAGATGCCCTAACCAGTTGTTAATCGGTAAATACTGTGAACTTTTATAAAAATCTAAAAGAAAATGTACTTTCAGACTTTTTTTACTGTAATACTATGCAATAATTCTAAGAGAAGGTTATGGATAAAGGGTTTAGTTTTTTATTTGAAACACCAACACATTCTGTTTTAAAAGAAGTTCATTTCTTACTAGACAGAGTAGTTACCACAAGTCAAAACAGGAAGGCATTCAGTGGGGAAGTGGTGGCTCAGTGGTTAAGGTGTTGGATTTTTAACCAGAAGATTGTGCGTTCGATAGCCAGCACCACTATTGCTGGCTTCTGTCTGATTGTAGAGCAGATGTCGGGTAGGGAGTCTGAGGAACGTCATCCTCCTCAAAAAGAACCCTAGAAAGAGGTTTTGATGCCAGGAGATCTGGACCTTTAGGAACACACCCCCTTGAGGGGTGAAGGATCACACCTCATTATACGGTGACCGACAATCCTCAATGTCCCAAGGGAAATATCTTGCTACCCCTGCCACCAGTGTTCTTTAAAGACATAAGATTTCCCTCTGGGCTTCGATCACATGGCTCGCCCGGAACAGGTTCGACCGGTCAGTCAGCCCCATCAACAGAAGCCTGCCCAGAGGAACTGGCTCCTCCATGGACATCAGTTAGCTCGCCCCCTACCGGAAATCCGCTTTGAGTGCTGGGCTACATGGCCCTAAACATACTGGAAACCAGCCCTGAGAGAATACCTGCCCAAGTACACTTTGAAGCAATGTGGAGAAGGTAAAGACTCCTGGTAAAACGAGCAATAAAGGAGGTCCCCCCTCACCAAGTGCAGTCTGGCTTTTACAGCATAGGGATTCCCACCATCTTCTAGAACTAGATTTTAAATTGCGCTATTACACGACTTCAGTTGAAAATGCTGCCCGTGCTGCCCGTCAAGCAGGTCACAGCAAAACATTTCAGATCTGAGGACTGATTTCAAGGACATATACTTGAGGATGTGGTAGTGCAGTGGTTAAGGTTTTGAACTGCTAATTAAAAGATTGGGGTCCGATTCCCAGCACCACCAAGTTGAGACTGCTGGGCCCCTGAATAAGGCCCTTAACCCCTAATTGCTCAGTTGTATAAAAGAGTTAAATGTAAGTCACTCTGGATAAAGGTGTCTGCCAAATAGCGTAAATGTTAATATACTTTCATATATTCATCCTTCCTCAGCAAAGGAAGTGTGTAAGGTTTTCTTTCAGCCTCCCTCTGTCTCCTCATACATTCACAAAGTGCGTGGATGCTGCATTGTCTCCTATATGACTCCAGGGAAGCAGTGCTCTAAATTACATAAATGACTGGCTAATATTAGCTAGGTCAGAAAAAAATCTTTTCTCTTATGGCACATAAACTAGCTGGAAATGCTCACACTGTTTCTAGCATTGAGACAATTTCTACCAGACCTAGTAGGCATGGAGGCATGGAGGCATGGACAATATGTCATCAACCACCAAAGGTGCAATCGCCTGCATTTCCACTCACGTAGGGGCTGAGGTCCGGGGAATGAAGACTCCACCCTGATGCGGTGGAACTCCTATGGAAGTGTTTCAGCAGAGTGAAAATGGACCTGTTCGTGTCAAACGACATACTGCCCACTCTGGCTGCAACCACTAAAGCAAATGATAAACAAGTCCTGAAAAGGTTTAGAGCACACTCTAACAACCTCCCCGCCTCTGACCATGGGGGTATTTTTGCCAAATATTTGCACGGCAGCAGAATGGTCCTCATCACACACATTTGTCCAGTTCTATAATTTAGTCCTGCTTTTGTGATAAGCTTGCCTTGGATACCAAGGAGGCTCATGATTCTGCAGAAACCTTGCTTTTAAACCCAGGGTCTCTGTATGTAACCCACTTTTGGGTAACTGAATGACTTTAAAACATTCTATAAGAAATACACGGTGGACTTTTTTCATTATACTATGTATTCAGTCTATGGTACTGTTTAGACCAGACTGGAAAGATTACATGGTCTGATATAGATGAAAAACACACAACAATAAATGTTTACACTGCAAATGTTACCACAAATCTTCTGTAGGTTCTTTAAGGTTAACATCTACTGACCTAGTGGGCCAAATTTTCCAAACTCCAATCTTTCTGATATAACAGCAAAGGCCAATGTGGTGATTTTCACTGCTTTAGCACCAATTCATCAGACACATGCCAATAAATTCTAGACCACCATTCAAAAACATCCTCCATATAGCAGCTGTAGCACAAATCTATACTCTAGCAGCTTCTTGATCCATCCATAAATGCCAAAAGTTACAGAACTTTTCTCTTTAGAGGGTTCTCTTAATTTAACTTTTTCATGCCACAAATGTTTAACTCAACAGCAAAATCTGGTTATCGAGACCAAACTAATCAATAACTGAAAATTAAAGCATCGGCTCTGATAATTGATTTGGAATATCTAACGGAAATAAACTGTTGCCCCTCTAATTAGTTTATTGATTTAATTAACTGTCAGTTAACTTGGAGGATATCACCTTGATAGACACAGTTAAGCATTGAAAAAGCAATCTTAATCTTCAGAGCAGCAGATTTTACTGTTGGGAGTTGGGAGTGATGGGAGTTTACTGGAAAAGAAAGGAAGACTGATGAAGACACAGATTTTCTGCATGATTTCATTTTCTGTGTATGTTGCAACAGGCCTTGTCTTGGTGTGAAGTATAAATTGTTCTTCTAACAGTGGGAGAGGTGTTTCGACAGACTGTGAGCCAGATTTTTTCCTTAACCTCACATAACCCATAATCGCCTTTTCGTAAATGAGTTAAACAAACATGTGGGTGTAAGATCATCTCTCTCTGCTGCTTTCTTTTGTTCCGCACCTGAATTTACATTTCTGAGTAATGAATTTAAAAAAGAAATCAATTAAGTATTTGCAGAAGTGATAACAGAAGGAATTAGGAAAATTACATAAAAAGTTCTAATCAAACATTAATGGTCATGTTTTCCTTCATCTATCTTTTATAAAAGAGCTTTGAACGACAGTCTGTGCAGCTGAAACGATGCCAGGGAAACCAGGGAATTTTGCAATATTGACTGAATATCTGAAAGCCCATATTTTCACACACACATATCAACATGGCTGTACAACTTAGCAAAAGGCTGAAATGGACTCTTCTATGTCAAAGGCCTCATTAATTAATACCAGACTGAATGTCAACACGAAGAGCAATGCCAGCCAGAGGGAGTCATGTGACCCTTTCAACACATTGTTTGTTAGAAATAAAACCAAATTGCAGTTTCCTGAGCATTACTAATACAGCCCATCTTATGATAAGAAAGGATTATTACACTGGTCAACTATATACCATTTAGGATTAATGAAAAATAGGTGAGGCATCTGCATGAGATTTCTGTGTTTTTCTCAAACTTCTGTCACAACATTGGAATAACACTGATGTCTATATGCTGTGGTATTAAGCTGTAATACCCAAACTCTGTTCCAGCGTGGCAATTCCCCCTGTGCGCAAAGCACAAAGAACACACCGGGCTGAAGTTAGCAACATGCTAACTCCAGCATTAAAAGAAATACCAAGCCTTAAAAGAAATGACCGTATAGTACACTCACTAGCATATGGAGAGTTGGCAGCTGAGCCATTGAGGAAGCTGGGCGAGCCACTCAGGTTGCTCATGGCAGAGCTGCCATAGCCGTTCATGCTGGTGGCCACGGTGCTGTAGCTGCTCTGCTGTGGTGTGGAGCTCGGCACATAACTGTGAGGAGACACACTACTTGTGTTTCGATTAAAGCCTAAAGCGAAAAGAATAAGAGAGAATACCAGATGATGTTAACAAAATATATTTTTTAGTTATTTGCACACATATCAGGATCTACAGGATCTATTTAAATGATTTGGCTAACAATTTTGAGTGGCCTTTAACCACGCTGAACACCCCTAGGATAAATTAAGGATGAACACTGACTATAGGCATTTTTATTACTACTACATCACTAAAAAGGCAGTTCGCATTAAGCATATAATAAATTAATAGTCCCCATTGAAAATAATACCCAGGAATTGTGAAAAGGCTGTCTCAGAAATGTGGCGGAAAGTTGAGAAATCAAACAACAAGTACTCAGCACATTTGGACATAATTTGGGGTGGACATTTCCTAAGCTCTTGGCCTCATTTCAAGGCTTAGCAGAGTTCCTGAATTTCCAGCAATACTGAAAGATTGCAGCTCAGATGAACTTTGGCCTGTTCACCAGTTTCTCATTGGACAAATGCTGGTGTGATAGAGGAAATGTCAGTCTGTGTGATCTGTAAGGGTAAGTGCTGTATATTTGTACTGTATGTGTGAGTCTTACCCTGATTGCCTCCTTGAGTCGACTCCGACACGTTAACAGTAATTTGTCCGGTAAAGGAGTTCACCCCCATCATGCTGGCATGGACTGAGCTGTTAGTGAGCCCTGCTAGTTGATTGTGGTTGCGTGGTACATTGTAGAGAGCCTCAGCAATATCAGCAGCTCGTTTCAATATGATCTCCTAAACACACACACAAACACACGGTTGGTTTAATCTATCTGTTAAACTTTTTAGATCCATTCTAAACCCAATATTTAACCCCTAGTAATGTTAATAAAATGTTATAACTTTTTATATCATCTTCATGCTGGCAGGTTCCCACCAACCTTCTGCTCCGAGCAAATCTCATGTGAGTCTGACAAATGTTTAGTGACATCATAGGTGGGAAGCCCCTACAATATTTCAGAACTAAGCAGTTAATCTGATTTGACCTGCTCTGATCACACCCTGGAATCGATGTTTATAAAAATGACCCACCCGGGACCGTTTACATTCTTCTATTAAATATGTCAAAATATTTCCCATGTAAAACAAGAATAAATCTCCTGGCTACACACTTGCAGTTTTTGTGTGTATAGTACAGTTATAGAAAAATGATTTAGAATCACACACTCTGTGTCATCCCATCCAGATGAGGATGGGTTTTTTTACTTAGGTTTCTTTCCCAGTTTCTTCCGGATATCTTCTCAAGGAAATGTTTTCTCACTGACACACACTCTAGCTTGCACATTTGCAGGTTATTTCCTAATTTTATTTTTTTTTTAAGCTGCTTTCTTGTACTGTCTATTGTTAAAAATAAAATGTTTACAAAATGCTTTCCGGGTTGGTGAGAAAGAGCTGGTTTAAAGCTGTACCTGGTTGTTGTGAGGCATTCCATATAACGCCTCCACCAGATCTGCTGCTCTCTTTAAAATCACTTCCTAAACCCAAAGAAAAAAAGAAAGACAAAATTAGTAATGAGTGTAAACAAAAAACAACTGACTGTTTTTTCCCCCTGCATTTATTCTTCATATATATATATATATTTCCATGCTGGAATGCATGTCACCAGCAGTGGAGTGGCGAGCTGGTTTTGACCACAACTGAGCAACAAATTTCTTCACAAAGAGCATAAAGGGGTCAAATTCCCACTTAACAACACAGTGGACAGGCGGGAAAAAGCTCGGAGCTGCTGCTTGCTCAATTTTTTGGTGTCTGTGAAATGAATAAGTGCAGCATTTCAACCAAACATCTGGTTTGAATTGAAGCAAAGACAATGAGATCTATGTTCTGCTGAGAAGGTCAGCCAGTTCCTTGAAACTGCACTGAAAGCAATAAGTTAAAGAAAACAGGACAGATCAGAGTGGTGTGATTGCTTTGTTTCACAGGGCCGAGTATGATCTTCACAGCATTGGTAGAACTCCTTTACAGTCTTACAGTCAAATTTAGCCTTTAAACAACTACTGAACGCAGTGAGAGTCACTTATTCCGTTCCTGAGGTCATTTCCTAATGCAGCTGAAGAATATTTTCTGAGTTTTCTGCGAAATGTTAACGTGACAGACTTTGATTTGATCCTAAAATGTGATAACCTTCTCACAAACAAGAAGTGTGAGAGCTGTATCAAAACATATCACTTCTTAGCCAATGTTCACACACACACACACAGAGCGCTAGAAAGACAGTGAGAGACAGGGAGGGAGAGAGAGACAGAGAAAAAGAAAGATAGAGAGGGAAGAGAGAGAGACAAAGAGAAAAAGAGACAAAGATAGAAAGAGAGACAGACAGACAGACAGAGAGAAAGAGTGAGAGATAGGGAGAAAGAGAGGAGAAGAGAGAGATAAAGAGAGAGAGAGAGAGAGAGAGAGAGAGAGAGAGAGAGAAAATAAGAGAGAGAGAGAGAGAGAGAGAGAGAGAGAAAAAATAAGAGAGAGACAGAGAGAAAAAGAGACAACGAAAGAGACAGACAGAGAGAAAAAAAATGTGTGTGAGAGAGAAAAGGGGAGTAAGAGAAAATAAGAAATAGACAGAAAGAAAGAAAGAAAGAAAGAAAGAAAGAAAGAAAAAAGAAAAAAAAGGAACAAAAACAAACAAACAACAAACAAAAGAGAGGGGGGGAGAAGAGACAGAGAGAAAGAGTAAGAGTGAGAGAGCTAGAGAGACAGAAAGCGAGAGAGACAAAAAAGCGAGTGAGACAGAAAAGCGAGAAGGGGGAGAGAGAAAGAAACAAAGAATGAAATAACAAAAGAAAGAGAGACAGAGAGAGAGAGAGAGTGGGAGAGAGAGAGAGAGAGAGAGGAGAGAGAGTAGAGAGAGCGGGGAGAGGAGAGAGAGAGAGTTTGTGAAATAAACGTTTCTTAGTGTGCTGTCCAGGGTGCTTAATTTACCCAGTTACCACCATTGTGTTAACTTTTCCTTACTAACACTGCATGTTGGTGCCTAATGGTGGGGGGGGGGGGTGGTGGGGGGGTGGGGTGGGGGGGGGGGGGGGGGGGGGGGGTTTTCACCTCCAGAATACATGAATGAATGGAATAGAAAAAATGATTGTGGAGGCGGGTAATTTATCTCTATTCCAGTCATAGTTTCGCACCAGTAAACAATCCAGCAGTATAGAGTCAGGCTAAGTGTACAGTAAATTACTCATCATATCATCATAGTTTAAAAGAATTGTTTTAGCGTTAAATACTGTTAGCTGACTATTTTAAAGAGAAACTCGACAAGCACAGACCTGCGTAGTCCACCTAAATCATTTCTGCGACTACTGAATTATTCCGAGTCCATAACAAAACAGGGAGCAAACTGATTCGGCCGTCTAACAAACGATGACTACATTTCGTCCCGAAGCCAAAATTGCAGAATAAGTGAATGTTTATGCTGTTTAACTTTACACAATCCGACTTTTTACCTCATGCCAAGCATCATAATTCTATTTTTAGTTAATACCCTGAAACATTTCTTTTTATTGTTATTACTCATCTTTTGGGACAATTTTGTCTACAAGAATAAATTTAGTGTCAGAATAAGTTTCATCATCACATTAATGACATTTTCCCGGTATAATAAAAGGACAGGGACAGATGGATGGTGAAATGATTTAACACTTTATTAGAAAGAGCAGAAACGATTGTGAGTGTAGATGTTTTGACGTTTTACTGTTAAGAAGTGTTTTATCGTCTAAGGTTTTATTACTACTGTATTAAAGGATGTAAATGACTGATCCAGCTTGATCTTAAAAGTGCAGATGTTTAAACACATGGTAAACAGTTGGGAAATCAGTAACCTCATGAATAGCAGCTGAACTAACCCGCTATTTTACCCTAATCAGAAACGAATGATGCGCCTGGATCGACTGTGTGAGTTTTCACGAGATCACTAATAACTGGGAATGCTTTAATTATTCACTAACTATAGCAGATGTCAAATATCACAATCGGAACACCAGAAGAGACCCTAAAACACACATTGACTAAATTCCTAGTTTTCTTTTAGTCATTTACACGTGACGGCATTCGATTAAAGCTGTTAGATTAAGAAGGTCAATGTTTTTAAGTGTGATTACCACATCATTAGGACCAAATTTGATCAATTATAGCCGGAAAAGTTCTCGTTATGTATTCAGCTGACTCTCTCTCTCACACTCACTTACACACACACACACACACACACACACGACCAATAAAAGCTTTCAAACCGTGCAGCTTGCATTAGCTCCCTTTTGGTGGTGGTATGACTGCCCAATAAGCCATTCAGACTTCTGTCTCTCTCCTCTAATCCCTTTACATGGGCCACTACACCATCTGTCCTTCGCTGTCTGTCACCGCCTCTCACAGACATGTGCTGCTCATTAACTACCCAAGCCTGGCTTATATAGGGAGTTTCAAAAATATACACTGATATTTACAATAGAATAGAATAGAACATGTGTGTGATGTGTGATGGAACATGTGTTGTGGATGTGTGATGGAACATGTGTGATGAGTGATGGAACATGTGTGTGTGATGTGTGATGGAACATGTGTGTGTGTGTGTGAACATGTGTGTGTGTGTGATGGAATTGAACATGTGTGTGATGTGTGATTTGTGAAAATGGAACATGTGTGTGATGTGTGATGGAACATGTATGTGATGTGTGATGGAACATGTGTGTGTGTGTGACGGAACATGTGTGTGTGTGTGTGTGATGGAGCATGTGTGTGATGTGTGATGGAACATGTGTGTGATGTGTGAGGAACATGGTGTGTGTGTGACGGAACATGTTGTGTGATGTGTGATGGAACATGTGGTGTGGTGTGTGTGTGTGATGTGTGTGATGGAACATGTTGTGTGTGTGGTGTGTGATGTGTGATGGAACATGTGTGTGTGTGATGGAACATGTGGTGGTGTGTGTGTGTGATGGAACACATGTGTGTGTGTGGATGGCACTGTGTGTGATGTTGTGATGGAACATGTGTGTGTGTGATGTGTGATGGAAACAATGTGTGTGGTGTGTGTGTGTGTGAACATGTGTGTGAACATGTGTGTGTGTGTGATGGAACATGTGTGTGTGATGTGTGTGATGGAACATGTGTGTGTGTGTGTGATGGAACATGTGTGATGTGTGTGTGGGTGTGTGGTGTGGTGATGGAACATTTGTGTGTGTGTGTGTGTGTGATGGAACATGGCCATGTGTGTGTGTGAGTGTGATGGAACATACACACAGTGCTAAAAATGTTTTATCCTACTGGCCACTCGACACAACTTTTACTGTGTTTCCTTCAATGTTTTTGTATAAAGTGTGTGTGTGTGTGTGTGTGTGTGTGTAACAGGAGTCAGGAGCAGTATGTAGCTTGCAGTTGAAAAGTGGGTCCCGTCAACAAACTGTTATTACCGCAATAAAAACAAGAAATCGATGAACAGCACACACTGTGTGTGTGTCTACGTGTGTGTGTGTGTGTGTGTGTGTGTGTGTGTGTCACACTGTGTGTGCGAGAGAGAGAAAAATGCTGATGATGGCAAATGGGACAGCTGCCAAAAAACAGGAGAGAGATAAAAAGAGCGAGGGATCGAGAGAAAGAGTGGAGAACCAGTACTACACGTCCACTGAGCTCTTCATTGTGTTTAATGTTGATCTGAATGTCAGAGGTTCCTCAACGGGTTCTCTTTTCAAGCTTTCTCACTTTCTCTCTTTCACACACACACACACACACACACACACACACACACACACACACACACAGTAACATGTACACTATGACTCAATTACTAATGGTGAAGCAATAATAAAGTCTGGGCAGCAAAGGCTTCGATCGGCTGACCTGCTGAGAGGCACAAGCTGACTTCACCATGATGGATCACCTCTTGGTGCCCGTTCTTATAAGCACACACATACACACACACACACACACACACACAGTGCATAGTTCTGTTTAATAGACTGGCATTTCATGCAGGTTGTATTCCTGCCTCACGACCAGTGTTCCAATAACCGTCTGTGATGCGTCCCATTAATAAGACTTACTGTCACTAAGTGCCTTTACTACAGTAGCCCAGTACTGCACAACACAACAACATTTAAAACACAAACATAAGTTTACAACACAACGGAATCAAACTAAAACACAATAGAAACACCAGACAAAACACCAGACGTGCCTTGAGGGAGGGGGTGATTCTAAGGACCCATGTAAATTGGGGAATTTAAAAAGCCAAAAAAAAGTTGACAAAACAAATTTAGCCACAAAGGAAGTGGCTCCTGACCAATAGGGGACAGTGTTGGCACTGAAAAACAATATTTATCTAATTATATTCTGTTGGGGCTTGTTTCCGTCTCGTTTCAGGTCTAGTGATGTTTTGTAGATCAGCCTTGGCCTTAAGTTCAGTCTATGTTTTCACTCCAAAAAGAATTCAATGATGTTAAAAAGAATTATTTCATAATGCGATTCATGCTGTGTGACTAAAATGATCTGATATCACAGCATAAGAATTTCAGTTTTAATCTAAAAACATCCTGTAAAATCCAGTCAAAATGACGCCTATTAAACCCCGATTAACAATCATTTGGTGTCTATGGGCACTTTGACCATATGTTACTTTTACTTGTACTTGAGTCAGTATTGTTATAAGTACTTGTAGTTTTATTTAAATACAGATTTGGGCTACCCGCCCCGTCCCTGTCACTGACTGAGACAATGATTCGTTAATGAGTTAGACGAGAGGGTTTAAATATCTTGTTATATATGAATATATTATTGTCGAATAGAACTCCACAGTCGAACCTGGTGGAAATGGACTAGTTTGTTGGGTTTGATACAGTTGGTCAGGACCAGACACATGAGACGACACATGTTATAATGCACATGTTACAAAACCCCCTCGAACCATCCTAGCCATTTTTCCCTGTGCTTTCACAGAACAGATTTTTTAATTCTGTGTAAACTCTGGAGACAGATGTGTTCGAGAGCAGCTGTTTTTTTAATTACTCAATCCAAAACTATTACAGATTGTATTACAGAAAATCAGTCTTACGTTTAAACAAATTGTAGCTCAGTGTCTTTGTGTGATATTTATTCCGAATCCGCATTGAAAAAAATGATATTAGAATTTGCTGCCATCTTTACCTAGAATGTCCTAGTCACTAATTGTACCTGAAGGTATTACATAAACACCACACACACACACACACACACACACACCTGGAGCAACCAAAACATTAAATGTACATTTTTCTGGATTTCTCTTTGTCAAACTGAGAGTAGGTTAATAAAGGGAGATGCCGGTGTGAACCCCCTTATACACTCTTTATTTAACCATCTCACAAAGCAAAGCATGGATGATGCAGCAATGATGTAACTCTCCTTTTGCTCCGGCAACAGCTGCTAATGACTCAAGAACAGCGGTCATTACTGCAGAATGACATCAGAGCGAGAAGTCAGACTTCTTATTGTATTCTCTTTCTGATGTAAGCTCTGGATCTTTAATCCTCACTCGTTTGGAAATAAGAGGGGAAAATAGACTTAAAGCTAAAAGTTGCAGCACAGTGTGTAAGATAGGAGTGCTCCTTTCTCAGTAAAGAAGGAACAAATGTCTTAATGAGCAAATAAAATAACTTTATTGATTTTCAGTCCATACTGTGGTTAATAAATACATACCAACGATATGATTAGGAAAATTAACACTTAACACTTATTGTTGACATTATCTTGTATTATGAGGACACTTTGTTCTACATGTTTAATGGTAGAATGGAACAAACACACCGTACCTTTGGCAGGCGTTCTGGGTCTCCAGGGTGTCGAGGGATGACCTTCTGTAGTCTCTGGAAACCGTAATCAATGGTGGGCTCATTTAAAGCTGAAAAACAGACACCATTAATTCTATAACGTTATTCTGAGGATGACTGGTCTCACCACCAAATGACTGAACAATGCTTTAGTGCTAAATCTGATTAGAGATTTATTTTATAAATGTTCCACTAATAAATTAAAGGCCAGGAAAGCCCACTTTCAGGAGGAAAATCAATACATCAATAAGGTCTGAAATAAAGGGTGAAAATAACACTTCGGCAAAAATCATGACAGTTTTAACACCACTGAAGTTTTCACTGAAATATATTTAATTGTTCTAATGGACGGCATTGCATTTTCTCATGATTACCTGCATTTATTCTACTCTAAGTGGAAAAGACAAGTGCAAAATGGCAATCTAGGGATTTGAGAGATGGCGCATTTTGTATAGCAATTACTGTGTATGGAGTCTTTATCCTGTCAGAAACATGAAAGCACATCAGTCATCTAAGAGAATAAAAAACGAGGAGAACGATTTATACGCTCACAAAAATTCACATAAGTTAATAACAAAAAAAAAAAAAAAACAGAAAAAGGAAATTTATATATATATATATATATATAATAAGCACACACACGTTTGCATCCATGGCTGTGCTTTTTTAATAGAAAGCGACAGTTTAAAAGCCTGTTTTTAGGCCAAACTGCAAATACTAACAAAATGTTCACTATTTAATATTTTCTATACATCTTCGTTTAAAATAAGACAGTTTAGGCACCAGTGATGCTGAGCTGGTAGAGGTGGGGTTTTTTTTTCAGTCATAATGAGGTCTAAAGGTCAGATGAACTAAAAACCTGCGACTATGAGCTCTATCATATATAGTATTTACACAGCTAGAAAGGAAACTTGCTTTTTTTCCCCGCCACTTCATAAAGCTGGAGTTTAAAAATGCACAAAAAGAGGAAGAGAAAAACCCAGACGGTGGTTTGGATGGTGTGAGTGTAAATGAGTGCTAGGGGTGGATGGGTCACAGAAAGAGTGTGGAGTTGGGTGCTTTCCTGTCAGTTGGAGCAGATGGTCGCAGCTCAGTGAATTCTAATAAATCGTAATGACGTTAGTATGTCACTAAATATGAGGGGAAACTTGATGAAGGAGAAGCTGTTCGGGATTTGTAATACTGTATAATATCAGTGATTGGGACACTTTAACATATTTGCATTCCGCTCTTCTAAAATAATTAGTCAGAATCTGATCAGAACCATTCAGAGTATCATTTCAAACGTGAAGAAAAAACAGCAGTTTGTAAATGAAATGTGAACGTGTAAATCAATGACCAACGAATGATTTTCAATGTGTGAGTGTGTGAAAGAACATGAAGAGTTTCGCATTTCGCATGTATTATTTGTTGTGTTACTGATTGTGTGAATTGTCTTTTGTAAGTGAGAATTTTCACGGTATCTTTCTGTTGAAGTGACTGTACTAAAAGTTCAGAGCCCAAACAAACAGTGTAAGTAAAACAGTTAAGAAATTACTTAAGCTAATGTGAGCTAGCTGCCCAGCAAACTTATAGCGAGTTCTGCAGAATTTTAGCCCTGAATTTTAGCGGTCATATGCGCAAAATCCAAAGCAAATCGGTGCTGGTTCCTGTGAGTGACAATCACACAGTGTGAATGATCAAAGGTGCCATCTGAGAGAGTCGCCGAGGCCTTGAAGTGTTAAACATCTTTATATTTACAATTCTGCAGTGAAATAAGTTCTGATTAAAAAAACACACCAGCGATGACCTTCAGCCAATAGAGGAAGAGGCAGGAGGTTTGGGAGGGAAGGAATAGATCACAAGCATGGCTTTAGTGCCCATCTTTTTTTAATTTTTCTTACTCTTTTGCTGCAAATAGCATACAGACCACTTGTATTGCTCCCTTGGAGTTTGGAGTGTGTCTGTCTGTGGAAATTTTCCAATATTTCAGTCCATTTTATTTATTCTAACTGATTAGGGGGTTATAATATTAATTTAGTGAGAATTACGTTACAATAGTTAGTTGGACTGTTATACATACATACATAACTACGCAGGATAAACCGTCATGTACTGAAGTGTGACAAGGAGCCTGACCGAGCGAGGTAACCTATCACAAAGAAATTCAGTTCGCTATAATAATAAACATTGTTTTCATTAACAGTCACTGCAGAACCTAAAAGGAAAAGGTTTTTTTTTACTGTATTTTAAATAAGTAAAATAATCTCTATTGACTGGTGTTAGTTTTCACTGGTAATTAATGATGGACTGAACAAAATGCCCAACTATCATATCAACGATAAAGCACAACAGTGTGCTGTGTATTATATATGAAGTTCTTTGACACACATACATAAACGTAAGTAAAAGCTAAAATAGGGAAGTGGAACTGTTGTTGCCCTGAACGTTCTCTTCAGCCAGTCAAATATGTTCTACATGTAAAATAAGTGCTAACCACATAGAGAGTATTATAACTGCCGTAGCTTTTCTTTGCAAACTGTTTCATTGTTTTTCGTACACTGGTTCGGCCGCTGGTTTATTGTCTTCCTGGGAAAGCGTAGCGTTCTAACTGTCCAAAGGGCAGTGGGGCTGATTCAGAGATCAAAAGTGACATTATTGCATTAGCTTAGCAGGGTGGGTATGCTGGTGGAAAAGTGCAGAACAAGTTTGCTAATTACTGTAAATTATTCATTGATTGTTCTGCTACTATTAGTACATGATCAATTATATAATTGTGACTTTGATTGAATAAGATTAAGTATGAATTCAAAGTGTTTAAAGCCACATATAAAATACCTTACAGCAAAATTATCAGTTTTTTATAACATTTTACATTTACATTGCCAGCATTTAGCAGACGTCTATTCAGAGCAACTGACATTTATCTCATTACATGTAGCTTGGTGGTGCCGGGTACGAACCCTGCTTGGCAATTTCCAGTCACAAAACCTTAACAGTGCGCGAACACTTCCCCTGCTGCCCCACAGTACAGATTGGATTTAATTAGCCTCATAATGGCAAAGATTTTTGTATAACAGAAAAGTATTATTTCATATTATGTCAGATAAAAGCAGATTTTATTTAGACTGAACAGTAGTGTTAGATCAGAGAGGCAAACGGAGGTCGAAATATTCCCCTCAAATCTGAAGGAGTCACAGTTATCATAATATGTCAACGATAATGCTTATAAATGAAGAAAAGTGAGCACATCCATGAATGGATGCTCGGCTTTAAAGCTTCTGTGGTTTGGAACTCATTAATCAGTAATCTGATCTAGTGCCTCTCTACATTAAACAAGAGACGCAACTTCAAAGACCTCCATCGATCAAATGGTACAATCTGACTTCATGCTAGTAAGAGCCTTTTGGAGGTGACCACACGAGGATAGCTGAACTTAGGCTTGAGCTGATGACCCTGATGTGTAAAGAAGCTGTAGGTCCGCTGACCTGTCACAACCGAAGAGACGGTACGCTTAGAACTTGTGTTACCCGTGTGGTCAGTGATTCTTAGCGTGCTGGAATAAATCACTTGTTTTAAATTCTCAGTGAGGACTGATGGTTTTTCCTAAGCTCACATTTTGCTTGTTTTAGAAATATATCAGTTAAGCTTCATCTTAGTGCATTTTAACTGTTAGCATGCTTTATTAAACGCGGTGCATCACGCTCCTTAATTAAAGCAACCTAATTATTATTATTAGAAATCAGACAGTTTGTCGCCACAAGATGTTTAAGTGCATGTGTTAATATGGTTAACAGACTAAATGAATCTGGTATTACTATACAGTTTCACAAAACAACCATAACCCGTTAAGAGATTACCTTGCAAAAATCATTTGGACAGTGTAAAAAATGCCACTAATATTAAATAAATAAATGAATTAGAAGCCAAATAAGCTTCTTCTATTCTCTCTCTCTCTCTCCTCTCTCTCTCCTCTCTCTCTCTTCTGCTTCTTTCTCTCTCTCTATCTCTCTCCTTATCTCTCCTCTCTCTCTTTCTCTTTCTTCTCTCTATCTCTCTCTCTCTCTCTTTCTCTCGCTCTCTCTTTGATCTCTTCTTCTCTCTCTCTATCTCTATATCTCTTCTCGTCTCTCTCTCGCTCTCTCTCCTTCTCTCTCCTCTCTCTTTCATCTCTCTCGATCGCTCTCTTCGCTGCTCTTCTCTCTCTCTATCTCTCGCTCTCTCGCTCTTCTCTCTCTCTCTCTCTTCTCTCTCTCTCTCTCTCTCTCTCTCTCTCTCACTCCATTTGGAATCTCTGCAATCAGAGCAATCAATGCTCATGAAATTTCATGAGGACAGATGCAACCCTCATCAGATTTCAAATATGATACGGAGGGAGGGATGGTCGAGTTGTGGTTAAGGAGGAAGCAAAAAAGAAAGAATTACGAACATCTTGATCGACATGTCTATTATTAATCAGGGGGAAAACGAAAATATGGCCAAAGGTTAAAGTACAATATAAATGTCAAGGCGATAATACTCTACAGTACTACAGCATTACTGTACTACAGTACTATGACACTACAGTCTTACAGTATACAGCATTACTGTCCTACAGTACCACAGAGTACAATCTAAGCATACTTACTACAGTAGTACCGTACTATAGTACTTACAGACTACAGCATTACTGTACTACAGTTACTCTGACACTACAGTACTACAGAATTACTGTACTACAGTACCACAGCATTACAATACTACAGCATTACTGTACTACAGTATTATGGTACTACAGTAAAACAGCATTACAGTACTACAGCATTACAGTACTACAGTACTATGGTATTACTGTACTCAGAATTAGTACTACAGTATTATTGGTACAGTGTTTTGTTAAAACAGTATTACAGTACTACAGCATTACAGTACTACAGTACTACGGTATTACAGGAAAGAGGTGTGAGAACTATATAAATGTTCATGCTATCATTACATCAACATTACCGGATCACAGAACCCAGAAAGTTTAATTCAACAATAATGGCTCCCCCAGAGAACTATTCCCTATGACATCATACCATACTCATAAAATGTTTATACCTCCACAGTTTTTTCCAGGGATGTTATAGTGACGTTATAGTGTTGCAGTAATGAGGCTGAAAGTGTATGGCAATCCCCTCAGCTTTCCTCTCCCCTAGGTGTGATGTGAATGTGAGTGCTCTACGGATCGATCAGTGCAGCAGTGCAGCGTTCAATACCTCTGAATTATTGCTTCATTCTTCCCTCTTTATTATAGATGAGTTTTTTTCCCCAACCCATCACAGGTGAGGATCAATACGGAATCCTGTCCTATTCTCAAACTTATTTTTATATCTTACCTCCACTTCTAAATTGCTCTTTTTTTTAACATTTGCAATTTGTGATTGGAAAGGGAGGGTTATGTGTATGTGTGTGTATGTGTGTGTATTTTGTGTGTGTGTGTGTGTGTGGTGTGTGTGAAAGATACTCTAATTTTTAAAAAAGACTTATAGGCATGTATGCATATATTTGTAACATATAAAGTAAATCCATAGAAGAAAAATAAATACACTTGACTGTGTCAGTCTGAAGTTCTGCAGAGAACTTTACGACGCTTTACACCCGTATTTAATACAAAGCTAACCCATAAATATCCATCCTGTATAATTAGCTGACAGGGTAAATTAAGTTTAAGAGGAATTCTTGACAGCCCACCCCGAGTTGTATGAAATGTGATAAATAAATATAGATATTTGAGTATAGAGACATTTCTTTAGGGTTCTAGTCAAAGATGTAGCATAAACAGGGTTTATCTTGCTACGTATTGGTTTATTGATTGCTCCTTTCGCTTTACAAACCACCAGCCCTGACACATACTTTCACGAGTGACAGGGCACCTCCGCTGTCAATTATAGATGATTTATTAGGTACCATTTGCCCTTTGCAACCAAATCAAGGCCACGGAGGGAAACAATGAAACTAACAGAAAAAGAAGGCAAAGTAAAATGTTTGTGTAGGAATGTTTCTGTGTTATTGCGGCTAAGCTATATACAGAAAGTCTGTAGCAAACACAATCCCGCTCTGCTACTCACCTACACAATGCCTTGTTCAGTTAGTCATATCATTTGTGGGATTCGAATCTTTTACTGTTTGTCTTGCTTGACTGATTATGGAGGTTACAAAACCTGACACACTCCTGGCAGTTTCCAGGTAGCCACAGATTAGCACCTAGCTGGAGCCTGGCCAGGAGGCGCCTATGACTCTGCATGTACTGATTTAATTAGACCTGCAGAGCTGCTAGCAACCTACGCTAATACAGTAGCTACAACGCTCACAGTCTAGTAACAGGATAATTAGTTTTGCCAGCTGTTCCTTAAGTGTCAAGTCAAACTACCACTTTTACTTTCTGGTTAAAAAAAAGTATCATGAGAAAAATTTTTTAGAAAGGGCAGAAGTTGAAGTAGCACCACTAGTTACAGGTTCACGTACTAGTTTATATGACTTGGGACTTGGGAAATGGGAGGAAACGTGTCTTTGCCTGTAAAATTTGGTAAGGACATCAGTGTAAAAATATGTTTTGTATTTTCTTTGTAGGATTTGTGATTTGATAAAAACATTCTAAGGAACGGCTCTATGTTGAGTAGTTTGAAGAAGAGGTGTAGGAAAGGCCCACCAATCACACTCGCGGAAGAGCCACTAGTGATTTTGTTCCATGAGAGGTCCATCGCATGTAGCAGCTTAGATATGGATGAATTTGACCTACCTACCTTCTCCTACCTACCTACCTACCTACCTACCTACCTACCTACCTATACATCAACTAGTTCCACAGGTTTTTTTTACCAAATTTCTGTCTTTAAAATATTACCTAAATATTTCATTTTTATTTGGCCCAAACTTCACTCCAACTTTAAACAGATTCTAATACTGCTTGAATTTGTGTTCATTAGTCCAGTTATTCTAAACGTTGAAAATAATCCTTCGTTTAACATATTTGTGCTTAATGTATATTGACTTAATATGATGTTTTTCTAATGAAACCCAAGCAGGAACATTTTACATTTTTTTTTGCTATTCCATCATATAATTTGTTGAATTTTACACAGCCACCAAATCTGCCCACCCATCTATGGTTGGCAAGAACTGGGCCCCGAGTTCACACTTATAAAGACATGCTGTCCAACAGAGAGTGACTAGAACTTATCAGTGAGTTTCCAGTGGTTTGACTCATTAATATAAATACTTTTGTACAGTAAATGATGTGTATTGGATGTATGTTTAATGCAGGATGAGGTCTTTCCCTCACTGTCACTTTGTACCCTTTTCTATATCACCAGAATCTGTGAGTTTAGGCAAAGACTCAGATAATTAACAAAGATTCAGCCAGAAAGAGAAAGAAAAGAAATGCAAAATAAAAAGGTGCCCTTTCACGCAATGTAGATATGCTGAAATTGTTCTGGAAGCACTAAATTTAAAATGTGTGTGTGTGTGTGTGTGTGTGTGTATAAAATAAGTGAGACACTAGTTTTCTTTGTGTTTTTGCACCCATGTGTGTTTGTGTGCAATCACTCTCTGTAAATAACTTCAAGATGTGGACCAATAAAGTGCTGAATGTTTGTCTAACTCAATTGTTAGAGTGTTTACAAGCAGAGCTCATTACTATCTCCTCATTCAGAGTGATAAAGGGATAAATATTCTATTTTCTGGGATGTGTTTAGTATAAAGGCTCTGCAATCTGATTTTCTGTATGTTGCTATTACTACTGTCCACATTTAATGCAGATCATTAAACATAGGCAGCTTTAATAGAAAGTAATAAAGATCATTAACACCAAACACATACAGCCCTTATTACAGGTCCAATATGTGACTGATCTGAGATCAGTACAGCTGCTAAAGGAGAGGAAATAAAGGCTCATACTGCAGGCAATAAAAACCAGATCATATAACTAAAGGCTATATTAAAACTGACATGAATTAGACTCCAGCAGTGGCGTCTGGTCTGGATTTCTCAAATGCTCTACGTAGAACCTTACAAAACAATTTTACTCTATAAGACGCTGAATCTTCTATAGTCTCCTAAAACCTTTAACTGAACTTTCACCCGAGCTGTTCTTCGGTAGTCCCTTTTCTAATTCCAGGTGGCACATTTGTGGTCATCTGAGGTAACTTTGGCTTGAGATTGGACTGCTTACCTGTGTAAATGAATCTGCCTGGTGTCCCTTTGCAGAACTGTTTTGACTTGTAGGAGAGCGTAACCTCCACCACACCTGGGATGTGCCGAGGAGGAGTCTGCACCCGGATGGCATGAGGTGTGATGAGCTGATGAGAGAGACAAGGGGACAAAGAGAAGAAAGAGAGAGAGAGAGAGAGAGAGAGATAAGACAGGGAGACGTCAGTGTCCAGTTCATGCCTAGTAACGTTTGTTACTCATATTTGTATATGCAGTAGTTTTTTAAGATATATAAATATAACTGTATTGTGGATGTGTGTGTGTGTGTGAGACAGGATTCTGATCTTGACCTTCAGCTGTGAGTTTCTGTGTGGACCTTTGAAACAAACCCTAAAATAAAGACTTTATAAACACAGGCCATTGTACCGTACACAGATGTATTACTTTAGGGCTAATTAGGATCATATTTTTATTTCCCATAATTACTTACTGCTTCAAACATGTTCTTACATCACCTACTGTTCCTGTGAAGGTTTTATAGACTCATTACAGTATAATTCTATTATAATTAATAATATGTTTTTAAGTATCACATGAACAAAGAAAATGTAGAAAAATATATTTCTGTCTCCTGCTTCCCCTCATCGTCAGCTTTCAGAGGAATAAAACCCATAGCTGAAGGTCTGAAAATGGTCTAAATTAATAAATGGAACAAGGGGGTCATGAAGTGGCAGCTTAGCGGTGTTTAAAACAATTTAACCCACAATCTTCCAATCATTACATTTACATTCCTGGCATTTGACAGACATCTTAATGTAGAGCGACTTACATTCATCCCAACAGTGGGAATTTGCTGGTGCTGGGAATCAAACCCACAAACTTAAGGTTAGATTTTAAACACTTTACCTACTGAGCTACCACTTCCCAATCAGTTGTCTAATGCTTTAACTATAGAGTTACTACTTTCCACATCATGCTTTTATTTAGTTTATGATTATAGCTGTAAATTTCATTAGTTTACTGTTTTTTGCAGCCTTAAATTTGATCTTGATTAAAATGATCAGGGTTTTTTACATTGTTCGTTTTCTTGTGTTAAATTAGTGTTTGTTAACTGTTTGTGATTGGTTCAATGCATTTGATTGCTTTGTTAGCGTTTTGTTGGTATGTGAGCGTTTCTATTCTAGTTCTATCTTCTCATTTGCTCTACCAGTTTTCTACTAGTTACAACTAGTTTTTTTGTGTAAATTGTTGAATAAATCTGTTTTAGTGTGTTATTTTGTTATATTCTGTTTCTTTATTTTTATTTTTTTTTATTTTACTTTGTACATTTTTATGCACGTTGTTTATACTGAGCTTATTATTCAGCCAGAAACACAGGTGAACTTGAACACTTTGTTCTACACATCCAGTTTATTAGCACCTGACAAATAAGTTTAGAGTCAATAGTCATTATTACCAGCAGGCTTTAATTGTTTGGTAAGATAAGTAGGCTGCATCCCTCAGATTTTTTAGCGCACCACAATTTTTAGTTGAACAGACAGTTAAAGAAAGTATGAAATAACTAACTAACAATAGTGTCTAACAGTGTGATTCGAGGCATAGCTAAAATGCATGTCTGCTCTGGCACTTTAATTTTCTGGGTAATCTGATTACAGGATATAGTGATTTATACCACTATGCAATTTTATTTATAATATGTATCAGTGTTGGTCAGTGCGGGTCAGTCAGTGGTTCTCTGCTGTTCTAAACACTATCAGAATCACTGACCTACATTTACAACCTGAATTCTAATATTTGTTTACTTAAATTGTATGAATTTATTCCAACAGTTTATTCTCTTCATTTCGTAGTGTTTCTCTCGCTGCACTGCTTCCAGTACGTGTGTGTGGATGTTAGAGTTTTTGATCCAATCAGATTTCAGTTTCTATGTGTTGCCATGTTAATCTAATCTGCCTTTAGAATCAGTAGCGCTGCCTGTGGAACTTACACTATATAAGCAGGGGCAGATTGATCACTGGTTAATATTATTAAAGACTGTTTCGGTAACCAGTCAGATTTTTAAACCTGTCTCCCGAAGCCCGCTAGCTGGCACATGATGACATCAGCTTTTTTCCGTCCTCTGATTGGTCAATAAAAGTAAAACTGTTACAGCCAAGCACAGACTAGTGAATCCCGTCTGTACAGTTCAATTAGAAGCTTTACACCCACAATGGCTGACGAAGGAGTTAAATCTATAATGTGTTTTTCAAAAAAATAAATATTGATATAACTGTTCCAGATGTTGTGTGTGGTACAGTTGTGGTTGTAGTGTAGCGGTTTGGAGTTGTGTGTTTCGGGTTTCTTGCTTTAATAAAAATGTTTTTTATCCTCAATATGTGAAATGTCTCTCTGTCTGTAATTCCACGCCGTGTTATATTGTGTGTTTGTTTAGTATTGATGTGTTTCTATAATTTTGATGTGATAGTGGGGGTATTAAGAGGTGGATCAGACGGGGAAAGACACCACTGATGTGTACGTTGACTTAGACTTTCTTTTCTTTGGATCAATCATTAAATAGTTCTCCTGTTTCTTTTCTATGTCTTTTACATTGCATTTGGCAGGAGCTCTTATCCAGTGCGACTTGTGATGTGTATTCATTTATGTAATTTTATTAAACTGGGCAGTTAAAGGTTAAAAACTTTGCTCAGGAGCCCAGTAGTGGCAGCTTAGTTGGTCTGTGGATTAAACCAACTTCCTTCTGATCAGCAATATCACATATATTTAAAATTAATCTAAAAAAACTCCCCTATGTAAGTAAGTCTGGAGATATTCTGTCACTGGGGTTACCCACCTCGCTCCAGACCAGCATGGTCCCGAAGATAACCTGCAGTCCATCAAAGAAATTGTCGCCAATGATAATGACTGTAGCTCCTCCTGTGGTCCATCCTTCACTAGGGCTTATTGCTTTGATGCAAGGTGCTGCTACTTTCCATTAGGCAGTAATAGGAATATCATGAAGGAGAAAAAGAGAGAAAGTAGAATGAATTAGTCTCTCTCTTTGTGTTTACATATAATCAGTAAACAAAAATAATCCTAAAGTTAAGCCCATGAGTAAAATGTTGTGAGCACTTGGAAAGTTTGAACACTTCAACCTTTGCCAAAGGGCTTATGGTTGGAGATGACATTTATAGATGACATTTTTATGGGGTTTGGGGTGCCTTTGGGGTCAGACGTGTGACACCTCTACAGCTCTTATTTCAATGCTATTGCAGAAAACAAAAACCTACAAAAGCTCACACAGCTGGATTTAACTAGGGTTTCCACAGCACATGGCCTGTGAAGATCAGTGGTGGTTTTTGTGGCTCTTGCTTTGCTTCTCAGGCTCCAAAACAAGGCCTCGCTCACAGTAGAACTTCCCACTAAATGCTGTATTCAGGGTTTCTTCTTGATGACAACACCAAGTCATGACAGGTTAGTTCACATCACAACAAAGATGAATTAATCTATTTTTATTAAAAAGCAACATTTCACTAATCACTAAAGTTGAATTCTAAACTCAGTTGACTTTAGTCATTGTACCTATCGGCGTGTATCGGCATTGTACCTTTGAGGCTACTGTATGCCAGCTCTCTTGACCTGCTCCCACTATTGTTGTCAACTTTCCTAACTCACCTTTCCATATGTTCACCAAACATTATACTTTTTGGGGATTTCAATATACATTTGGACAATTTTCTCAACACTCTTCCCAAAAACTTCACATCTTGTTTGAGCAGCTTTGGACTAGAGTAATATATACTGTATAATCCTAACCACACACGTTAAAGGACTTATTCTGGATTTAATCTGCTGCTCTGGTATTTCACCTTGATTAACTACTTTTTTATTACATTAACAACCTTTATAACCTTCTTAATAACTCTCCACTTAACACTAGGACAGTTTCATTTACTGTTTCTGCACTTTGGTTCACTCCTGTTTTTAGACAATTAAAAACTCTACAGGAAAACTAGTCTTACTGTGCGCAAGGACGTGTTATTCAAATCACATTCTTTATTATAAAGACTGTAGTTTTAAAGCCAAATCCACATATTCCTCAGGTTAATTAGCTTAAATGAGGAAAGGCCATTTTCTCACTTCTTACAAACTTTTTGATTTATTTTCTTCTCTTCTGTACTTTTCATAACACTTTAGTATCATTCTTCTCTTCAAAAATCAAATACATTCACCATTAAGAAGTCCACTTCTGTTCTAAATTCCTCTGTCCCAGTTCTATCTGCCTCCTCTCATTCATTCTCAGCATTATCTTTACCCTCAGTAGTTAAAATGACCAAACTTATTCAAAAATAGTTTCTACTTCTCCTAAAACAGCTGCTATAACTCCAATTCTCAGGAAACCTGGTGCAGATCCCAACAATTTTTAAAAACTTTCCAAAATTCTTGTTAGGTGCTGCTCCATACCCATCTTTCCTTCAATCTTTGATATATATACAGTTACAGGTTGGTTTCCATCTTCTTTATAGCACAGAAACAGCAATCCTTAAAATTACTAATGACTTCCTTATAGCAGCCGAGTTTGGTCTGCAATGCATTGTTCTGCTGTTTGATTTAATTGCAGTCTTTAACAAGTTTTACATACTATCCTTTTGGACAGACTTTTCTCTGTTGGTATCACTAACATAACCCCTCAACTGGTCCTATTCATACCTCTCAGGTCATACTTAGTTCATCAATTAAAATAATTTATCTCTTATCCAGTCCCTATTAACACAGGTGTGCCTCAGGGCTCTGTACTGGTGCCCCTGCTGTTAATTATTTACCTTTTTTTCCTTGGTTATATCACACCTATTTTCATTTACTGTATTAACTACAAAATACTTTTGAAGCCATTCCTCCATATCTTCTTGAGCTCCTCTATATTTTCACACTTGTTTGTACTCTCAGATCCTTCTTCTCCATCTATCTCACTGTTCGCCCTGTCTGCCTGGTTACTATGACGCAAGGCAGCAGTCACTTTCTCCTGACCTTCATAACATCGACTTTCTCCCCATTTTAAATCCAAACTCAACACTTATTTGTTTCAGAAAAGCTCACTTCCTCTGATCACAGCTGCATTGAGTTCTAGTTGTATTGTATCTCATTGTCTTTGTTGTGATTGTCTTGTTAATGATCTATAGTGACCTTGAGTGTCAAGAAAATAAACAAAATTTAATGAATAGATTCTGACGTAGTGAATAATAAACCCATGTGACTAATTAGCATTTACGCTAATGGTGTCTTTCCGGGTTCTTCATAACAACACGGCTGCTAGCAGTAACAGCTGTGTCTGGACATATGAGGCAGGCTGCATTGCTCGGACATTTATTACTTACCTGATGGTTACTAATTAAAGTCCTGTCTGTATTATGCTTGAAAAATAAATTAAATTCAGACTGAGAAAACATGAAACCCACATAACTTTAACTCTATCGTGCTTGCCTTGATTTATTTACTGTTGGTTACCAGGTTACCAGTACCACATTCAGCCACTTAAAAAAACTCGATGGAAATGCATTTTAATACGCAAAATTAATACGCATTTGTGTTTTTTTTTCTTTTATTGCAAACTTTGAAAAGATTCACCTCATGTAGGATGGAAACCTGCCTTGTGTTTCAGTTTTATCTTATTGTTCTCGATTGTTCAAGGTTTTTGGATACTCTTTGTATTTATGTCCTCTGTGTTTCTTTGTTGCAGTCAAAATAATTATTGAAGTGCAAAATCTAGTTGTTCCTTATTTTTATACGTTTTTGTATTTTACGTTTCTTGTTCTAAATTTGGATTGAGTTCACATTGTATATCATGGATTTGCCTGATTTGACCCTGAATTTCAGTCTAATGATTGTTAAGATTGCACACTTGTGATTGCACACTTGTGGCCCTCTGGACAAGTCCTTTGACATCATACTGCACACAGTCAGAAAGAAGAAGACAGCTTGTATTATATTTTGTTTTCACAGAACTATAAACAGTTGTGTTGCTTCTTTTAAAGAGAAACTGAGTCTGGAGTCTGATGCCCTTTAATCTGAATTATCAGGGCAATTCTGTATGCAAATTCCAGGACACCCAAACTGCTTCTGCCGGGTCCCGGAGCAATGTCCTAAACCGCCTACTGGTATATAAGGAATAAAATGTAAAGTGCTTGTTGTAAGGGCTGCAGCCAGTTTATACAATTTTTACATCTGATAAAACTTTTAGGATTCAGATGATGAACATATTCATACATCCAAACAAACTGGGGTTTTTTTCCAGGACTTATTATATCTAATCTAATCTAAAGAGCCGAGATGGATTTAGAACACTGGCGGTACCTTCTCATTTAAGCACATGGTGGTCTGTTTTCTTTACATTTTGCGACGCTGATATCGGCAAACATGCAGGCATTGCAGGCACTGCAGACACTGCAGACATGCTCTATCTTTGAACATTAACAGATTCTCTGCAGTGTAATAGAATGGGAAGGTGTGGGAGCAACGTGCAGTTGTGTGCTAATAATGTTGGCCTAAGTGGCCTGTTTGGCAGAAGCTGAGCTTTTTGCTGGATTAAGCAGATGGAGAAGCGTGAATCCATCTGATAGGATTAAACTTTCTGTGGCTCTCTCTGCACCATCTGCTCACCATGCTGCTCTCAGTGACACACACACACACACACACAACACACACACATTGATGAGTTTGGTATTCATATATCAGATGTAACTACGGATACACTACTGGGGGCAGTTGCTTGGGGGGCTTGTGGTTGTCAGCCAGAGGGGACTGAAGTTTAACCCAGTTACATGCAATTCTAATATAACTATAATGTGATATTACTTTATTGTGTATGTGCAGAAGCCTTATTATGTTTAGTCACGCTTTAGGTAGTTTGGTGTTATTATAAATGTCACAATTTAATGTGTGTTTAATAGCTAAAGAAACTAAAGTGGACCAATATTAAATAAATAAATAAATACGTCACAATGATTTGAAATCTTCTCTCTGGTCCCTAAAACTAACACATATTGTTGCTATAATAAAATACTAAGCCTTTCATTACTGTGTGTGTGTGTGTGTGTGTGTGTGTTTGCATAAAGTCAAGTGCCACTTGTTTAACATTGATCCCTTGGCTTCTGTTCTTCTGGTGGCCAAGAAATACTTAGACATTATTTCAGCTCATTAGCATTCTAATAACACCACTGGAGGAAGCCCCACTGAGGACAGATCTGGGGTCAGTCTAATCCCACCATCATCCTCAACAGCCAACCACAGAACTAATCTCTGATCTGTTCTCAAAGCCCCATTCAGGGCAAAGATTCTGTCAGAGAAGTAAATCCACAGGATTGTACAGCATTCAAGACACATAAAATTGTAATCAACAACTTTTATCGTGATTGAATCTCATATTTAAACTTTTTATAGATTTTGACTCCAACAGCATGACAACACATCACTGCTGCCCGCCGGCATTATAATTAATTATTGGCTACATTATTTCTTATGCTGATCAATTAATTAATCAATCAGTTAATCAAATCAGTCAGTCAGTTAATCAATCAGTCAGTCAGCATGTCAGTCAGTCAGTCAGTCAGTCAGTCAGTCAGTCAGTCAGTCTGTCAGTCAGTCAGTCAGTCAGTCAGTCAGTCTGTCAGTCAGTCAGTCAGTCAGTCAGTCAGTCAGTCTGTCAGTCAGTCAGTCAGTCAGTCTCAGTCAGTCTGTCAGTCAGTCTCAGTCAGTCAGTCCCAGTCAGTCAGTCAGTCAGTCAGTCTGTCAGTCAGTCAGTCAGTCAGTCAGTCAGTCAGTCAGTCAGTCAGTCAGTCAGTCAGTCAGTCAGTCAGTCAGTCAGTCTGTCAGTCAGTCTGTCAGTCGTCAGTCAGTTCTGTCAGTCAGTCATCAGTCAGTCTGTCAGTCTCAGTCAGTCAGTCAGTCAGTCAGTCAGTCAGTCTGTCAGTCAGTCTGTCAGTCACTTCAGTCAGTTGTCAGTCAGTCAGTCAGTCAGTCAGTCAGTCAGTCAGTCAGTCAGTCAGTCAGTCAGTCAGTCAGTCAGTCTGTCAGTCAGTCAGTCAGTCAGTCAGTCAGTCAGTCACTGTCAGTCAGTCAGTCAGTCTCAGTCAGTCAGTCTCAGTCAGTCAGTCAGTCAGTCAGTCAGTCTCAGTCAGTCAGTCAGTCAGTCAGTCAGTCAGTCAGTCAGTCAGTCAGTCAGTCAGTCAGTGTCAGTCAGTCTGTCAGTCAGTCAGTCTCAGTCAGTCAGTCTCAGTCAGTCAGTCAGTCAGTCAGTCAGTCAGTCAGTCAGTCGTGTCAGTCTGTCAGTCAGTCAGTCAGTCTGTCAGTCAGTCAGTCAGTCAGTCAGTCAGGCGTCAGTCAGTCAGTCAGTCAGTCAGTCAGTCAGTCAGTCAGTCAGTCAGTCAGTCAGTCTGTCAGTCAGTCAGTCAGTCTAGTCAGTCATGTCAGTCAGTCAGTCAGTCAGTCAGTCAGTCAGTCAGTCAGTCATCAGTCAGTCAGTCAGTCAGTCAGTCAGTCAGTCAGTCAGTCAGTCAGTCAGTCAGTCAGCATGTCAGTCAGTCAGTCAGTCAGTCAGTCAGTCAGTCAGTCAGTCAGTCAGTCAGTCAGTCAGTCAGTCAGTCAGTCAGTCAGTCAGTCAGTCAGTCAGTCAGTCTGTCAGTCAGTCAGTCTGTCAGTCAGTCGTCAGTCAGTCTGTCAGTCTGTCAGTCAGTCAGTCAGTCGTCAGTCAGTCAGTCAGTCAGTCAGTCAGTCAGTCTGTCAGTGGTGGGTTAATGAAACTTTTGGATGGATTTACTGTTTTGGGTGCTTCATATTTACTGTATCTATCTGAGCATCACATGCACTATATGCCCAAAGATGTTTCTGTATGTTCAAGATTTACTTTCATTAAACTAACAGACGGGACAGTACGGTGGCTTAGTTTGCCTCACAGTAAGAAGGTCCCGGGTTTGATTCCCGGGCAGGGGTCTTTCTGTGTGGAGTTTGCATGTTCTCCCCGTGCTTGTGCATGTTTACTCCGGATTCTCCAGTTTCATCCCACAGTCCATAAACATGTATGTTAGATTGATTGATGACTCTAAATTGCCCATAGGAGTGATTGTGAGTGTGTTTGTGGCCTTGTGATGGACTGGTGATCTGTTCAGGGTGTCCCCCTCCTGCCTTTTGCCCTTTCAGAGACAGCTGTGATAGGCTCCATCAGATCCCCGTGACGGGTATAGAAGCAGGTATAGAAGATGAACTAACAGACCCAAACACAGTGTGTGTGTATGTACACAAAGCGCCTGAGCTCTACAGAGACATGTTTAGTTAGTGTTGAAGTAAAGAAATGCACAGATCTCAACTGAACTGGAACCTTGACTGCACCCCAAACCTCCTCACATTACTGAACACTAATACTAGGCTAAATAATCAAATCCCCACAGCCGCACATCACAATCACAAGTCCTAATATGTGTGTTGAAATTCGGAGGTTACTGTACCACTGAGTGCACTTTAAATGCTGCTCTAAATCAGCTCTGAACATGTACTTGGATTACACTGTGTCTTATTAAAGAAGAAGAAGAAATGCATGTCTTATAAGCAGCCTTTAAAGAAGAAGTTAACAGAAAAGAAAAGTTAAAAAAGAAAAGGAATGAAGTGTATGGATTGGGGGAGACACGGGGTTGTGTTTTAATTAATTGTGGTTCATCCTTGCTTTCTTTGCTCCATTGAATACGTGACTTAAGAGGTCAAAGCTCAGAGAAGTGTGTGGGGTGGGTATGAATATGTACCTACTTTAATTCTCTTCCAGCTAATACACACACACACACACACACACACACACACATCTGATGTGTTTGAAATGAATGTAAGCTGACTGTGACTGCATATTTAATAATGAGATAATAGTGTGTGTGTGTGTGTGTGTGTGTGTGTGTGTGTGTGTGTGTGTGTATAAATGGCAAGAAGCCACTGATGGACGCTTGGTCTTGTTCCACCATGTTGTTCTGTAACTGCTTTATTATAATTGTTCTCTCTCTCTCTCTCTCTCTCTCTCTCTCTCTCTCTCTCTCTCTCTCTCTCTCTCTGTCTCTCTGTCTCTCTCTCTCTCTCTCTCTTCTACAGCCTGATGGACTTAATCTTCATATGATTTCCTCTGTTATGAACTTGGAGATGTGCTTAACAGAAACGTCAATAAAGATTAAAAGCTCGAATGTCGTCAAAAGCTGGAAAGGCTTCATTTAAGGGTGTTAAGCTAAAGATGTAGTGTTGAATGGGTGATGATTAAATGAGCTATTTTGTACTCATAATATTATAGTTTCAGGTGGTGCTGTTGGAAATTCAACATAAAGCAACTAACCGTGTTCCAAATATGAGGGCGTTCCCTCTGAAGGGTCCAGTCTCCGCGCTCTTCGGCCATGTTTGGAGTTGTTGTGCACAAACATGTTGTCTGAAACTGCAAGGACGTGTCCTTCTACACTGACTGTGGTCGACACCACCACCTGAAAGAAGATGATATTAAAAAGAAATTCAATTTAAAAATGATAACATTTACATGTGCAGGATTTGTCAGTGTGATTAAGGGAATAGTGTCTCTACAGCTTGATAAAATATATAAATGATTCATATCCTCTTCAGAGTAATAGATAACCGATACCACAAAATCTGATATTTAACAATCCCTTGTATTTAATAAAATCTGTTTGTGTGCTTTAACTTTATGTTACTATAAGATAGTGTCTAATATTTACAGTATTTGAATGCAGCTCATGGAACTACTAGTACATCTTTATATATAGAGAGAGACTGTGTAATTTTTATATTTTAATTTCAGATGCAGGGGTGCCTTGACTTACGAGTTTAATTTGTTTTGTGACGGAGCTCGTAACTCAAATTACTCGTATGTCAAATCAATTTTTCCCATTGAAATGAATTGAAATGACATTAATCTGTTTTGGGTCCCTAAAAAAACACTGCAATTTTTTATTATAAATAACAAATATTGTATAAAGAACAATATAATAGGATGTACTGCAATAAACTGGTTTATTATTAACGTAGTATAATGTTCAGCATTTACTTTGGAGATCAGACAACTCCTTTTGCTAACGCACTTGCTAACATGCATAGCTGACTAGCTATCGAGTGAGACATGGTTAACAATAACAATGTTACGGCGTCTACTGTGGCATTTGCTATGCTAATTAGCGGTTAGGTGTCTGAAGCTGACTCATAACTCGAATTTTAGCTGGCAACTCAAAGCAAAATACCAGCTTGTATCTCGAAAAACTTGTCAAGGTGCCACTGTACTACAATCTGAACATGTTTATTTTCCCTCTTGCTTTCATATTTTTTTAACTCCAAGTCTATATTTGATGTGGCTTAAAAACAACTTTTACACTAACAATTTTGTACAATTAAAACAACAGAGATTTACTGTACACTCCTCTGGTGATGATATTAAAATGCATTGAATTTAAATACGTAAAGATTAAAACATGGAGCTGTTGTATGTAAATAATTAACCGGTCATGTGACTTAACCTGACATGGAGAAACACTGAACATCCTGATTTATCAATGACAGCACATACAGTGGCAGTTTTACCTTCAGCAAAGATGTCATTTATTTCTGTTGAAGTTTATCGTTGTCTCTGAATCATGTTAGCTGGTCATCATTCCAGCGTGTCATATTACAGAGTAAACACAAAGCCCTTCTCATGAGCTAAACGTTACAGATGTCTGTATGAGAATCTGGCACACAGGGTCTCTGTGTCAGTTACTATAGAACTATCAATAATTTATATCAACCTACACTTCCTTCCAAACACATTAATACTCCATGAGCCACTGTTTTAGAGAAATAAATCAGAAATCTCTGACCAATCAGAAGCAAATGAATGCACAATGGTGTCAAATGTACAGTATATCCTGTCCACGTTACACTAGAAATAAATTTCATACACATTCACATCTCTGGCATTTGGCAGACATCTTAATCAGCGAAGACATACATTTCATTTCTCTTATCCAACTGAGCAGCTAAGGGTTAATCGGGGGGGGGCCCAGCAGTGGCAGCTTGGTGTTCCAGGGATTTGAACCTATGATCTTACAATCCAGTCCAACACCTTAACTATTAAACCACCACTTTCCCAATGCCATTTCCTTTCAGCTGAACCAAACACACCTGTGCAGAACGCAGTGCTGTAATACGAATCGTAACTGTGACTGCACCACTTTATCTCTAGTCCCGTCTGCCTATAGTACTAATCCCACACACACACACACACACACACACTGCTCCTCTCTTACGTTTATCAAAAATGACCTGATCCTTGAGTAGACAATGTAAAAGCAGTAGTAATGGTTTGGTTTGGTTGTCTGTGAGTGACATTAGCAGCTTGAACACTGCTCTCTTGTAGACCATCAAGGATCCTCTGATCTCTGAGAAGAGTCTTACCTCTTCAAAATGTCCTCAAGAGGATGCTTGACTATTTCTCGCTTACTTTTTGCCCTATGGAACATCCCAGTCTCTGGATTTTAATCTCCCTCTTTGATGCACATGAATTCGTATTTTTCCGGTTCATTGTCCAGAAAAAGCGGGAACTTTTACCCGTGACTGGCTCTTACAGATAAAATGTCCTTTTGCTTGCTTGGTTTAATGGCGTCTAATCAACTAGTTACCTTTAGGAATTGAGTTCCAACCCTAATCGTGTTTTAGTGATTTTAAAAATGTAGTTTGTTTGTTTTAGTGTTGTCACAAACACTGGATATTCTGACATCCAGACATGAGCCATAATTATTTAAATTGATTTTATGGAACAAATATATTTATACCACAGACCAAAAATACACACATTCCAGGGCCTGCAGAAACCTGTCATTTTAACGCTCCTGTAATTCTTATTCAGTGATGGCTGCCCTGGAGAGAATACCAGCACTGGGTCGCGTCCTGTAATGTCGAATGTGATTGGAAACACTTGTCGTAATAGAACAGCGTAACCCATTTTAATCATTAGAATTGAGCATGTGGATGTCAGTGTTTAATGAGATTCTCTCACACAGCCAGTCACACATTTCTGTCTCAAGGCTTCAGGATTCTGCTTTAGTCACCCTGAGTAGATATATGATATTATAGGGTGGCAGGAACTGATGTCAGATGTCAGTCTTACTGTTTTTAATGTGACCCTGTATTAGATATCTCGATCAAGCTTTTCATATACATTTTATATACATTTATAAATACAGTTAGGGAGAGAGAGAGAGAGAGAGAGAGAGAGAGAGAGAGAGAGTTTGCAAAGCCGATTCAGAGTGGTTTTACCTGAAAGCGCCGCATGTCCCGTGGGTTACCCGCGTTCTTCAAACAGTTCTGGTTACATTTCAGGAAGAACTTTAGGAAGAACCTGAGGGAGAGACAGAAATATAAGGTCAAAACAAGTAATAAAAGCTTTTGAAGTCACGGCATCTGATACATTCATACTGAACAGGGTGGAGACACACAACATATAATCCCACATATAAACCCACATATAATTCCACATATAATCCTATGTATAATCCCATGTATATTTGACATATAATACCACATATAACCCCTTAATAATCCTCCATATAAAGCCACATATAATCCCACATATAACCCATCAATAATCCCACATATAACCCATTTATAATCCCACATATAATTCGACATATAAACCCACATTTAATTCCACATATAATCCCTTAATAATCCTACACATATTGCTCAAGAACTCAACAGTGACAGAGTGGCAGCAGTGGGGCTTAAACCCCACCCAATTTAGCTCCTTAACTATATGAGCCACCACCGATAAGAAAAAGAAGTAAGAGGGTGAAAAAGAGAGAAAGAGAGTGAGAGAAAGAGAGACAAACTAAAACGTTCACACCAAAGAATTTTTCCATCCCTTGCACTCCTTTTCTAAGGGAAAGTCACAACTTGCAGTAGCACAAATTTCCACAGATAAATATTAGTTGTACCAGCAAAATATCAGCAGATTAAAGCTCATTTTCAGCACATTTTCTTTCATCCTGGTCATGCAAAACCTTATAGATGTTTGTGTGGACACACAAACACACACACACACACAGACACACACACACACACACACACACTCACACACAGAAAAACAAACAATTGCACATGTTTTATTTCATTTTAAATAGTGGGTAAAGTATCTTGTCTTTTTTCTGTGCAAGCGTTTGGTATGTGCTCGTGTGTTTTTCTTAGCTTTTGTTTCGAACCCTAAACTGAACCTTCTGTTTTTTTGTAATTCAGCTTTAAGTGTTAGTGAAAACACACACACACACACACACACACACACACACCACATCCCTGAGTTTAAATACTTCTAGTCATTTTATGCAGGTTATGTTGTGATCTTCCAACCACCAGAAGACCATCATGAAGCAGGTGCATAAAAGGAAAGTCAGGACCAGTGAGTGCACAGCTGGGAAACTATAATTTACAGAAAGGAATTGTTAAATTACTGGAGTGTGGTTAAATCTGCACAGGAGAACCCTCATCATTTAACTGTTGGTTCCTCAGATGGATAAAATAAATGGTGCTGATATGAAACTTGCATCTCTCTGAAAGTCTGTGTGAAATCTGCATGTCTGTAGTTAAAAAGAATGATTAACTACAATTTTATAAACACAGCAACTGACTGGAAGATAAACGTTTGTTACTGGGGGATTTTAAATAAAGTTTATTATCACCAGTTCAAGATGATGCTGTAGCAGGAAGTGTTGACACACAACAGGAACCTTCTGCTTGTATAATTAATAGGAAGATGCTGACATGTCTTGTGTTAAGGGCACTGCAATTAAAAAGGCCAATTATGACAGTGACACAACTCACTGGGGAAGAGGTGTGTGTGTGTGTGTGTGTGTGTGTGTGTGTGTGTGTGTGTGTGTGTGTGTGTGTGTGTGTTTATGGTGGCCTTACACATGCTCATCTTGACCTTTTAATAGCAGCAGGGATTGGTGGCCAAAACATGATGGCCTTCTAATACAGATAGACAAGAAAAACAGGATAGAAGAGGAGAGGAAGGAAAAGAAAGAGTTTCCCAGAGTTCAACACATTTCCTGCTTCTCAGCTAACACCTTTTATTAGTGATACACCTCTCTGTCCCCCCCCTCTCTCTAGAGAGGGGGGACAGATAGATAGATAGATAGATAGATAGATAGATAGATAGATAGATAGATAGATAGATAGATAGATAGATAGATAGATAGATAGATGAGATGGATGGGATGGGTGGGTGTGTGGGGATAGATAGATAGATAGATAGATAGATAGATAGATAGATAGATAGATAGATAGATAGATGTGTTTGTGTGGTGTTTCTGCAGCTGCTTTATTAATGCTGTAGGTCTCATAGCAGAAGTTTTTGTTTTGTTCTTTAATACATTTATAATCGTACAAAAAATTGTATAATTAGAATTTCTAACTTTAAAACTTAAAGATATCGATTTTAAACTGCAACTTCTGCTAAATCTTTAAATTGTATAATGGCTATAGAGTGTCTTGTAAAGTGGCAGGGTACTTGGTGGAAGGGCTAATGTGGCTGTGACCTCTGACCTCCATGTCTAAAGGTCACATCTGGTCATCAGTCATCAGGCTTCAGAAAGCAACTGAAACCACCCCATGACCTGTGCTCGAACCTCCAAACATACAAATACCCACGGGTGGAACACAGCCTACCACATTATTCCGTTCAGAGGTATTATGTAATAAATGTATTATATTATCTAAAACATTTGACTTCCTCTCAACCCACCAAAATATTTCCGTGCCAAATCTCACGCGCAGTGACAGTGATAAGATCATGTGACCTACTCTATATTCTACATAGCAATTAGAGAAAGAGAAGAGGTGTGTTTTAGAAGGGAGTCTAATTCTGTAGCTATATTCAAAACAAGAGGCATTAATGCTTTAGCAGTAGAGAGAGCGCCCATGCTGCTAGTCCCAGTGCCAGTAAACCAAGCCGAGTGAAGTACACCGCCTATAAATTATTCAAAAGCTGAGATGGCAATTATGGCCATGAGCACAACCAACATTAATATTTTATGAGGGCTAACGCATATACCTCCAAGTGAATGCGAAAGAAGGGAGTCAGAGAGAATGAGAAAGAGGAAGACTGAGTCAGAGAGAGATGAAGAGTAAACGATAAAGGGAGAGTCAAAGCCAGAGCATGAGCGAAGAGGGAGAAGAGTAGAAGAGGGAGGAGAGAGAGAAAGAGAGAGAGAGAGAGCATGAGAGAGAGAGAGAGAGAGAGAGAGAGAGGGGAGGAGGAGAAGAGAGAGAGAGAGAGAGAGAGAGAGAGAGATACTCAATACTCTCTTTTTTTTATTGGTTCTTGAATTGATTCTGAACGTCCCACTTTTTGCTGCTACCCTGCTGGTCTCAGAAATCTCTCCTTTACTGGCTAACTTACTGCGGATGATTTTTCAACAGAAAAACACCACCAGACCTTAATATCATATGGAGCAAAAACCAACCAGGTCAATATTATTGTAATACTGGATCAGTTGACCCGCAGGCTTATCGCCCTGTTCTAGTGTTTATTTTACAACATGAGCGGCGAGACCAAACACTAAAGTCCATTAAAATCACTGATATTTTCTAAACTGGATGTGGAACAACGTGACATGTGAAATCCCGGACAGTAAACAGATTTTTTCCGGTACAACTTCTGACGTAGTTCTTCGCAGGGGTCACTGTGTCGCATCCAGTGTAGAAAACTTACACCTGTTGTGGCCACGCCAGGACACAGGTCACAGTTATGTCCACTGTAGACATTACAATCCATCACACAGCGAACACAGCGGACTCATCTGTAATAAAGAGAAAATCCCTTCATCCTGTGTTTAACATTTACACCTGAAGTTACTGAAGTTCCACAACTTTATGTTCTCTCACCAGGTTTATGTTGTGTTCTTTTACTTACACAGCAAACAAAAAAAACATTATTATTTACAATAAACGGCGTCAGTGTGGTTTATAATCATATCATTTTAAGGGGGAAAAACCATCAGACGGCTGGGGTTTGTCCTGATTGCCTCCTATGCACCAGAAGATAACAACGTATTAACAATCCCACAAACAGGTGATTAGCGTAAGAAAGGTAAAAAAAACCAAAAACAACTGTACGATAACAAGGACTGCATCTCTGTCTGTATGTCCTGCTGTTCATACCACAGAAACTAACCCTATATTCTAAACACACCTCCTCCCAGATCATTCGGGAAACAGGTCAGATATAGAACAAATGTAGATTTGTATAATGAATCTGACAAACATCGACTTATATTAGCAATTTTATAATTATAAGAGAATAAAGACAGTGTGAGTGATTGGGTCTGCTGCTACTTTATGTAGCTTAAAAGAGAGAGAGAGAGAGAGAGAGAGAGAGAGAGAGAGAGAGAGAGAGAGAGAGAGAGAGGAAGAGGAAGAGAAAAGGAGAAAGAGGGAGAGAGAAATAACACAAGGGAATATTGTTTTACATAAGCAACACTTCATATGCAGCGCTGGTAATTGATCGTCCCAGTGTAGCAGCACAGACCTGTCAATCAAAATACAGAGACCCTGGAGATATGGAAATCCAGACTAAAACACAGTCACCTGAATTATGGATATTATCATAATTAGTTTGATGAGGTCATAGACTCTGTACTGATGCCCCCTTTAAACAGCTGCACAGATTTTTGGGTTTGTCAGGAACTGGTTCAGGAAGTGTCTGTAAAACTATGATGATGATGATGATGATGATGATGATTATTATTATTATTTTTGGAAATAACAGAAAGAAAAATAAAGGCAGAAAATACAAACAGAAAAAAAGCCGCTCTGCTCCGCCCCCTGTGTTTAGTGCTCAGATTACACACTGCTCTGGTTGTGCTACAGCAGAAATGCTAATCGTGTCAGCGCTATTAAAATACTTTAAAGTTCCTGATGACCACAACAATGTTTAATCTACAGATACAAACACTACTGTTAGCCGTTAGCTCACCCATTTACACACACTGACTCGAACCCTCTGTACTGAATTACAACAGTCATTAATGCTCACTTTAACTAACATTAGAATAAGCAGAGTGTTGGAATGTGACAGACAGAACGATAATCTGCTGAAAAGTATTTTACAGTAAAGTACAGTAAACCATGGTAAAGCCTGGTAAAGAACAGTAAAGTACAGTTAAGTCCAGTAAAGTCCAGTTAAGTACAGTAAAGTCTATCAAAGTACAGTAAAGTACAGTAAACCATGGTAAAGCCTGGTAAAGAACAGTAAAGTACAGCTAAGTCCAGTAAAGTACAGTTAAGTAGAGTAAAGTACGGTAAAGTCCAGTTAAGTACAGTAAAGTACAGTAAAGTCTAATTAAGTCCAATAAAGTACAGTTAGGTCTGGTAAAGTACAGTAAAGTATAGTAAAGTACGATAAAGTACAGTTAATTCCAGTAAAGTGCAGTGCGTAAAGTAAATTAAGCCCAGTAAAGTACAGTTAAGTCCAATATAGTTTAGTTACATTCACATTTGCAGCATTTGGCAGACGTCCTCATCCAGAGCGACTTACAATATTCCTTGTTATACAACTGAGCAATTGGGGGTTAAGGGCCTTGCTCAGGGGCCCAACAGTGGTGCAGTAGTTAAGTACAGTAAAGTCTAGTTAATTACACTAAAGTCCAGTAAAGTAAGTTCAGTAAAGTTCAGTAAAGTCCAGTAAAGTTCAGTAAAGTTCAGTAAAGTTCAGTAAAGTCCAGTAAAGTTCAGTAAAGTCCAGTAAAGTTCAGTAAAGTTCAGTAAAGTCCAGTAAAGTTCAGTAAAGGTCAGTAAAGTCCAGTAAAGTTCAGTAAAGTCCAGTAAAGTCCAGTAAAGTCCAGTAAAGTCCAGTAAAGGTCAGTCAGTAAAGTCCCATTGACATGCAAAACACTGTTAAAAGCACAGAATTTGACATTTTTACGGGTGTGGATATGAAAAACAGCGTCCAAAGCAGCATTCGTGTCTGTATGTAGATTTTCTGCGTTTTTAACACTGCTGGGGTTTTTTACTAAGTTCAGCTTAATTGTAAAATTAAGTTAAATAATTCACCTTTGCAGTTGGATAATTCAAGTTCAAGGAGCTTTACTGTCATTTCAACCATATATAGCAGAATGCAGCACACAGCGAAATGAATCGGAGGTGGAAGAGCGCAAGTCTTAACAGATTGCAGGGTGGTTTGCATGTGTGTGTGTGTGTGTGTTTGTGTGTGTGTGTGTGTGTTTGTGCCACTTTCTAGTCTATAATTGTGTGTTTGGAAAGTGGGAGAAAACCCGAGAAAACAGCAAGAGAAGAAGAACACAGAGCAAAACACTGACTGCAAAACACAGACTGCAAAGAGTGTAAAAAACCAACAGAGTGTAAAAAACGAAAAACACAGACTGCAAAACACAGAGTGTAAAACACAGAGTGTAAAACACAGAGTATAAAACACAGAGTGTAAAACACAGAGTGTAAAACACAGAGTGTAAAACACAGAGTGTAAAACACAGAGTGTAAAACACAGAGTGTAAAACACAGACTATAAAACACAGAGTATAAAACACAGAGTAAAACAGACTGTAAAACACAGAGTATAAAACAAAACACAGAGTGTAAAACACAGAGTGTAAAACACAGAGTGTAAAACACAGAGTATAAAACACACAGACTGCAAAAACACAGACTGCAAAACACAGAGTGTAAAACACACAGACTTCAAAACACAGAGTGTAAAAACACAGACTGCAAAACACAGAACACTGCAAAACACAGAGTTGTGTAAACACAGAGTATAAAACACAGAGTATAAAACACAGAGTATAAAACACAGAGTATAAAACACAGAGTATAAAACAGAGATTCGGACTCTGGAGCTGTGCTTCAGCAGCTCTTTTTCTAACCATTATTATATTATTTTTTTCTTTATTATGTTTATTGCAGTAAATCCAGTGTGTTGTGATGTAAATACTTTAGGAATCTGTACCAATGACTTTTCAGACAGGTAGGCTTGAGGGTTAAGGGCCTTGCTCAGGGGCCCAGCTATGGCACGAAATGGAATCCACAATCTTCTAAACTATAAGGAGAAGAAAAGTAGGATCTTCAGCACAAACCAGGAAAGTAACTGAATAAAAAGGACACAGAATAAGAGAGAATTCGAGAAGAGTGAAAGTGAAGGTCTCCTTTGGTGTCTGTTGTGGAGAGTTGAAGGCAAACAACTCAATAATTCATGAGGGAGAAATTGATTTCAGGGTCTAGCTCATGGGGTCACGAGGGGGCTGGTATGGTGGGCTAGCAGGGCAGTCATTAGCCTCTCTATCACACACACATGCACACACACACACATTTATGTTAGGCAGTTTAACTGTTATGGCTGTAGAGCGCCAGCACTAACTGATTTACAGCTTTTATTTTCCTGCTTCTTGGCGCTGCTTCAGTCACCACGATTTTGCCATCTTCTGTTTGGATATTGCAAAAAAAAGAAGAGAAGAGAAAGATGCTGAATTCAAAAAGATTCTCGCCATGATTACCCTTAACAACACTGTGGCATCTGTAGGCAAATCTTTTCCCACCTGTCCATCAAACTGAGAACGTCTGTCAAGCACCTTTCTTTTACTGCTGAAACATAGATGAGCTGATGTGGCTCAACACAGGGGTTGAAAGATAAAAGCTCATCTAATTTACCCAGATTTTGATTGGGTAATTCACTTGTTTGCATGTAAATATAATGAGTAGAATGAGGATGGATGATACATCCATCCACTTTTCTCCTTCCATCTTTCATTTACCTTTGCATTTGCCAGACACACATATAAACATATAAATCAGAGCAAGACAATTGGTGAAGTGAATATTGTGACATTCTATAGTAATAATGTCACATGCACTTCCATGCACACGAAGACAGGACAAAAAAAACATTGGAAGTCGTTCTGCTTGGCTAGCAGTGCTAAATTACTATAACTATGGACAAAGGTGAAGACAGTAAATACCGCCTGCTAACAGTTATACAGCTAACAATTAGGCTCATTCACACTGGGTCTGAGCTGTTATAGAAAGGAAAAGTAACTCTGCTAATAAAGCTTTAGCTAGGTTAGCATTTGCAGCTATTTTACTTTTCCATGTTCCTCCATCTGCTTCAGTTTTAACCATAACCATTATTCCTGTATTAACTTTCTATATTGATGCTCACTGAACATTTAGCCTGGTAGAAATGCAGTCAGAATTTCCCTCTAACTCCGGACATGCTAGTTAATTAGCGACTGAAGATAACAGGCCGGAGAAAAGATCCTTATTATCTTCCGGGATTCTGAGAAAGACTGGCATTATTCAAGAGATGCCATCACCTTTTAATTTGGAGCTTAATTGCGGCGGATGTACGCGTTTGGAGTGGCACTAACAGACACAGGATATTAACACTACAGCAGAATAACACTTTTCAATGAGGTTATGTAAATACCGCTTTTAAAAACGAGGGGTTAAATTGGAGACGACAGCAATGAAACATATAAGCGGGTTGGTGTTAATGCTCAGATCACACAGTTCTCTGCTGTTACTACTAAAGACACTTACAAAATGAAATGTTAATAATAAGCTGAATAATCATCCGCCGCCATCTCAGAGCAAAACTAGAGAAAGTAGTTAGGGTTAGAAGTAGTTAATAAAATATCTATTGTTCATTTCTGCTTAACCTGGAAATGAATGTATTTATTATGTGACATTAATCTTCAGACTAGGGCAGTACAGTGGTTTAGTGTTTAGCACTGTTGCCTCACAGTAACAACTCCCCTGCAGGCGTCTTTCTGTATGGAATTTACATGTTCTCCCCACGCTTGTGTAAGTTTACTCCGGGTTCTCCGGTTTCCTCCCACAGTCCGATAAACATGTATGTTAGATTGATTAGTGATTCTAAATTGCCCATAGGAGTGAGTGAGTGTGTCCCTATGATAGACTGGTGACCTGTCCAGGGTGTCCCCTCCTGCCTTTCTCCCTTTCAGAGACGGCTGGGATAGACTCCAAAAGATACCCAGGAACCCGAATTAGGGAATAAGCGGGTATAGACTAGGGTATGACTTTTATCCTGTCAAATATCAAAAATATGATAGCTAAACAATTCTAAGCAAGAGAAAGGACACAAACATCCTGTTACCACATTGACAAACCCAGATTTTATAACAGATACTTTATTTTGGTCCTTTAATACCCCTTTGTGCAATTTGGTCCTGCTTGCCTGATGTTATAATGTTATAAATAGCTCCGAGCCGAGTCTCTCTTTAGAGTCTTTTACAGTGTTTATTTCAGATGCCTTATATTATCGCTTAAAAATGTACCCAAGCATGTGTATCTTCCCCTACAGTACACACTATCCCTACAAAAGGCAGTGTTTCCCACTACTGTCACAGCTCAAGTGTGTAATTTGATGGACTCACCCAAAGGAAACACACACTTACACACACATACTCACATTTAGAAAAAGGTCTGAATCAAATCGCAGGAGAGGAGCATGTGGCTTTAGCAGAACTGTTCATTCATGCTTTGTGTGTAAACCAAGGTAACCCAATCCAGACAGTGTTTCAGCCAGAGGTAATGTTACACAGCCTGGAGGTTGCTAGCACTCAGACTGCTGTGAGAAAATACAGAGCCAGCAGTAGAGCTCTCACACACACTGAGATCACTCTGCCTGCACACTTTGCTGTGTTACTTACACTGTCAGTGGTAGAAAGCAGGCTGATACAAACAGGTTCACTGTGCAATCCTGTTACACAGACCAGACTGGAAGAAATCAAATTGCCCCTGGCTGTGTGTCATTTTTTAAGAGGCTTCTGACTCTTGAAATTGAGTCAGAAAGAAAAATTTATTTATACTGTAAGTATTGTTCATAAAGGCAGTGAAACCACTAAGATGGGGCGGGGGGGGGGGGGGTGTTTGGACGTTTGTAAGGTCTTGTGCACTATGGGGTCCCTTGAGATCTGTTTAAATTGGTAGTAACAGTACTAGCAGTAATATAATAATATATTTGGTGTGGAATGTGTCTTTTATTCTTTTAATAGGGCCCATATTTGCTGCCGGGACCCCTAAATAAAGATAAAATACTGTTTTTCTCCATTACCAATGATCATGGCTTTAAGAAATTAAACGCTTAAAAGCATCAAATACACTAGGATGGGATAGAAAAATTAGAATGAAGTCATTTAATTGGCAACAGACTGAATGTTTTGTGCTAGAAGTGCCAATCAAGACCAGTTCTAACCTCAAAGGTCAAAGGTTGTGACCTTAAAAGAGCCTGAGGTTACTAATCAGTGGACTGGCAAACAGATGGTTTTAATCGACTTTTCAAATGAAAATTAGCTGACCTATACAATATTCTCTCCACAAGTTTGTCTTCCATATATCTCAAATCATAGGGTCTTCTATTGTCTCTCTCTACATCTGATATTCTCGCTATCTGATATTCTGTCTATCTGATATATCTGACAAAATCTTCATCAAAACTAGAGAGACAGATAGCAACTCCCAGTCTGTATGTCCAGGGTCCTATCACAGCAATCAGCAGCGGTCTGTAGTCTGGAGCGTTTCTTAACCAGGTCCATTGAACTGTTAAAGACAGCAATGTTTCTCTTTATGTATAACACAGGGGCTGTTTTATATTATAATATTATTAAAACAGCCAAAATGTGTTTTTAAGGTTCATACAAATAATAATATATGCTATATAAATTTTAACTTTCTATATTTTATCATGATTTATATGTCTTCAGAATGATTAATATCATTTTAATTTAGCATAATTAATCTAAATAAAACGCCAATGATCCAATGATTAATTGCGTCTCATTAAGACAAAAATGTCATTATCTTTAGAACGCAATAACAGTAGCGAACTCCAGTCTAAGTTTCACTTTTATGGTGTTTATGAGACGTCCTTATCCATAACAACTTATTCACTTTATTTCACTTATACCACTGAGCAAGAGGGGATTAAGGTTCTTGCTCAGGGGCCCTGAAGTGGTAGCTTCGTGGTGCTGGGAATCAAACCCACAATCTTATGGTTAGCAGTCCAACACCTGAATCACTGAGCTCTAACTTCCCACTGTTTAAATTCTGAGTCCACTTATATTTGCTTCCACAATACAAACCATGTTATAAGGGCATACAGGTAAAAAAAAGGCTGATCATATTAGTACTCCTGTCAGGAAGACCAAATAATCCTGGAAATCTGGTGCTGTCAAAATATTGCAATTTAATATACCGTTCTATTACCGTCATGAAATCTATTACAGGAATGTGGAAAAAAAATCTCACAACACATCATCACAGATCTGCCACTTTATCCAATTTAATTCATTTTCATTTGTTTTGTGCTTTTAACACAGAATGCAGTAACAGTGAAAAAGTGTAAGTCTGTGCCGAATGAACAAACCAGTGGCAACTGTGGCAAAGGAAAAACTCCCTGAGATGAAATAAAGAAAGAAACCTTGAGAGGAACCAGACTCAAGAAGGAACCATCCTCATCTGGGTTAAACCCCATTATGGAAGTATGAGTTAGTATTTCTGAGAAGAGCTAACAGAAGCATATCTGGGATTTACAAATAGAATGTGACTAAATCTGAGAACGAAATCTGAGACCTGAAGTTTCAGTTCCATTTGTTAAAAAGCAAAATATAATATTTGGCACAGACCAACCGGTGACCTGTCCAGGGTGTCCCCCTCCTGCCTTTCGACCCTTCAGAGACGGCTGGAATAGGCAGATCCCCGTGATCCCGAATTAGGGAATAAGCGGGTATAGAAATGGATGGTTGGATGGGAGGATGGATGGATGGATGGATGGACGGATGGATGGATGGATGGATGGCACAGTCAAACAGCCAACCTCTGGGTAACACCATGCCTATTTCAAAGGTCTGTGGTACTAGCATGGTGATGTGGAGCGTTGCATTAGGAGAAACTGGCAATCTGTTCATCACTGGAAACACAGATAAACCCAAATACAAGCAAACAAATGATAAGAAGAAGCAGTGACACTCCACACTCTTAACTCTCATTGGTAGTCATATTTATATTTGCATTGAGTTACATTTCTCTCAAAATCTTTATTAGCACTGAACACACCCAAGTTCACACCCAAGTTCACACCCAAGTTCACACCCAAGTTCACACCCAAGTTCAGTCACCAGTGGTCACTGTTAAGTCTGCAGCTCTTATTAGAAATAAATAACTCTGTGTGTAAACACAGACATAAGAAAATAAGGCATTAGACTGGAAGTCCAAAGTTCATACAAAAACTTGAAAATGTATGTTCAGCAACATTATTTATTATTTATTTATTATTTACAATCTAATCTACATAGGAGAGAAAATATAACCTAAATTAATTTTATCATCCATATATCAGTTCCGGTCTATTTCAGATTAATCTTTTATTTAGTTACAAAATCCCAGAATCATGTAAAATAGATAAATGCATGCGTCCCACTAATCCTGCTCATGTCCTGGAACAGTCCACCGTCTTTAAAAATGGATTGACATATAAAATATGGAAATGACTCTTCTGCCCTCTCCTCTGAATGTAGTATTTAGCTAGGAATCAGTCTAAAAATACTGTTCCACATCACTTCCTTTGCTCACACTTACAGCTTCTGTATACATAAGCGGGATAAACAGAGAGCATCACAAATCCAATGCATAAACAATGTAAGCGTACGACCGGGAGAAGTTACAGTGGAATAACCAGAAATGTAAGAAGAGTTAGACAAATGACTCCAGACAAAAAGCTGTGGATGAAGCTGTTACTTTGTATTTCCCCAAGTCCTCAACTCATTAATTTGAGTAGTGACCGAAGTGACAGTTTCCAGTGCCTGTACTGGTCTGAGTCAGGAGTTGTGTAGGATTCCCCAAGCCCAGTGGAGAAGCTAATTATCAGGCCTGGAGTAACTGGAACTCTCCTCACTTCCTCACAGTCTGTCTATGCTCTATGGCCCAGAAAATAACTAATGAAGCTGTCAGGACCGAGTGTGTGAGTACCGGTCAAAGCCAGACAACGCTATTACTCACAGGGTGACATAACGTGCAGATAGATTTCATTAAAGGAAAACAGGGATCCAAATATTGATTGTGTTAAAGAGTCAGTGTGGCGCTAAACAGGAGGAAATACAAAAAGGTGTGGAATGTAAAAAAACAGGAGGTAAATTATTTCTTCATTAATCGCATTTTGTTACTTACCTTGAGATGTATGTGCACGATGGATATAAAGGGGGATCCTGCATCCTTTATTTTACACAGTCTGATCCCATGGAAATAAGTTTAGTGCTTTATGTTATTTTTTTTTATTTCTTATTTGTTATTCTTCTAATTTCCAGCTGGACAAAAATGACCTTAAAAATTCGCTGACTGTAATCTGTAAAGATGTTTTAAAACAGCTAAACATTGAGGGTTTGCATGGCCTATAATGTAGAAACACCAGTACAGTGTGGATTGACTTACGAGTTTAATTCCTTCCACGAAGGAGCTCGTAACTTAAACTACTCGTATATCAAATACATTTTTTTCCCATTGAAATAAATTAAAATGTCATTAATCCGTTTCGGATATCAGAAAAACACCTCAATTTTTTTTTGTTACATGTTTTTAAATAATAAAAATAAACTTATAAATAATGAATATTGTATGATATAAAACAATACAATAGGATGTGCTGGAATAAACTGGCTTTATGTATAATGTACAGCATTTACCCTGGAGATCAGACGACTCCACTTGCTAACGCACTTGCTTGTCTGACCAGCTATCGAGTGAGACACAGGATGCTGGGTGGATGTTACACCAGCAAGCGGTGGGGTATATGAAGCTGCCTCGTAACACGAATTTCATCTTGTAACTCAAAGCGAGAAATTGTCCGTCATTATTTTAATGATTTAGGAATTTACTTATCATGAAAAAAGTTACACATTTACAGCATTTAGCAGACATCCTTATACAGAGCAACTAACATTTAGCTCATTTACACAACTCAGCAATTTGGGGTTAAGGGCCATGCTCAGGGGGCCACAGTGGTGTCTTGCTGGAGCTGGGAATCGAACCCACATTCTTTGGGTTGGTAGTTCAACACCTTAACCACAAGGCACCACGTCCCCTGTTCAAGTTGAAATAAACTCTTTGTACATAATTGAGAAGCAACCGTTTCAGCGTGTGTACCAGACAGAAGGGATTTAACATGTTTTAATTTAACATCGATAGAATAACTCATTTGCTTGTGTTTTTACTGCAGTATTTCTGACTGCTCAGAAGCAGCAGTGCTCAGAAGAAAAATGCTAAAAAAAAATGGTGTCCCACCTACAGCACAGACTGCATGATACCACCAACCACAGGCATGTCGACATGTCAGCTAATGATGTGAACATGGAAGAGTAACATGTAGAGAGGTGGTAGACGAGTTCTATCAAAACCAACCCATTGAAATGCTGTACTGGCATCATTTCATCTGTTTCATATGTTGTTGGGAAAACAGACAGAAAAGTTACAAAGGTCTAAATATGATGAAATGCAGAAAGCGGCTCACAGCTGTAGTTTATACTGATGGCACGAACAGACACACATGCTACTACAGAGAACGTCCATCTATTGTCTCAGTGTCACCTGAACTGCTTTCATGCCAACAGACGGCACGTGGGTGTCTCTCTTGCCGAGACCGGCGGATGCCGAGCAGGCGAGTGCCAGAGGACGTGTTGCTGTGCCCATCGTGTTTGTCAAACAAATTAAATGCATTGGAGATTCTTCACCTGCCTTACACACAGCAACCGCATATGGCTCCCCCGTTTAAAAGAAGAAAATATGCATACATTAGCATAGCTAATGGCCAGCTCTCTCCATTTAATATGCAAATGCGCTGAAATATTACGGAACACCGTCTGTTGTAAATGAATAAATTTGAATTGCAATTAGAATAATCCTTTATAATTAATGAAAACTGTCAATTTTGGTTCAGGAGTAATTTGATTAACAGGATGATGGGCTGATGGCTGAGGGTTGGATAAAGAAAGGTTGTACAGAAGCCCTGATCTGTCGAGGAAGGACTCCTAAATTATTGATTACAGTTACTAAAGGGTCTGGGCAGAGAGACAAGTGACACGACCGCTGCTGATTAGGAAGTTAACGCATACTGTGGTGTTTACCGGGACCATGCAGTCCTTTCTCGGTTTCACTACTGTATAAATGGTGTAACCTAAAATCACATGAAACACACCTAACCATCTACACCAAACACTGGCAAATATCACACAACTGCATGTGTTCTTAGTAGAAATGTCCATCTACCTGTTCACACAGGACATCCTTATAGCCTTAATTTTCAGGCATATGTTTTGTTAAATATGATGCGTGACATAACGTGCATAATGATCTGGAAAAGTGCATAAACACACGGGCAGCAGACTGACACAATATGCAGTCAATAATAATCCAAAGTGGAGCATAGTGGCTAAGGTGTTGGACTGCTAAATTGGAAGATCTACGTTCGAATCCCAGCACCACCCCTGAGCAAGGCCCTTAACCCCCCAATTGCTCAGTTGTACTAAAAAAAGGGGATAAATGTAAGGACATGTGCTGTAATGCTGTAAATGTAAAGCTGGATTTTTTGTGTGTGATAAAAACTGATGCCTTTCTGTTTATGTGTGTTTGAGATAATACAAATAAATAATTATTTTTTATAAATAGAAAGAAAAGCATACCCATTAACTTTGGAAGAAAATGTCCCCACACTGTTTGAAATGACTCTTTGGTCACCTCGAGCTCTTCTCTACTCCACTGCTGCCAGACATAAACGTCAGATCACAATTACTCCAGTCATGCTTCAGAGAAAACAGAAAGCAATCACAGCTGTTAACACACAGACCCCCTGCAAAGCTCGCTGTCGCCTACAACAGCGGAAAACTGACTGTGTCCACTGACACACAAGGACTGACAAGAAAAAAACTGCAAAGAGGAAAAGTGCAAGTGGAGGAAGACTCCAGTCAAACGTCCTGTTCTTGCCAGACACTACAAAAAGAATCGAAGAGCTCTCTGTCGGGTCAGTCGTGTTGCTGGACCTCGTAATTAGTGTCATATCCTCCTCAGTCACAAGTAGCTGTCACTCAGCCCTGCTAATAATTACGCGGAGACACCCACACCAATGTAACGGCTAATTAGTAAATTAAGTTGAAAAAAGCAGAGCCCCTAATTAACGGTTATTATGGCATTTCAGGAGTTGCGGCTTTAATTAGCATGGAACGCGTTTCAATACCGTCTGCTGTGTCCTTCGGTCTGCCATCCCCCACTATCTCCGTCCTACACACTATCTGCTCAGCAAACCCACAATCCACTTGTGAGCGTGAGGTCTGTGGCTTTTAAGAAAGCACCGCTTTAACTAAATTATAAACAGTAATACCTCAAAGCTACTATGCACCATGCGCTAATTCATTCACTTTATTTACGTTTACAGCATTTGGCAGACGTCCTTATTCAGAGTGACTTACTCTCTTTTAAACAACTGAGCAAAAGGGGGTTAAGGGCCTTGCTCAGGGGCCCAGCAGTGGTAACTTGGTGGAGCTGGGAATCGAAGCCCCATCTCCTAATTAGCAGTGCATTTAATAAAGATTTTTGTTTATATTGTATGGGTCGATACTGATATCGCGCAGGAAACTTTAGGAAAACGTTAGGAGAACGTTGGGCGCACCATTTCTCCGCTTTTCAAAGCATTCGTCGCTTGCGATCTGGAGGTGCATGTCGTTGGAAACATGGACCAAGGAAATATCATCAGTCTAATTTCACAATGACCAGCTGCTTCTCCGCTTTAGTGCTGAACCTTCATGGAAAAGGTGAGGTAGCTGATTGGTTAGTTCTTGTCACATGACCTGCTTGATGCATTCAAAAAGGTTGAGATGTTGTTAACTTGCTGGGATGCAGACACGCCCAGGAAAAAATAAGTAGTCACACCAGATGTGCATCGCGATCGAGTCGCTCTCTAAAAGACACCACATGTGAACTGCTCCTGATTCCCGCTCTTTGCTTGGACACTCTAATCCATCATCTCTCCGCACTAATGCATCAACATCCTTTTATTTTCTGCACCGCACTGTTATTCATGTGTTTGTGTTGTTTTTTCTCTTTGTATATCTTTCTATATATTTATACTAAGCATCACTGTGAAGAGCTGGAGTTCTAATTAACTGAGTGACACTAATGAGCTTGTGAACTGGAGCTCTTTTATCTCAGCCGTGCTGAATGTGTTTAGATATCCGGGGTGTCATCCTGGATATCTCCTCTCCTCCCAGTTCCTGCCCCTCACTCTACTCAACTGCCTATGAAAAAAAACAAGGGATTAATCTAAGTCAAACTCACTCCTTCACTTACTCAATCACTCACTTACACACTCCCTTCTTTATTAACTCACTCACTCACTAACTTAATCACGTACTCACTCACTCCTTTACTCACTCACTTCTTCACTCACTCCTTTACTCACTCACTACATTACTCACTCCTTTACTCACTCACTACCTCACTCACTTACTCCTTTACTCACGCATTTTCTCACTTCTTCACTTACTCACTCACTCACACTTTTACTTACTCACTTACTTCTTCACTTACTCACTCACTCACTTCTCCACTTACTCATTTCTTAACTCACTCAATTCTTCACTTACTCCTTTACTCACTCACTACTTTACTTATTAACTCCTTTACTCACTCACTTCCTCACTTCTTCACTTACTCACTGACTTCTTTACTCACCAACTTCTTCACTCATTCCTTTACTCACTCACTCACTTTCACTTTTTTATCCCAAAAGGTTTTAATTGAACTTGAGGTCGGGACTCTGTGCGGTTCTCCACTATCCGATGCTGGAACAGTGTCTGATCTTCGTTAATGTTACTGTGTACAGAGAAATCTAGTTTGGGAAGACACAGTTATCAATCTGCTGGTAAAGGTGTCCACAAACTTTGGGCCATATAGTGTGAAGTGCAGCAAGTCCAAAAGTCTTAAAACAGATTCAGAAGACTATTTAAATTGTCTTTTAAAATGGACAAAGCAACTTTAAGTCTGGAGTTTGTACAGTTCATGTTCAGGACAGTGGTGTATTTTAATGCAAAGGAATTTTGGTGGTGGCACCGGTTTCACTTGAATCTCTCGAATCTTCCCGGCTCTAAAGTTATTTTGCAGTCCAGTCGTCTACCAGCGTAAATATGCATCCCTTCTTTATTCTCTGTGTTATGTTCTAACTCTGTGATTGTTATGGAAATGCAGAACAGAGCAGCAGAGATGATGATGGATTTCTGTACCAGTGATGTGGTCCAGGACTGCAGTCACCCACCGCATCATTGTTCCAGCTTCTTTTCAAGCTTTTACTTATTAACAGCTTTGAATATTCATATCTCTTTCTCTTTTTTTTCCCCAGCTTTTGTTTTTGCCTTTTGTTAAATATTCAGAGTGTGGATGAAATTAAGATGGTGTTAATGAATAATTAATCAAAATGAAAGCAGCCACTAAATTTATGCACTTTAATTATTGAATCTGCAAACATAAGAAAGCAGACCTGATGATGCCTTTTTATCAACCCTATTTAGCGTGTTTGATCAAAGTATGTGTGTGTGTGTGTGCGTGTGTGTGTGTGTACTGAAGGAATGTTTTTTATATCTTACTGATGATTATCCACGAAAATCTAACATTAGTGAGAGTTGGTTAATTTAATCTCTGGAGAGGGAGAATACGGTAAAGTCACACAGTTCCTGTTATTAGAGATTAGAACAAATCAATAATTTAGACTGTTATTAGTTTTAATTTATGGATTGACATCAGACCTCAACACACCGAGTCAAACTTCTCATGTTCTTCCCTTATTTACAGCCTCATTGCATCTTTATTACTACTGGGCACTGTCAAGCTGTGCTGGGTACGTGTGTGTGTGTGTGTGTGTGTGTGTGTGTGTGTGTGTGTGTGTGTGTGTGTGTCAACTCATTAGGGCAAGTCTAATTATTACTGTTCCATGCAACAGCTTGCCGGGCAAAGGCACATTGTTTAGAAGAGGAAAAATGATAGAGAAAAAGACAGAATTAGAAGAGAGAGAGAGAGAGAGAGAGAGAGAGAACCGACAGAAAGGGGAGAAAGAGAGACAAAAAGGAAGAGAGAGAGAGAGAAACAGAGAGAGGAGAGAGAGAGAGAGAGAGAGAGAGAGAGAGAGGGGGAAAGAGAAACAGACAGGGAGACAGACAGAGAGAGAGAGTATGATATGATCTGACTATAAAATTCCCTGTGTTTTTTAAATCATCCTGTTCCAGATTCGGTTTCACTGGTAGGACAATAATAATCTTCACACTTCTAAACACGTTTATTAGATTTTTACATCGGATCGGAATGTGAGAATTTGCCTGTTAAATTAGAATAACATGAGTTCAGACACTGATGTCAGCTGAGGAGGTCTGGACTGCATTCCGAGTGCCAGTTCATCCCAAAGGTGTGTAATGGGGTTGAGGTCAATGCTCTGTGATGGCACCTCCACTACCCCTATAACACACTCTGTGTATAGTGTATAGTCACTGAGGGGTGAAACCCCTAACCGATAAAGCAGGTTAATGTTGTGCAAGCATAGAACGCCGAGCCTGTAAAACACAGCTGTACTTAAAGACCCGATCCCAGTAACAGCTCGCACCTCCATTCTATTTTTAACAACAGGGAAACTTTCACCCCACCCTCTGCCATGTTGACATGGGTGTTTCCATCATCCCTCTATCCCTTTATACCTTCTGTCCCACTAAAGGATGTAAAGTGACAGGCGGTACCACATCTTACTAAAGCCGCCATACAACCGCCAACACACACACACACACAGAAAGAGTGTTAAAGCAGGAGAAGTCGATCATTTCCCTGACAGCTAACGGTGTGTGGAACCTTCCAGGATGTATGTACATTTGAGGGAACTACACACCTTTAGTTCCTTTTTAAGAAGAACTGGCAGGTAACACACACACACACACACACACACATATATAGGTGACACTTTGTCAGTAACTGAGAATAAAACACTTCTACTCTCTGTCCCCTCTTTTTTTATCCCCCTGTGTGCTATCATAAATAAGTAAAAGGCTTTGGTGGAAGATGAAGTGTGTGAGCAGACAGATATGCAGAGTTTGGGGTTTTTCTGATCCGGAAACAGAGTTTTTATCACTTGTGCCATTAAAATGGTTCTTGAGGAAATGAAAGGAAAAAACTAGAGCAGGTGCGAGTGCATATGTTTATTTACTCATATGCAATTTTAATTCAATAGAAAAGATCTGACATCCACACACACTCACTAATAATCAAAGATTGACAAATAATAAAACAATATCAGCATGGCATCATTTTTATTAATTATAATAATAATAATCTGAGAATGAATTTTTTATCTATCTCTTTAGCTACGTTCCAGGTTAGCCTTCAGCAGATCTTTTGTTAATAAGAAATGAGCAGGAAGCAATGAAGGCGTCTATCCGACTCTGCGGCTGTAACGGCGTTCTCCGAAAGCACGTCATTCCTATTAATTAGCGGCAAGACGGCGATCAAAGCCTGAGCCACCTCTGCTGAATGACATATCAACACGCAACGCAATAAAAAAAAACACTTCTTTGTTGCACAAACTATCGCTGCCACCATCCGAGCCAAGCAAGCGTGCCAGTGTGCTGTAGCATGAGCGCTTTGGAGAGGGAGGATGTGGTGGTGACAACTGTCACACGTTTATAGAACAGCGCCGGATTAATTATCCTCTCACAAGGAACACCGCCGGTTCCTGCTGAGGATGATGAGAACTGTGGGTTTCAGTGGTGAAATGTCAAAGCACATACAGAGATTATACCAAGGACCAAACACTACCAGTGTTCCTTTATTAAAGATTTCCTATATCCTACACCAGGTAACGTTAAACACCGAGGAGAACATCCCTGGTCTTGATCAACTACTCTAACTTCCATCTTCTCCTCCAACACAATTTACATTTACAGCATTCAGCAGACGCCCTTATCCAGAGCGACCTCATTTATACAACTGAGCAATTGGGGGTTAAGGGCTTTACTCAGGGACAGTGGTGGCTTGGTGGAGCCGGGAATTGAACCCATAATCTTCGGGTTGGTAGTCCAACACAATGTGCCACCACTTCCTCAATTGGAGGAATCTAGAAAGGCGGAATCGGTGCCAGACCATAACTAATGCTGGTGATGCTACAATACAGTCTGGTACAGACCGTCAGCTCATTTCCTGTCAAAGTGAACAAGAAAATCAACAACTAATCAATGTGACTAGATTGATAATTACAGGCTGTGATAACATTCGAATAGCCAAGAGTCACAGTTTAACTTTCGGAAATTAAACCTTTAAAAAAAATCAGCGTATACATCACCGTGACACAATGCAGCTGCAATTTTGCTTTTTTTTTATAACATTAATAATCATAAAGGCAGCACGGTGGCTCAGTGATTAGCAAGGTTGCCTCAAGGCAAGAAGGTCTCGGGTTCGATTCCCCTGCAGGGGTTTTTCTGTGTGGAGTTTGCATGTTCTCCCTGTGTCTGTGTGTGTTTACACCGGGTTCTCCGGTTTCCTTCCTACAGTCCCATAAACATGTATGTTAGATTGATTGGTGATTCTAAATTGCCCATAGGAGTGAGTGTGTGTGTGTGTGTCCCTGTGATGGACTGGTGTCCTGTCCAGGGTGTCCCCCTCCTGTCTTTCTCCCTTTCACAGACGGCTGGGATAGACTCCAGCAGATCCCTGTGACCCCGAATTAGGGAATAAGCAGGTATAGAAGATGAATGAATAAATGATTGAATAAATAAGTAAATGAATGAATGAATAAATAAAATCATTCCATATTTGACATTTTTTGCCCTTTCGCTGTTGGCAAAGCAGAGCACAGAGCACCAAGCACCAGGACAGGCAGGCGCAAGAAAAGTTTCCTACCCCAGGCAATCTACCCCAGGAACACTTAAATGCTGTCCTCATTGTTCAATAAAAATAATATATAAAATGTGCAATAATCTTTTACTCTTTTTCATTTATTCCCACTTTTTTTATTTCTATCTTACTTTAAAATGCACAACTGGAAGCTTCTGTCACTAAACAAATTTCTGGTAAGTGCAAACCTACAAAGCTCTTTCTGATTCTGATATAATAAATATAATAAGTGCCCCCTCTTGACTCCGGGCCTGTAGAAAGGGACACAGCTTTTCTCATAAATGCATGCATGGAAAATCCCACTGAACGTTTGGGACTTTCCGGTACGTCCCTCACACGTCCTGCTGAACAGATTTCCTGTACTCACTTTACCGTACTGCTGCTTTACCCTAATCAATACTACACTCTGTCTCCCCGACCGATGTGGTTTTACACCTGTGTTTACAGCCTCACCTGTGTTTACAGCTGTTGATTTAGATTCCTAAATCAACAGCTACATAAATTCTCTGCAAACATTGTTTACCACCCAAATTGTGGAGATTTCTGAGAAGAACTCACAGTGTTATAGTTACATCACCAGCAGAATGGAGTAACACAGGGTTTGAACTGATTATCAGTGCTGGGTGTAGCAGGTGGAGCACAGCAACAAGGAGAGTAAAAATCTACGCATTTTAGAGAAATACACACAAATCTATAGATATATCAGATATCTAACTGTATACCTCTATCTATCTATCTATCTATCTATCTATCTATCTATCTATCTATCTGTCTATCTATCTATCTATCTATCTATCTGATCTATCTGATCTATCTATCTATCTATCTATCTGTCTATCTCTATCTATCTATCTATCTGTCTATTCTATCTATCTATCTATCTATCTATCTATCTATCTATCTATCTATCTATCTGTCTATCTGTCTGTCTGCTTATCTATCTATCTATCTATCTATCTATCTATCTATCTATCTATCTATCTATCTATCTATCTGTCTATCTATCTGTCTGTCTGTCTGTCTGTCTGTCTGTCTGTCTGTCTGTCTGCCTGCTTATCTATCTATCTATCTATCTATCTATCTATCTAGTTAGTTAGTTAGTTAAAATAATGAATATAAAGCAGCGGTGCAAGGTCAATACTAAAAGTGATTTAATCCAGGGGGTCTGTGTGTGTGGTGTGTGTGTGTGTGTGTGTGTGTGTGTGAGTGTGTGTGTTAAAGTGTAAACTGAACAAGGGACAGCTGAAAGAGGGGCACATATGTTAACCTGAAGGCGAACACAAATCCACCACTTAGGAAGCCTCCTGCTTTCAGCAAACTCACTTGTTAACCATTAATACACAATGCTCTCTCCTCTCTCTCTCTCTCTCTCTCTCTCTCTCTCTCGCTCTCTCTCTCTCTCTCACTTTCTCACACACACACACACACATTCCTCATTCTCTCTCTCCTCTCTCTCTCTCTCGCTCTCTCTCTCTCTTCTCTAACACACACTATCTCTGTCTCTCTTTCTCACACACACACCATCTCTGTCTCTGTCTCTCCCTGTCTCCCCCACCCCCCTTTCCTCCCTCCTCTGTCTCTGTCCCTGTCTGTCTGTCTCTCTCTCCTCTCTATCCTACCCCCCCCCTCTCTTTCTCTTTCTCTACCTTTCTCTCTCTTTCTCTCTACCTTTCTCTCCCTTTCTCTCCCTTCTCTCCTTTCTCCTACTCCCTCTGTCTCTCTCTCTCTCTCTCTCTCTCTCACTCTCTCACTTTCTCACACACCACACACATTCTCCTCTCTCTCTCTCTCTCTCTCTCTCTCTCGCTCTCTTTCTCTAACACACTATCTCTGTCTCTCTTTCTCACACACACACCATCTCTGTCTCTGTCCCTGTCTGTCTGTCTCTCTTTCTCACACACACACATTCTCTCTCTATTTTTCTATTTCTCTTCTCTAACACACACCATCTCTGTCTCTGTCTGTCTCTCTCCCTCCGTCTCTCTCTCTCTCTCTTCACCTCACACACTTACAGTAGATGAACACCACTCCTGTAGAACTTGTTTTCCTAATCAGGCAAAATCAATTATTTTTGTTCCTCATTCACAAACACTGAGCAATAATGTATCATAAACTACTATTTCAGGGTTTTTTCTGCTATCTCACACACACACGCACACACACACACACACACACACACACACACACACATATCTTGGCCTAACACAGCATATCGGGGCTCCATGGGACCTAATTAACGTCACCTGAGTTAATCACGGCCTCAAACCAATCAACAGCTTGCCTTCTAATTGGCTTCCATTTTCCCCATTGAGGCGGGAAGTCACCGTGGAGACGAATCACCTGAGGCTACCGGCATTTAAGTATTGATGCTTCATCTCACACACACACACACACATACAAACACCACACATACACAGACACACACACCGATCTACAGAGGTTTTTAAATGGGAACAAACCCCAACTGATGCTTGTTTATGTGCCTCCACGAACACACCTTCTGCTCCACTTCAGGGATCAACATTAAGTGGTTGTTTTTAAAGCGGGCAGTGTGCAACATGTCAGGGGAAGCAGCTGCAGGATCCTCATCCCCAGGAGAACTGTGTGTGTGTGTGTGTGTGTGTGTGTGTGTGTATCAGGGAACAAGGGTGAAAATGCAGGTTATATGTCTGTTAGTGGGGTAAAACATTTTACTTGAGTTGTTTAAAAAATTAATTATTCAATTATTTATTTGTTATAAGAATTAAAAGTACAAAAATGTATTAGCTTTTAAAGTGTGAGGTGTTTAATGGGGGTTATTATTAATGCTGTTTTTTATAGATTAAATACTGAGTTATATAATGTTTTGTCGGGTTTAAGTATTAATGAGTTATAACCATTCAGTTTCTGTTATTCGATTATAATTCATATTAAAGTTTTATTCATTTATTCTGTTGCAGCTAAAAACCGTGAACGAAAAATACAAAACAGCATCAGAACCCAAACACGAGGAACTCTAACCGTATGGTTTTACCGTAAACACCACAGCCAAAACAACTCCACTGAAAATTCTACATTTTGAACATAATTATTACGGACAACAACTAAAGTAAATAATTATAATAATAATAATAATAATAATAATAAATAGGAACAAATGAGTGTGTTTCCTTTAACAACTGTTCACATTCAGTGCAGACAGAAACTGACTCTGTTTTATACACTTACATTTACAGCATTTATCCAGAGCGACTCAAATTTAGCTTTTTCTAATACAACTGAGCAACTGGTGGTTAAGGGTCTTGCTTAGGGGCCCAACGGGTGTAAGTTTGGTGGTGCTGGGAATCGACACCCCGATCTTTCAAATAGCAGTCCAACACTTTAACCACTGCACTACCACTTCCCCATAAGGATAATTCAACAATCCTGTATTTATTTATGACACAAAAGACAAATCATTACAGAATTAGTTCATTCTGAGACAAAAAACATCCCATAATTTCTAAATTGAGATCACTTTCACATCTTCTTGCACTTGAACGGTTTAAAATCACATTTTACACACTGAAGTAGGGGAAGTGGTAGTGCAGTGATTGGACTGCTAAATAAAAGATTCCAAGCACCACCAAGTTATCAATGTTGGGCCCCTGAATAGGACCCCTAACCCCCAAATGCTCAGTTGTATAAAAGAAATAAATGTAAGTCACTCTGGATAAGGACGTCTGGCAAATGCCGTAAATGTTAATATTTTATAATGCAGTAATTTGAGTAGTTTTTTAATAAAATACTTGTATTATGTTGTGAATGGTCCGTTCTCTTCCCAGCACTGCTTACAGTTCAAAACAAGTGCAAATTCGGTACATACATTCTGATACCTCACACACGTCCCATGCTTTTATATTCACATTAACTACTTTTTCCTTTAGTCAGATTTTCTTTATGGCCTCTTACTACTGATTTTACTGTGTGTGTGTGTGTGTGTGTGTGTGTGTGTGTTTGGGGTTGTGATTGAATTGATTTTCTTTCAGCTACAGACAGTTTGGGACTGACACCAGTGTCTGTGTCAGTCATGTGTGTCTCGAACCGTCACTGCCCTCCTCAATGTAATCAATAAACGTCTATCAGACAGCAGTCTGTTCACACACACACACACACACACACACACACACACACACACACACATCAAGGTAGGGTCAGTCTCCTGCTGGACGGCACATGCTCACTCACATGAAAGTGAAAGAGAAATCTAGCATTTTAGCCAGCACATCAATCACAGAAAAAAAACCTTTTGCTGCATCACAGTATCGCGCTTACAGACAGACAGACGCAGACAGACGCAGACAGACGCAGACAGACCCATGTGTAAGCTCGATTGTTTCTTCCATTACATCCAGGCAAAGTTATCCAGATGAGACTGCTTTTAGAATAACACTCTCTGAAAGCATTTTAGGGGTCCAGGATGCATTTACTGATGAGCCCCAGAGACAGATCCCAAACGAAGACCTTGTCTTCTGGATGGCCATCAGACAAGACCACAGAAAGCATATAATTCTATAGCACTTTTTAACTATAGAAATAAAGGGGACATGAGATGACTTGACTGTTGGACAGCCAAATTCACTAAGCCAAATTTCTACCCGTACATTCCGCTGTACACATGTGGTCCTTACACACCGGAAACTGTACTGCTGTGTTAGGAGAGGCAAATATTTTTGTATAAAAGCAAATGAAATCCCTGACCAAAGCCAGATGTTAGGGCTGAAGTGTAACGAGTTAATTGGCAGGTTTTCTGCTTCAGGAATCAAATTTGAAAGTCTTGTTAGGGTAAAAACTGGATCCAGGAATGATAGTGTATAAATTGGTAATAAATTAATGTTGAATTATACCGAGGGGAGATGCTTAGACAATGATTTACAAACGGCATCACAATCTGGTCCAATAGTGTAATGCAGAGGCGCTGACAGCAAGTTTGGACCCTATAAAAGAATACGAGGTTGGGCCCCTGTATCACACCCATTCTGCACTGTTAGTACTAATAAAACAGATTCTTCAGGACCCTTAAAATGCATGAGCCTTTCGAATCGTCCTAACTTTCTCTCGTTAGTGCCGCTTCTGGTATAATGTAATCTGAAAAGGCAAACAAACACTTCACAGGACAGAAACCTGAAAATTACATTTGGACGGTATAACCCAGTAACCTGACGTCACTAGTGCCTGATGTCTCAGTGTAATTAAAAACATCATAACACGGTAATGCAGCTACAGACCAGATGGGTCCTCATGACACTTATAAAACAACAAGTGTGTGTGTGTGTGTGTGTGTGTGTGTGTGTGTAAAATCTCAACAGTCTCTTTATTAAATCCTTTTTTTAAAATACTGTTTTAAAGTAATATCTCTGTAACCCTAAAGATAACTGGAATAACGGAATAATGCAGTCAATGAGCAACAAATATATTTCAATATTTCCTTCTGGTGTGATTATTCTCCAGTGATCACATGTCTTGTGGTAGAAGACAGGCTTAGGTTCAGTATAATTCTTTCACACACACACTCCTTGCTTATTTGGCTCACCCCCACCCACCACCCGCTTCATGCAATATTAAAGCTGCAGTATGTTAGCTCATAAAGAAGTGTCGAGGCTCCTGCCTTTATAAATCATAAATCTCTATTGATTCAGCTTCGCTCTGTGGTGCACAAGTGACAGAAAACACTTTATTAGATTAGACTTAAGCTCCAGGTTACACGCCCACCTGCCCATACATGCATCTGAAACAATAACATTTGAGAACGGGGATTATATCAGCGAGGGGTAAGGCGGTGCAGACGGGGAATCAGTGCCTAGTGAACAAATCTCCAATCAATTGAAACTCTCTCACTGATACACTCGCACATCCACACTCGCACCACTGTTCCCACTGTTGCAGGAAATCCTTTTTTCATTTTCCTCTTTTCTTCAGCGTGTCTGACGGGCTTTCAGCACTGCTTCCAGAGCCGCCTGTCTCATTAGAGAATACTTTACAGCTTCTAGCTCTTGCAATTTAATTAATATTTTCAAAGATACCCACTTTCTGATTCATCTCGTGCTGCTACTGTGTTAATAATTAAACACACACACACACACACACACACATACACACACACACACACACACACACACACTTGCAGAGGTTATTGTACAGTTGACGCAATGTTACTCCTAATCGCTATTTTCTTTTATAGAGGAAAACTCAGATTATGTGAAAGACGATTACGAGCTTTACTCTCAGCACTCTTTTCCCCCTGAAAACCCGTCAGACTTGTTATATGTCACATCATCGGTGAGATAAATCACGACAGTATCTGGATTGTGCAGTTAGACTGATTTTAAGGACTCCAAAGTTTTAGTAACTAATAAAATGTAATCCATTTATTTTTTACAATATTTTTGGGAGCATTTGCCTTTAATTAACTGACAGGACAGAGATAAAATGGGTGGGGGGGGGTAGAGAGAGTAAGGGGTGGTGGAAGCGGAAAGGACCCGAGCTGAAATCGAACAACAGGATGGCTTCTCCAACAGTAATTCATTTCTAATGCTTCAATTCTGATTTTATTCTTTTTAGGGAGAAAAATAAGTGTTGAGTTGAAGGTTAAGTCAAATAAAGCTTAAAAATTATGATGGAAACAGCAGTACATGGTGTAGAGTTTTGTGCTCTGGATTTTATTTCAGTCTGACGCTACTCTTCACCTCTAAAAGTCGTCTTTCCCTGGGACTCTTCATTAGGATGCCGCAGCATCCCTAAAACTGCTCTTGTCTGACAAGGCAGCCATATCCTGTTACCGACGCCAGGAAGAGAGATGGCACGTTGCTCTGCCGTGGCCCACAGGACTCAATTATTGTCTCCCATATGTTAACATGTAGGACGAGGTGTCGAGCAATTTCAGATCTTGCTGCAACACTGTGTAAAACCTTTTTACCATCACTTTATTTCCTACTGCTGAGATTTGTGCACATTCTGTTGACCTTGTTCTTGCACTAACACGGAGTATGGAGGAGTGCAGAATGGGGGGGAGGGGGTTTCAGGCATTATGGCTAGGATTATTAAAGCATTAAAATCTGCAGTAAACAGTTTGGACAGCTTTATAAGTTTGTGAACTGCATTTACCCATTTACACTCCGACCCCACTAAAATCTAACCCATGCTGAAGGAATTAATGAGTCAATTGGCTGTTTTTTTTGTCTTTGGGATGCTGATGAATGACTTAGAGCGAGCATTTAGAATGTTGTCCACATAAGTGTTCTGCATATCACTGCCGTCGTCCACAGATACTTGGCACAAACAAACCTCAAGTGATCAAGCAATAATCATCATCAACCAGGGCGCTAATGAGCTGCAGTACTTCTGTTCGGTTGCTTGGAAACACACATGGCGTTTGTGGATAAAGCAGGTAGCCATAAGGTCTCATTAAGAAACCCTAGTAATTATTACAACTACAGAAGATTGGATTTTTCCTTTAAAGCTAAAAATGTTGAGCATAAATATGGTTTGATAAATGTTATCAAACACTAGACTAACACTAACACTCTACTAGACAGACAGACAGACAGACAGACAGACAGACAGACAGATAGATAGACAGATAGATAGATAGATAGATAGATAGATAGATAGATAGATAGATAGATAGACAGACAGATAGATAGATAGATAGATAGATAGATAGATAGATAAGATAGATAGATAGATAGATAGATAGATAGATAGACAGACAGATAGATAGATAGATAGATAGATAGATAGACAGACAGATAGATAGATAGATAGTTTAATTTGTCAAAGGATCCTAACACACACGTTCTTTTGACTGTAGTTAGTAGTCCTGTCTCTACTGAGTGAATATCCACACACTTGTCCTACATGGAGAGCGGATTGGTGGATGGACACTGCTGGCTTTAGAATGGAGCGTCATTCCCCTGTGCATTCCGGAAACTCTCGGAACGTTTGACAATGCAACAGCTTGCTCATAAAACACACAGATTTTACCATGACAAAGACAGATGGGAGAGCTTTTAAGATAAACCCATAATTACATAAATAGTAACAGTTTATTCACTTATTATGTGGACGTGATTTTGCCATGTAGAATGTGACTAAAATTTCAATCAACCAATCATAACCATCTGACGTCATCAGTGTGTGTCAACCAAACCCAAAACTGAAAAATCTCTGATTGTTTGAGACTGAAAATTTACTGATTCTGGAACTATTTCCTGATAGTGACGATTCCTGGATTAACATTAAATCATAACATGAAATTAGACTATAAACTCTAATAAAATAATTGATGATAATCAGGAAACAACATTAGTGAATTTCAAAATTAATTTAGAAGTCATGCAAATATAGCGAAGTTAACATGTTCCTTTATGAGCATATTAACACAAAATATTTTTGCTCAAGTTGCTCACAGTTTTAAAGTTTGTGTTCGTAGTAAATGTGCTGTGAATAATAGCAGGAACACCGTCTCTGTATGATTCATACATGACAAATGGCTTCAAAACAACAATTAATACAAAAACAACAGCACCACACCTTATTAGCAGAACAGCGCTAACGATATACTGCAGTACCGTAATGATCCTAGTATTTATATACAGATTCCACAGAGACACACATCTCTCCATATTTCTCAACTTTAATAAAAACTTGTCCTAAAATGAGCCATTTTATTGATAAACTTACCATTTATTAATGTTTAACTGCTTATTAGACATATTGCATGACTGAAAGGGGTTCCGTCACAATAAATACATCAAAATATATTCTAATCTCTATGGTAATAAATGGTTTAAATCTTAATAACTCATGTGTTATAGATTGAATATGTTACAATTAATGCACCATACTCAATATTGAAATCATATTTTCTTTGCATAGTGTTTTTAAACATTTGGGCCCAATTTTCATGCCTCGCGCCCCACAGCCCCACAGCCCCACAACCCCACAGCCCCACAACCTACACGGAGTCTAAGGCTGCCAAAAAACGAGAAGAATCACAAAGATGAGTTGACACTCTTAACCTTATTCTGCTCCAGAATCACTGTACACCTCTCCACACACACATATCATCACTTACACACACTCAAATCCTAATATTTTACTGTCAACTCAATAATAACTGTTGATCAGTACAGAATCTGAATGCACAAACAACAAAAGTTTAAAGAACACAAAACAATAATAGGCTGTACAAGTGTCACACAAAAGCATGCATCCTCTCACAGGGTTATGTTTCAGTAAATCAGAAACAAAGAGGAGGCTGGGGAGGTTGTGGAGGCTGTGGAGGCTGTGGAGGCCTCTGTTACCCAGCAAAACCCAAGCAAACAAATGTAAGCATGCAGAAATGAAGAACACGCTTGGCAGAAGTTTGGCATGTTTGTCATCTGCAAACTATTTTTGTTGAGCCAAGAAAACAAACATTTTTGAGCAGCAATTCAACTGGGTGACATTAGTGAGAGGGTAAACGAGGGCAGAGGGGGAGAGCGGGAGGAAAGAGAGACAGAGAGAAAACAGAAAAAGGCCCGAGTGTTATTTAAGCCAGTCTGCCACAAAACAGAACGATAAATAAACCTATTGTTGTTTTGTATTGAACCCAAATGCACGAGCACTGAAGAAGCACCACAAGAAAGCAAAGCCATGTGTTTCTGAGAGAAGACCAAAAAAAACACACAGCAAAGCATTCTTTTGTTGTTCTTTCTTTGCTCTGAAAGTCTAAAATGTTTAAATAGGGTTGAAACAGATCTCTGCCTCACACTGGTTTTTTCACTCATCACCTTCTGCTCTGATGAAACCAGCAGTCGGACGCCAGTCAAATCTTCTCACTTTTGTAGAAATGCAGCAGAAAGAAAATCTTTCTCTCCTCTCGCTTTCTTCTACTTTCAGCTCAACATTCTGATTAAAATGTTTTAACTACTAAGTTCTATATTTCTTTAAAACCCAGGAAACCTTTTTCAGTTCCACTCTTACCCATATAATAACCTAATTTCGACATGTTCAGGTAAGGCTGCCACCCGTCCTTTAATACAGAATCGTCCTGTATTGATTGGTTTAATACAGTCAGGTTAAGGCTAGGGCTAATCAGAGTGGGGGGGGTGTATGTTGGCAGTAATGTGCAGGCAAAAGAATCGATGGAAAATAATAACGGAAACAGCTCCAAAACTGCATAAGGCTCCGAAAGTTTTAAAAAGTAAACGGAAATGTACAGACAAGACTAGGAGAAATCAAATACATTGCAGAAAAGTGTTAGAAAGTGTGTTGTCTGTGACGCACAGGGGTGTGTGTGTGGGGGGGGGGTCCTGTTAGAGCTAACAGAAATCAGAGCACTGTCTCACAAATTCTTTTATTCACTTCAATAATTTTCTGTTTAACTACATTAGATTTCAGCTGGCGTCGATTTGTTAAGAAATAATGTTAAAATGTAAATGAATCACATCCCTGCATTATGATAGCCTCTGTTTCTTAGAACTGATGCATTTTAATAAAATATAATTGCCTGTGTAAAGAAAATAAACTTTAATTATATATAATTGCATCTTTCAATACTACAGAATTACTAACAGGTTATTCATTTGTAAAACTCAACAAATAATTACATAAATACATTAAATTACCAATTAGAAAGACGTTATCAGGCTTAAATATAAAATGTTTCTATGTGTATATGAATGTTTTGTGTATAAGTGTTAATTTTGAGTGTTTAATTATAATTAGAAATGTAATGGATTTGTTAATTTAATAGTTATATGGCTTTGTTCTCACTTTGTGCTCCTTTCTGTGCCCCCCTGTGTTTTCCGCTACGACAGTATGACCACTGGGGAAATGTGTTGAGATGATAAATCTATTCATACTCGTTTTAATAAAAACATAGTTTGTGTTTAGATTGTATATAAAACAGGTTTTATTTTAGGATTTATCACCACTAACACTCAATCAGGCCCGTAGCTCTGAGAGGTGTGGCCCCTTGGTGGAAAGATGGAAACCGTACATACAAGACACACACATGGATACAATGGGGCAGGTAACTGCAGGCAGAGTGTGGGGGGTAAAGAGAATGACGTATTTGAGATGGGTAGCAATGTTCTGCTTCAGGACCAGTTCAAGTTTATTTCAGTTTAATCCAAAACAGACTCTTACATCATCCATTATATCAGCATGCAGTATAATTACACAAATATCAAAATATAATAATCTCCTAATACACAGTCATAATCGCTTTGTGTGTGTGTGTGTGTGTGTGTGTGTGTGTGTGTGTGTGTGTTAGGAAGAAAAAAGAATTCTTAACTTCCAGCATGATTATAGATTCACTCGTGTTTTATAACGTGTTTACTGCTGATGGCAGTGAATCATCGTCTCACCCTAACAACCTGCTTTAAAAAGCCAAAGCAACAAAAATAGAGTAATGCACACAGCTTATTCTTGGTAGGAAATTTTTTTGAGTGTTTTTTTATGTTAAGTAAGCACACACGTTTCTACAGAGTTTTTATATCTTGCACATTATTGCTGATATTTGTAACTCATTAACACTTTTTTAGAACCTTTTCCAAACAAAACTTCCCTTAGAGAACGTATTAATAGGAAACAGGATTTACTTCTGGTGGATTTAGATGGTCCTGTGCTGTTTGTGTCTCTTAACACGACACAATCTGTAGCAACATGTCCATATGGCAGAAACATAAATAAACTCAAGCAGTGAGACCTGAAGGGGTTCCCACACAAATCACTTGCTACATAAACACTCACTCACTAGGTATCTTAGGCTTCTGGGAGCTGCGCTGCGCTAGGTGATGTTGGCTAAAATGAGAATGCCCACAGTAGTGTGTATCCGTGAACAGAAGATGACTTTAAAGGCTTGGCTCCTCATCAGTTACCTGCTGTTCTTGCATTTGCAATTGCATTTGATAAGAATTAGGTTTGCGCACTGACAATGCACAATTAGGCCTGCAACGGTCACAATTGCCGAATAAGGTCCGCTAAAACCAGCTATCTCTAAAACCCTAAATTGTAAATGTAAAGCAGACACACACACTAACACTAACACTAACAGACACCATTCCTAGAGTATACAAGGTCAGCGTGTCGCAACTACGGTGCATGTGGTGTTGCAGTAATGTACCTCCTGCCTCGCACACAACACAGGTTTTCCTTCTATTGTCATCGTCAAGATTGATAACACCGCTTATTACCGCCAAGCAATTGTCAGCTTTTCCTGGACAAATTATAAAAAGAAACGAAAGAAATCTACACACCCTGTTGTAACCGAACAAAATGTGGCGCATGGAATGTTGGCGTGGAGAAAGAGGGAAAACAAACAAAACATTCAAGCATTTCAGTCGACTCGAGTTTAACGCTGTTCTCGGCTTTTTTTATGTTTATATGTCTATTTAAATTGACATTTTTATGTGATATCAGTTTTTACACAACACCCACAGCCTGATATCTAAGGGGCATTTCAGCATTTTTGTACCGTCCTGTATATCAGTGCACTACAGTTCAGCAGTGATATTAATTTACAGCTTAAATTGCGGGTCAGTCAGTGGTTCTCTGCTGTTCTAAACACTGTCAGAATCACTGACCTACATTAACAATTTGTTCCATTAAATTGTATTAATTTATTCCAACAGTTTATTCTCTTCATTTCGTAGTGTTTCTCTCGCTGCACTGCTTCCAGTACGTGTGTGTGGATGTTAGATTTTTTTATCCAATCAGATTTCAGTTTCTATGTGCCGCCATGTTAATCTAATCTGCCTTTAGAATCAGTAGTGCTGCCTGTGGAACTTACACTATATTAGCAGGGGCAGATTGATCACTGGTTAATATTATTAAACACTGTTTTCTGTAACCAGTCAGATTTTTAAACCTGCCTCCCGGGTTTCTTCCTTTAATAAATACGGTTTTTATCCTCAATATCTGAAATGTCTCTCTGTCTGTAATTCCACGCCGTGTTATATTGTGTGTTTGTTAAGTATTGATGGTTTCTATAATTGGGATGTGATAGTGGGGGTAATAAGAGGTGGATCAGTCGGGTAAATCCACACTGAAGGCCCAGCTACCACATGCACCGCTCGCCACTGTTCCTGTTAAAATACCTAAACACTGTTTCTTGTCCTTCTGCTTTCAGACAGGCTCTGTCTTTATGCCAGCTAGGTCAGGGGTCCTGTCATGCCCCAGTCCGATCCCTTAAGGAGCTGGTGTGATGGATTGAGAAGTGCAAACAGACTCGTCTGCTGTACCAATTTCCACCAGACAGCCTTATTATTATTACACATTATATTACACGTGTTATAGGACGTCTATAGACATCTTCACTTTTATTACTTTATTACTTTATTCATTATTTTATCTAGTGTAATGGCAGAGGTGGTCTACGTTAAATTGCATGTGATGAAACAGGGATCTGCATTGTATAGAAGGCGCTGCAAACATGTCGCATGCAAACAGCGTTTTGTTGGAGACTGGGCTGTCCTGGGATGAGGATCTATATTAAATAAAAGGTGAACATTTATAGTATGCGAAAGGGTTTTTACTTTTTTTAATCAACCCATACTTGTGAGATAAATATGTCCATGAAATGCTGGAACCTTATTTTCTTAAAGTTTTCTTTAAATTAATGATATAGAGAATATTCTATACAAATGAACAACAACAATAAACTGTATAGTAACTGCATTACACTTCAGACTATGTAAACAACTAAGAGATATAATTCTCTCCCACTGCTTCTTTCTCATGTCATTTCTTATGTTCTAGTATGTCGTTATAGCTTGTCTTTATTTTAGGCTGTGTATTTGTGGCTATTTCTAACAAACTACGCTGCAAAAACACAACCCTTACCCCTGAGAAGGAAAAAGGAGACATCGGGGGAGTGTTTAGAACCCTTTTACGCCCTAGGGACACACATTCCTTTCCATTAACCGATCTGTATTCACTTCCTGTGGTCCTGGACTTGGAGCTGCAGCTCTCCAGAACAGGAAGTAATCCAGAGAGTAGGGGAATATATCACTCAGGGCCTCTAAACACATCTGAGCATGATATCTCACAATCACACACACACACACACACACACACACGCAAACACGTGTGCATACACAAGCCATCTGCCTGAGTTATCTTTAATACATAGTAAATGCAGGAAAAACAAAGGTGCAGGGAATTAAATGTTTTCTTATCATACAATTAGAGGAGAACATCTCTACATGTTATTAAAGTCCCAATTTAGCAGTTTGCATCGTAACATGTGTGTTTCAAACAATGCTTGTGTGCACAATCTCATGTTTTTTCTGTGCTTAGGCTGATGATTGCAAGGTGTGCAACATAGGCATGTGTTTGGTTTTGGTTGACTCATGTGCTGTTGACTTGCGTTGATGGTGGATTCCATGTTGCCGGCCTGGGTCGGATGTTTACGTGGATGTTGCTAAGGCCATGGTGGTCATAGGGCATTTCCTCTGGTGACATCAGTGTAGGTCTGCTGGCTCCACACCCTGACCTCCTGCCTGGTGTTTCCACATTATTTCTGCCATTCATCTATTGTCACCTGAGCCAAGGCTTCACACCCTTTGTTTCAGAGATTTGTTTGGTCTGAGAGGCCGATTCTATATGTCTTTACCTCACAATAACCTTTATTAATAGTCCTGGACTTTGTATAAAACAAAGAACAGCCGCATGTTAAAACACACTCAGACCGTGGCACTGCATCGTTCCAGCACAGTTGAATCTTTCTTACCTCAGCTTCTCAGGCTGCTAAATTAGAGGTCAGCTACCTAATGAGCATGGAGGGTAAAACTAAAGCGTCTGTTTACACATCCTACATAATTTGAAACCAACACTGAGCGGCACGGCGCCTCACTGAGGAAAAGTATATAAACAAATCAGGTGGAAGTGTGAAAACAAGCTGCCATGTTGTGACTCAAGTCAACTTGGAACAATCAACTTTCACAGGCAATCATGAACATCACAACTACAAATGCCTGCCATGCTATTCTGGCTCTTTTGACTAAAAAGTAACAAAAGCTGAACTTGTTCCGTTGGTATTGTGATTTCTTTACTAGTGGATGAATTTATTAGCAGTTTACCTTCTTTTTTTTCTGTCTATTTTGGTGGTTATGGAGGGAGAGAGGAGGGAGACCATCTACCCGCAGCTCATTAACTGAGCATAAATTCTATGTTGTTGCATGGTAATTTAGCCAATTAGCATCTTACTGTTGGATGGCACCTAAATTATAGTGCAGCTAACATGACTGAAAAAAACAGGCTTAGAATTTATGTTCTCTGAAAAATGCAGTCTGAAACAGTCCAATAAAACATGCATGGCTGTGACCTCAGAAAAGCTTTAAAGAGCTGTGAAATATACTGGGCATAGAACATTCAGTGTATTCATAAAGACAATGTATAACAGAAAAGTAGTAATAACAAATTTCCCCTCAGTTAACATAGCTTTGTATTCTGTTTGTCATTGCTGTGGAAAACAGAAATACAGACTGATAGCAGAAATGATATGTGCTAAACGCTTGATGGATGGAACTTGCCTCATCTCCAATTGACCATGTGACATAAGCAATGTGACGCTTGTGGCAGTAACGTGGTGCTAATCGCGGCGTAAGCTATGGTGCCTGACTGAGCAATCTATTAGCCCCTAATCACCCCTCCCCCACCCCTCTGCAGTGAGAGGCAATTTATCCTGGACTATTGCTCCATGTGTGAGAAAGACATCAGTCTGTGTGAACTGGCCATAAACAGAAACGCATGCTTAAAGGCGAACAACCATTATTACAATTCTATCTGGTGGAACCCACAGCACACAAAATTCACCAGAGAATCAAAATCGATCAGGGGAATATTACAGGACTGTGTTCATCTTACTTAAAATACAGCCACGTATGTAAGTTCTGTGCTGAGGCAGTCACCAGCTAGTTAGCGTTTTCACATTAAGGACAAGGAAAGACTACAAAAATAAAAACCCAGAACATGCTATTGTTAACATTCCAGAATGGCATTAAACAAAAAAACCTGTCCTGGGTGTTAGTATAGTTTTGCCATGTAGTGTTTATATTCATTATAAACAACATAAGCCAAGTAATATTACCAATCAGATGAAGCCCAAATAGAAAGAAGTATGGGAAAAAATACGCTATTCACTTCAGGCCATCAGGAAAGATAGATGGCTGCACTTCCTCATATTATCTCACGGGTCTCTGACATTTGTCAGTAAGGGAAATGTAGCTATTTCCTCCGACAGGCTGAGATGCAGATGTGTGCTTGCCGAGGCCTTTGAACTGATCTGATCCTAAATCCCTCGCTCACAATTCATCTCTTAACATTAGAGGAAGTTTACTAAAGTAAACAGTGTAAGAACTGACACCGCAGCTGGCCATATTCTACACATTCTAATGAAACGTCCAGACATGATTGGTTGTTGAGTTGCTATTCTTTTAACAAATACTAACCTGAAGCAATCAAATAATTAAACTTTATTATAAATCTTAGCTTGAATCATTCCGTCTGTGAGTACATTAGGCTAGGAGCTTAACCTCAGCAGGGTCAGCAGATACATTCAGACATTCAGCTTCATACTAATCAATACCACCATTTATATTATTGTACAGTTTAACTTTGATGGGTGTTTAGTCGTACATATTTGCTCTTTTTCAGCTCTTTTTCTTTTACCTTTATTCTAAAGCCTGAAGCTGGAGGAGAAGAAGGTAACACACCCCAGGCATCAAACAATTATTGAAATGGGACCCAGGTGGCCTTCCATCGCTCTAACCACTTGAGTGCGGCTTGACGGCTAATCGATTAGCACTCGCATGAAAGTAGCACCGCAACCCCTGACCTCCTCAGCTAAGCTCTCCGGCTGACAGCTGACACCCTGAGTGCTTTATTTGACTAAATTAGAAAATTGCTGCTTTTCGATTTTTTCCCATAAGCAGAAAAGAGGCTTAGGTTAAAGTGTGAACATTTTTTTTAAAGAATGGAAAAAAGTGAGAGCCTGTGGCATGTAGTTTCAATCGATAAGATGCGCTTGATGTTGCCAAAGGATGGAATTTCCCTTAGAGTGAGATGTTGGATTTTAGTCTTCAACACTTATATTGAGGTAAGACAGCAAAGAAAACAGGAAGTGCATCAAAATGCTTTTTCCTCTTAAAGCTGCAAAGCAAAGATGACCAGCTGAATAAAATACAATTGATAAAGAAACCTTGACAATATTAATGCAGACAGTTGTTCCAGCTCTTAGAACCATTTTTTTGGGCATAGACAATATGTAAAATCTTCTGTAACGGTTTATTTAAATTAAGTTCTGAGTGTGATAGAATCTGACTTGGTCAGTTTATATGTCATATTTACAATATATGATATTATAAAGAAATGTAGGAGAACCTAAAAGCATTTAGCAGACGTTCTTATCCAGACCCGCGTACATTTATCTGATTTATACAACTGAGCAATTGGGGGCCCAGCAGTGGCAACTTGGTGGTGCTGAGAATTAAAACCTGATCTTCCAGTTAGCAGTCCAACACCCTAACCACTTTTTAAATTAAGGATATATGCGGGTTTTTTCCTAATAATCATATGGATACTCAAAAAATAAACACACACACACACACACACACATGTCCCAGATATCTCACATGCAAGTGAGCACACAAAGAGCATTTGCTGATATTGCAGTTATTTGACCAATAGTCAAGACCAATAGTCTTTATATAGATTTATATTTAGAGCATTTGGTAGACGTCCTCATCCAGGACGACTTACATTTACACTGCGGGTTAAGGGGTGGTGCTAGGAATCAAACCCCAGTTAGCAGTCCAACATTTTAACCACTGAGATACCACTTCCCTATATATACTAGTCAACATTTAAAGTGGATCAAAACCTTTTATCAAAGTTTTTCTCAAACCAAAACTAAACCTGTTCTCGTTTTTGGGGAATTTTAAGCCAATTCATTTTAACCCGATGCATTTTTATATTCATGTTTCTTCAATCCAGATTAAAGCGTTTATAGATACATAAACCAAGTAACACCACACCCACACACCACTTTCATGATCTGGTGGCTTTTTATTCCGTTTATGTTATAATGTAAGGGCTTTTAAACATATTATACACAATATTTGCATAAACACCTTGGAAATGTCGCTGGTTTACTGCTCTGTCATTCAAATAAAGTGATGGAAGCGTAAAGTGTGAGAGAAAAGAGGAAGAAGGAAGTGAAAACTGTCGCCATGTGTTGTCACACTCGCTGTAGCAAAGTGACAGAAATAACAAAGTGTCGTTGCCAGCACTCAATGCTGCCATCATCACACCCACTGATTACCCGGTGACAGATTTAACTAGGATAACATCTTTAATTAGGGGTGGAATTCAGCCGATATTAGACGGAACTTGTGTGAATAAACATTATAAAATGATGACCTTAATCAATAAGTTTAACCTTAAAGATTAGAGACATTGGAAATGAGGGGTGTTAACAGGAAAAATGTTTGTTTTGGATCAGTCTTGAGTGTTTTTTTCCAGTATGTCTAATTATGCTTCTAGCAGTTTTAGTGCTGAAATGTAAACTGTGACTGAATCAGATATCCAAACAAGGGAACCTTTCCATTGGCACAGTCGGGTTTTAGCGGTCTCTGCTCCAGTAAGACACAGGCAATGCTTTCTTAGGTAATGACATGCTAATTTGCATTGATGATCCCAGAATCGAATGTTTTGCGCCAAATAAAGCTAATTAACAGGCAATTATGCCTTTTCTATTTTCCGGTTTCCATTAACAGCTCACATGTCATAACATCTGGTCTGGGACGGGTAAAACAGTGCATTGTTGATAGAGTTGGTTTAATTACAGTGCGTTTCATTTCGTGTGTCTAAATTGCACCCTGCTACTTTTGTTATACACTAGTCAGTTTTACACCAGTGATCGGTGTCTGGCGCAGGCCAGGATGTGTTTGTTGTTTTTCGGAACGTGTGCTGAAGGTTGACCAGGACACTGAATAAGGCCATCGATCGGTGCAGCTGGTAAGCTGAAATAACAATGGCGGCTCGGCGGGGACTCTGGCCCCGTCTTCCTAGTGTGCTTTAGAAGGGAAATCGCCTCTCAAACCCCCCTCTGCTGCTGATCTGAAAGCAGACATGTTGGACAGGAAAAGTCCACTGATCTACACAAAGGGGGGACATCGGCACTGTGAGACTGCCAGACGTATGACATCACCACCACCACCCGGGCAATAAAAAACGGTGGATGCTAAATTTGGTTCGGTTTTTTTTCTAATTCTAAAGTGAGATTGAAGAAGACTGAACTTGGCATTAAATTTATCACGGAGAAGCTGAATGTAAATGCATTTTCTTCTAACAGACAATTTTTTAGTTGTAGAAATTAATGTGTTTCTCTTCAATTGATCCTGCAAATATAATAAACCTTAACAAATAAGGAAATATAAAGACAACCGCTGTTTAGTCTGTCTCATGACTGCAATTTCTCTCTACACACACATATACACACATATCCTGTTTAGAGGATTTCTTCTTTTTCTCTTTACAGTCAGCACGGGAACTCTCCTGAGAATATGGAGCTGTGGCGTAGGACACAAAGATGCTGGCATTGAAAAAAGAAGGGCACCTTGTGCCACTCTCTGCATCCTGGCACGACTCCCAAGATCCCAAAATACACTCCAAATAGCATGGCTGAGTGAGTTGGGCCACACTGTCACTATTCATTTTGGCTTTGGTGGGAATAGCTTAAAAACAGTGTTCCAACAACACAAAGGAAAAACAAAAGGATTCAAAAAACGGGAAAGAAAATACAGATGAAGCTGATGTGTGTGTGTGTGTGTGTGTGTGTGTGTGTGTGCACATGTGTGTGTTTGTGTGTGTCTTTCTGGCTCGCTGCCAATTCGTTGAATTTGGGTTTTTTTTTTATTTAGATATTTGACAGCAATGAGCTTAACATGTGTGTAAGGAAAAACTCATATCGCAAAAAAAAAAAATAGTCTCCTGAAGACACTGTGTGAATATCTAAGATTGTTCACGGACACAGGATTGTGTGATTTTAAACAAGGCTGAAAACACTTTTGCTTTTCTTTAAACTAAAAAACAAATAAAATAAAAAAGTCAATTAGGAAACTTGATCAGGAGACATGAAGCGAATGTGTGTTTACAGTCTCACTGAGGGATTAAAACTAATATTAATACGATTAATATTAAGAAAATTGTGGTATGTGGTGAAAAAAGTCCCCTGTGCGCTCTCAACATTTTTTGGTTCTCATTAAAGAAAAATTAAAAACCTGCCTTAAATGTAGAAAAATATTTATTTTAAAGCTCTTCTTACTTGTTATATGCTGTGCTAAATTTTTAGTTCCATGGTTTTATCTTGCCAAAATTCTATTTTTACTAGCGTGAGGTTGTTTTTCGTATATAGGAATTTCACAGCACTTCTATATGTTATTTTGAATAACGGCATCTGCTCAATTCTGGAACTGTAAATAAAGTAGGCGTGCAGTAGATTGTGATATATTTACTTATTAACCAGCTTTGAATTTATCGTGTAATTCAGTAAAAAAATATCTTCGCTAATCCACCAGCTTTCCTAAGTGTAAGGTAGTGCTGTAGTAGTCCAGTCCAAACTCAAGATGTTGCACTCGGACTTGTCTCAGACTTGTTGGTATTTGCACTCGGACTTGTCTCAGACTTGTTGGTATTTGCACTCGGACTTGTCTCAGACTTGGCTACTGTGTGTGAGTTCAGCAATAAATGACTTGATGGAGCCACTGATGGCTTAAACTTGTACAGAAAATAACTAACATTACTGGTTTAATTCACAATCTATGGAACGGACATTAGCATTGCTCGCCTGCTATATACTTTTGCAGCACCTTCATCATTTCGCTCCAGTTTCATTTGTCAGCATAATAAAATTTTTAAACTATTTTTAAAATATTCTGTACAACATCCAATTTTGTAAGACACCACAAAGAGAGCTAAGATAAGCCAGAAACATAAAGCTAACTACAAACATAAAAGTTAGCATGTCCATTTGATTATCTGATGAAGTAGGGCTTATTTTATAAACGAGTTTATTTTATTTTATAAGTATTGTCAGTTCTGTACTGCATCCTCAAATCAGGGAGCGTCTCTAAAATTACTGGATTACACATTTCAAACCTCAACAGCATTTAAATGAATGACTTACGGTCATAAAATCAACTAGAAAGTGTTTATCCGGAGAGTCAATCATAACTCACACCTAGATTTTTGATAGCGACTATTTTATATCAACATCTTAAAAGCTGCTCTTAAGTCATTCTCTTCAAATATAATTAAGGCTTGAAATTTATAATAATGTCGTTGAAATGTGTCTTTTTTTCTAAAAGCTTATGTGATTCAGGAAGTTGTTAGACCTGTAAATAAAATGCTTTACTTTGGCACTGTTGTTGTTGTTTGTTCATCCTTATAAAAAATAATGCCAAAAGATTATTTTAGAGTGGAACATATGCTGTCTCTTGTATCAGGTATGCTATCGATAGTAAATTACACAAAGGATTCTTTTTTCCTGTCTCCGTATTGACTTTAGACTTGGACTTCTTTGGACTCAGTCTCGACTAGTCCTGGTCTTAAACTTGACTACAGCCCTGGTGTGAGTGCAGCCGTCCTGCATCACTATTAATAATGCCGTGATGCATGACTGTAATCTCAGCCCCTCCGTTTCCCACCTTCTCACACACCAAGACAAAAACTTATAGAACTTCTAACTGAAGTGTAAAGTGCAGCACAACATAACACACGACATACAGCAAACGCAAAATCACAATCAAGTACCAGATCAGTGTTTACTCCAACTAGGAATAGTAGATGTTTCTGCTCCTCTATGGCTCCAGCATGCGTCCGTGTAAAAGACCACGAATAATTGAGAGCTGGAGGATGTTTACATTAAGCAGAAATATGAGCATAATTAAATATATTGATGCTTTTATTCAGGCTTATTTTTATCAAGGGCAATCAGACGATGGTAAATATGCTGTCAGTTTTGTGCAAGATAAATATGGCTGATGGCTGCCAGGTTATTCCAATGTAAGAAAGACAGAATTCTGCATTCAATTGTTTTGCCAAGCTTACTTAATAAAGTACACGTTCCTTTTGATAGTTATTCACTGTTTCCAATCAGAATGTGTCGATATGTTTGTGGACTTTGCAGTCATTGGTAACATCAAGTAACATCTTAAAAACATATTTATTTATAAGCCTCTGCATTAACAGTCGACATTTATAAGTCTACAGTTTCTCATACTCAGCCAGCAGGACTATGACTTATGAGGTGGTGAACCTGGGGTTTTTTAGTTTGTAACACTTTTTGCAAAGAATTCACAAGAAGCTAAGGTCCAGAAAAAACAGCCAAACATTCGGCCTGTCAATCATCCCTCCCCGCAGCTCCCCAGGGGATTTCCTCCACTGCATCTGCCCCGCTAGAAAAAAGAAAAACAAAGAGAGGCAGAAGGAAAGCAAAAGAGAATTCAGGTCTACATCAGACTGTTCTTGCTTGAGGCAATGGTTCTAAAGCAACTTTCTCCCTTTTTCTTCTATATACAGATACGTGCACACGCACACACATGCAAAACCACCTCCATCTGACCTTCCCTACTAGGTGCCTAAGACCAAAATGCAAACGCATGGACCAAGGAACAAAAGTAATGGTGCTTTAACTGTTTAATAGCAGAATAATATTTAGACAACTAGAGTAAGACCTTCGTGATGCAGTATCCATGTGATGACAGAGCATCTATCGGGATTTCAAGCAGTTATATCTCAAAATATCTCCTCAAGAATTCAAGGTGCTCTATTTTATTCCAAAGGTGTTGGATGAGGTTGTGGTCAGAACTCCGCCCCAACCACAAAAAAAACCCCATGTCTTTATAAAGATCAGGGGCTTTACATTAACAGCATTTAGCAGACACCCTTATCCAGCGTGACTACATTTATATCATTTTTACACCTAAGCAGTTAGGGGTTTAGGGCCTAGCTCAGGGGCAGTCCAACACCTTAACCACTGTGCTACCACTTTAATAATTGTCATGCTGGGACAGGGCTTGAGTGTCATTAATGGGAAATGTTAATGCTACAGCGTACAGAGACATCCTAGATGAATGTTTGCTTTGTGTCGGCAAAGACACAGTTATTGGTGTGAAATCTCTCCACTAACTTTTGGCTATACAGATAAGATTATCATTATTATAGCCTATAAATATAAGACAGTGTTGCTTGTGAAGTCCTGTCCAATTGGGATTGAGATCCAGCACAATGCAGCACTTTTAAAGTGTCTTGCTAGGAGAAGGACACTGAGGCTGTATGTTCATGGAGAACTGGGAAATTACACTAGTAAAAATTTAGCTAAGGTAAGGTATGTTTGCCACGTACAGTCCTAATGAAATTACTTGTACACAGGCTCACATACACACTTTGCCTTCCAGGGGCAAATTATAAGCATTCATTACATGGGAAGGGGACACAAGGCTGACTGACTCTTTCTATTGACACAGAGGACTTGGTCGAATTTCTCGGCCAACAGAGTCGGTTTTCTTTTTAACGACATTGCTAATGAAAACGGACTCGGTCAGGGGTTGGGTGGTGATTTTGGAAGGGGTACACACACACAGTGGCCTATTCATGGCTTGACTGATTCGGAGGTCAGGTAGCAGAGGAGTTGCTGTGCTGGTGAGAAGCTAATGGTTCTTAGAGTGAGTGCAGCTCTGTGAGGAACTGGGGGGGGGTGGGGTGGGGGGGGGGGGGGGGGGGGGGGGGGGGGGGGGGGGTGTCCCAAACCACGGCTCGGCTGTATTACCTGGCAGGGCTGTACCTCAGTAAATCTTTACTGGTGTCAGTAGATAAAGTGAGCACAGCATGAAATGGGAAAGAACATGGTTGTGCTGTGTGTCCAATTAAGACCTTGGAGCTTATTATATTATAATAATAAAATATACTATTTAGTCATCCTAGACTAAAAAACTTAACTCTAAAAATAATTTATAATCGAAGAGTTTTGAAGCAAAAAAAATCAAATAAATCTGCTGGCTAACAATCGCTTTAAAGAACCTTTAATGATATGAACCTGGTCTATTATACACTTTTCCAGTACATCCAACTAAATCTTGGTTTTTACGTATTTGGTACATTTACATTTGCTATTATATCATCAATTTAAATATTATGGGCCAGAGTACACAAATGTCCTGACTGAGACATTCGACAGATGGGCAAGAAGGCAGTTCATAAGTCTTCCAGCCGTTATCTCTTTCAGTGACAACCATCACGCCCTCCATCCTCTTTCAAAAAGCTGACTAATAAAACCTGAGTGTTTGGTAATGGAGACTTAGGAGCACATCTGTGTATGATGAAGCCTGGGGCAAGGAGCTTCCCCCCTTTGCCATCCCCATCTTGTGCTTTGTAAACCCTAAAGAGCTCGGGCCCTGAGGAGGATATGTGTCTGCCACCTCTTTAAACACAGCCTAAGGGCACTGTGTTCTGGCCTGTGTGCTGGGCTGGGCTAATGCAAACTCAGGGAGCTTTTCTGTCCAAAAAAGGTAAACGGTTTAGAGCTAAATTATTCGAAGTAAACAGACTAAAAATTATAGTTTCTGCATTACAGCTTTGTCTGGTACAGCTAATAAAATAAGAATTTTATGTTTCCCAATACGCGTCCTTCAGAATGCTACACCAGTTATTTGTTTATAGCGCATTATTAAGCTTGGGGAGTTCTGCGAGCTTCTTTTTTTCTACACAAATATAAAATAAAATTATCACCCTGTGTAAATGTTGGCTTTTTAATGGTAAAAAGGTTCAGCCAGGGATCCTAAATGAGATTAATGAATAAAACATCCTCATTCCTGCTGTATCCCTCCTCTCCCAATTTCTCACTTTTTCCTCGTCTCTCCCTCCCCTTCTTTTTTCTGACACAAAGTCAATGTCATGAATAATTCACTGGCCTTGCTCCATCTCTTAGAGCCACAGGTGACCTTTCCCCGCAGGAAGTAGATTCAAAACACAACAATAAGCCCCCAGCACAGGGGGATCCTAGCTAACGGGACTCTAAAAACATAACAGGGGACACAGAAATCTCCAGGAACTCCTATATTATGCGTTTATGAATTATTCAGGTCTAAAATGCAGAGTGAATAAACATGCTAAAAGAATCATGGAGTTGGAGGCTAAGGCCCTAATAAGTGCAAATGTTGAACTAATGAAAGTAGCCCTTGTCCTGCCGCATAGTCACATGTTATTGTTCTTCTTTGTAATATCCTTATGTGAACAATGTGACATTATACTACTGCAGCTGCAGTTACTGTTCCTGACGTGTCTACGACACCTTTAGTACAATCAGGATGTTTCTAACATGTTTCTGGCCTGTTCACTTGCAACGATGTTATTTTCCTAATTGTTTCGTTCTCCTAAAATACTACTAATAATTATTATTAATAAATAAATACATTTTCTAATAAAAAATAATAATGTAACAATTAATTAATAATAATTAAAAATATAATAAGAACAATAATTATATCACTATATTACTAATAATAACAATAATATTATTAATAATAATAGTTAGTATTATTATTATTGATAGTTATTATTATTTTAATATAAGTAGTAGCCGTATAATGAGAAGACCTATCTTTCCTGTCTCCATCTAAGGTCTGCGTCAAAATTTTCATGAGAGAGAGAGAGAGAGAGAGAAGGAGAGACAGAGACTGCTAGCATTTGTGTAAGTTTCTCTCAGATAGTTCAGACAGAAAGGTCTTGGCAGTTCTCTTTCCATCTGTCTCTCTCTCCAGTTCTGTGTGTGACACTGGGTTTGGAGAACACGTAAGGAATGAACACATGACCTCTGTGTATCTCTCTTTCCTTCTCTGAGTTTAGTAGATATCAATTAGACAGCATGTACAGATGGACAGTAATTATAGTTACATCATGTCTGATAGTCATTTTTCCCAAATTAACTGCAAAAATCGAACGTAATCATAACATAATTCCACAGAAAGACTGCAAATCTGAAGCCAGCAAACCCGGAGTGTGACCAAGTACTGAAAACCTGAACCGTGATTGACATTTCATGAGTTAATGATTGACAGGCTCTCTCTCACTCACTCTCTCACTCACACACACACACACGGTGTCAGTTCTATGATTAGTCTTATCTCTAGCAATGGGGTGAAGGGCAATTCCCTCCTCCCCACAGACTGCACCCCCTGTACTGACAGGACACACACCAGCAGTTCACACACTCAGCCACCCACACACTCTCATACACGCAGCTTCAGAGTTGTGCTAGATTGCCCTCGGGGCCAATTCTATCTCGGAGGAGGAGCAAAATGTGACATGCCGAAGAAAGAGAGAGAGCGAGAGAGAGAGCGAGAGAGAGAGAGAGAGAGAGAGAGAGAGAGAGTAAGATGAGACAAATGCACAGACAGGCAGACAGAGTGATGGTGAGAGAAGAAAGCAATGCACAAAAGAACGCTAAAAGAATGAATCTGAAACTGAGCTGTAGGTGAACAAAAAAAGACAGCAAAACTGACTGACAGCAAGGTGAGCAAGCGAAAGAGAGAGAGAGAGTCAGAGAGAGACAGACTCCCTCCCACACAGTGCAATGCAGCTCAGCTCACTCTTTTGTGGTCAACCAGGCGCGTGATAGGATTGCGGCCCGGGTGAACTGCATATTGTTAACCTTATAATAACAGCAGAGGTCGAGGTCGATAGCAGGTTATTAACCGCTTTGCATGTTGGGATTAAACAGGCCACACGCAGCCACGCACAAAAGAGTGGCACTAAAACCAAAGATACTCTCATGCTACTGGGGCAAGAGATTGTTCCCCACTCCTCCTTCTCCCTCTCACTCTTTTCATTTCTGTCAATCATTTTAACACCGTTAATAGGTTCCAGTCTCATGGTTGCCGTTCTTTGCGTTTCCAGGCTGATCTGTGTTTCTTGCTGTGTTTCTGTTTGGCTCTTTGTGTTCTTTGTCTTTCTGCTCTCTGTAATTGCCTGACAATAACCCGCCAAGCTGTTCAGGAGTGCGCGAACAATCACTAGATTAGCTTAAGAGGAAACAACCTGAAGTGACCATGTGTTCGGCAATGGATACTTCTTACACACAAAACTATACACGCTTGTACTTCTTATACACTGCAAAGAAAAAGCACAAAACTATTTTCTTTTTTTATGATTGTTTTATATGCAAATGTCACTGAATCATAAACTCAAGAGATAAAAGTTAACATCATCTAAAAATCTTGGGTTTCTCACTGTTGAATAGTGGATTGTATTTGCTGGGTGATTTTGACTGTGTTTTTAATTTGCCAAAACTCAGCGTCTCTGCTAATGAAGTGGACCAACTGCTCAACGTTCATCAAGAAATTAATTTAACTGAATAATTCCCCAGTATCACAGCATACAGCTTGGGAGAGTGTGCCAAACATGTACATGAACCTGCACACAGGGGCAGTAGTGGCCCACAGAAAGACCTGGGTTCAAGCCCCTACAGCCACCCAGCAACTGTTGGGTCCTATGGGTCCCTTAACCCTTCCTGCTCCAGGGGCGCTGTATCATATCTGATCCCCAACTTATAAAAAAGAATTTCACTGTGCTGTAAAAAGTATATGTGACAAAATAAAGACATTTACAAACTTTACTATTTTGTCCAGTCTCATGGTTAAGTTTCATCCTGTGCAGTAAAAATCCAAAGAGTTTAAGAAATCACACAAAAGATTCCAAGCTTCAAAAGACCGACATAACTAAAAAAACCTCTCTGTGTATGTCTGGCTCAGGGGGCTTTTATTGTGAAGTTTGTTTGTGGAAACTCTATTGACTGTGTTTATTCAGGAGCTTTATCATTAGGGTTGTAATCAGTTTTGACTGATGTATAAATGTAAAATGCTGTTAATGTAAGTGTTAGCAGACTGGCTAATAGACATAGCTTTCCCACCCATTCCAGGACAAAAGCTCTCGGGTCTCTGACATAAACAGGCTGTAAACTGAGATGCTTAAAAGTTACAGAAGGAAGACAGCGGTGACCTATTTTCACTGACATCTTCAAATATTATGTAAAATAGATACAGGCACAAAGCTGTACATACTGTATGAGTGGAGACGACACTGAAACCATTTGTGGATTTTATATAATAAATTGTTTATATTAGTGTGTGTGTGTGTGTGTGTGTGTGTTTGATTAGGATGTATGAAAATATTATCTTAAATTCTCTGTAACTTTATCATCTCAAATCTGCACATCGTTATAGACCCTCAACACTGGCAAACCTCTCTGGGTGAGTCAAAGCAACCAAATGTTCGGTTTTTTTATTCTTCCCTAAACTGGAAGTTTCACATAACAGATGTTTCCTAATCTATAAGAAAACATTTTTTTAAACAAATGGACCAATATAAAAGTTTATATTTGATTGCTCGTTAATAATGGATGCTTTTTTAGAAACTGAACATGGAGCTTTTAACACTGCATTTGTTGACTTTATTCTGCTGATTTTAAATGTTTCTTCTTTATATGTATTTATTTCTACATTATTTTACATGCTTTTTTTGGGGATTTTTCGAAGCTGCTGGTTGTGGATTATCATTCGAACAGTTCCCAGAATTCCTCTAATATCAAGTAGTTTTCTGCAAATTGGCAGTTGTGAAACCTCTCTAACACTGAGAACATACTAAGCAAACAGCAGCCTTTCATGTAATACAGAAGAAGAAGAAGAAGATGATGAAAAAGAAAGGAAGAAGATAAGGTGTCACCTGAACAGTTCCATAATAAAGCGAGTTAACGGCTCGCAACTGTTCGAGTCTCGATTACATTTACATGCAATTTTACCTTGAAATTACACGCCGAAGAAACCTTTCAATACCCATCAGTCATCAGTTCTACAACAAAGACCCTCTCTGAAGTAGAGCAGCACTAAGAACTATGACCCCTAAGAGTAAAACCCCCAGAACATGAAAAAGAACCTCAACAGAACCTAAAGAACCCGTATATCTGAAATCTTTCATTCTAATATTTTATAATGCATTAATACAATGATTTATAAAGGATGGAGAGGTTTTGGAGAGACAGACATTGAGGAAGACTGGGGCTCATTAGTCACTATTGTTTCATAGGCTATTCTTCATGTGGACTTTCTTCCTGATAGGAATTGAAATGATAGTTAGAGAAATGCAGCTCTGACATGGAATGTCAATAATAAAAACACAAAGTTGGTCATAAAAGCATTTTAAAGCTAAAAAACACTGAACATTTTGGTAAATGTATCGTTAAACATTTGGCCATCATTTTAGAATCTTGACTAGATTAGCAAAAGCTCCTAACTGATGCACTTCAGAGAACTTCTCTCTCACCCCAAGAGTTTGGAGACACTGAGACTAAATACAACAATACACAGCAAGCTGGTCTCAACATTTTTGGTTTAGCACAGCAAAACCACCAACAACAACAACAAAGAATTTCAGAGCATCAGTGTAAATCAGAAAAATGGAAGACTGTATTTGTATTGGACGGATATGTAGGGACTTTTCATTGTTTGTGTTCTATGTTGAACACACATGAGCACCTGTGACACTGGAGTAACAAGAGAGGAGCTCTCCTACCTGTCGATGATCACAGGGTCGGAAGGAGTCTCATTTCGGTTGCCACAGCTTTTTTTGTCACAACACCGACTGACATAAGGAAGAAGAAGAGAAAAAGAAAACCCTAGAAGTCAGTTACAAACATACTGTACATCAAATGTAGCACAGAGTAGTGATGGGAAGTCCATCCGGGTTCTTTCAGACAGTTCGTTTCAAAGAATCGGTTAAAAAACAGTTCTCTGGTTCTTTTACATTCTATTATGACGTCATTATCGATGACACAAATAGCTCTAGTAGTGGGCGTGTACGTTGGTTAGTAAGGATGAAGTAATTTTTTTAGACAGATAAATTATCAGATGAAAACGATGTTATATTTATTGCTTCGATAAATAGATGAAATCCGATAAATCAATCAGTCCGATTTATCAGAGGTTCTTCTGCTTTCCGAGTGCACGTGACTGCAGACAGGGTTGCCAGATTGGGGGGGTTCCGCTAAACTGTTCTTCTTTTGATGAAGTCAGACCAGAAATAAATGCATTAGTCTAATTGATTATATTTGGTCTGATTCTTAATAAAACTGTCGGGTGTTTCGTTTTACCCACAAACATAATTTTACTATTTTTTAAAAAAAAAATGTTATCAAAAATGTAGAATAAATGATTCCCGGTGTTTCACACAGTAATAAAATCATTGGTAGATTCAGCACTGATGATTGTTATTATAGTTTAACCAGAATTACTAAAACATCAGTTTCATCAGTGTATCTTAGAGTTTCTATCCTCCTGATACACAAACTGCAGATTATAGAAACATTATAATATAAATATATAAACTCAGTGTTTATCGATATCGGAATCGGCCATGAGGAGGAATTAATTATCGGTATAGGTTAAATGTTTTATATGGTACATCCCTATTGGTTAGTAGTTGACCTGCTGGACTGCTCGTGCTCGTCATGGGTTCTCCTTTCAGCGCAGTTCGTCAGTGTTTTGTTAGAGTAACTGAATAACTCAATTCTATCAGCGTTTATATACAGTTTGTGTTTTAATGTCATTCATCTCAAATGTCAGATAGAGGTAATGAGGGGTCAAAGGTGGAACTTGGAAACAGAAAGAGAGAGAAACTAAGAGAAACAGAGGGAAAAAAGGAGAAAGAAGAGAGACAGAGTAAAAGAGTAATAGAAAGGAAGAAAGAGAGAGAGAGAGAAAAAGACGGGGAAAGAGAAGGTAGAGAAAGTTTTGTATAGGTGTGTGCGTGAGAGAAAGAAGGAGAGACAGAGAAAGAGAGAGAGAGAAAGAGAGAGAGAAAGTTGTGTGTATGTGTGTGTGTGTGTGAGAGAGAAAGGGAGAGAGAGAGAGAGAGAGAGAGAAAGAGAGACAGACAGAGTTGTGTGTACGTGTGTGCTTGAGAGAGGGGCAGGAGAGAGAGAGGTAGAGAGAGAGAGAGACGCTTGTGCGTGAGAGCAGAGAGAGAGAGAGAGAGAGAGATAGAGAGTTGTGTGTACGCGTGTGCGTGAGAGACAGAGAAGAGAGAGAGAGAGAGAGAGAGAGAGAGAGAGTTGTGTGTATGTGTGTGCGTGAGAGAGAGAGAGAGAGAGAGAGAGAGAGAGAGAGAGAGAGAAAGAGAAAGAGAAAGAGAGAGAGGGGCAAAGAGAAAGAGAAAGAGAAAGAGAAAGAGAGAGAGAGAGAGACCCCCAGGCTAGAATTTCCTCTGCACAGATGGCAGTGGGACTCTGAATGGGGCTGAGGATGAAACTGTCACATGAAACCAGCAGTATTGTCTCTTTTCCTTAATTCAGTCTCACTCTTTAAAAAGCTCCATTTGAAGGTCTTTTGTTTGGGATGATAAGATATTCTCCTGCACTGAACACTGAACCCATTACTCATGCATTACTCAGGAAATCGTCTCTTCAAGAAATATCCCCGCTAATAAATATAATAAACACATCAAAGAAAGTCTCGTTTCCATTGTTTTCTCATAAAGACGCACAAACACACCCACATGTAAACTCCAGTATTATCTCTTTTCTCTGAGATCAGTTCTACCCTAAGATCCCAATCTGAAAATTGCGTCATTAAACTCCAGCTTTCCTTCCTGAAGAAATGATGAATCTAAATTGGCTGGTGTAATTATCAGGAAACAGCCGTCGCCGTAAACAGACAGAAGCACGTATGGACACACTCCAGCGTATGATCTTTTACACACGACGCTCTGATTCATGTTACTGATCCCATTTTATAACAACATTAATCTTTAAAACGAACCGTCGGTCTGGTCTAGAAAAAAAGGGTCCTTTAGCATGTTCTCACTATTGTTTCAGTCATTTCTCCTGTGTTTTTTTAAAGGAACCGAATAAGCGTTTCTGCCCCACAGTTGCAGGCTGGCACCGCACCATATGGCTAATGGTGGTCTGTGGTAATTAGCAGGCCTGATTAATAGCGAACAGCCTAATTTTCTGCTTATAATTGAGAGTGCATTTAAAACCACCATCCCTCCTCCCCCAAAACAATCCCAGCACAAACACACACACACACACACACAGGCAAGTTAAGGAAGAAACAATTACTTACATTATTACTTGGATTATTTACATATACATATCTACATGTCTACATACATATATATATATATATATATATATATACGTATATCACTTTAACTGATGATAAAAATAAATGATAAAAATACACTAAACGATAAAAGAGTTTAAAACCCTCAAAAACTCTCAAATCATTAATCTTTTAATTACAGTATTTAATTATGTCCTCCTCGTGGTTTATATACACTCAACTCTGCAGATTATATATCAAAAACAGTTATTTTTATCAAAGAACAAACCTTACTGTAGCCTAGCAGGTAGATTTTGGAGATGACACATAGATTTGGGACCAGACAGTTTTATATACTATTATATATATATATACTTATATATATATATATATCTATATATATATATATATATATATATATATATATATATATATATATATATATAGGCAAATCTAATGAAATGCTTAAAATTCAGAGATTCTGTAGGAACAGAGTTGAGTGTATATAAACCACGAGGCGGACATATATAGAAATACTGTGATTAAAAGATTAATGATTTGAGAGTTTTTGAGGGTTTTTAACTCTTTTATCGTTTAGTGTATTTTTTATCATTTAACAAAATGGGAATTTAATGAGTAAAAGTGAAATCCAATTTATTTTTCCAGGTAGAAAACTGATCACGGACGTTCTGTAGTTGTGTGCTGACTTAAATCATTCGCTCTCTTTCTATTCTTACAATCAATCTCAATGATGATGATGATGATAATGATGATGATAATAAGCTCGGGGCTCTGTGGAAGTCATACCACCACTTCCACCAGCTCTCCTTGTTTTTCTTTATTCTGATGATAACTCTTAATGTTTTGGGTTGATTGTTGGGGCCAATCAGATGCCTCTCAGATGGAACTGCATTAAGGATACTTCCTGTATTTATTGTTTTTTGTGATGCTTAACAACAGAGCTGTTGTGTTGTTTGCTGCGATTTTTCTATGAACAGCTCTCCTGGTCAGAATTCCTTAAACAGTGGATAGGTGTACCTGAGTCCCACTGGTTTCCACCAGCTGATGGCACTACTGGACCTCTACTGCTGGCAAAGGGAAGTGAGCATAATGTGTTTTTCATCTGTTGCATTGAATTTCCTGCGTCTGTGTTCTTCAGCACTGCCCGTATCTGTGGTTATTTTCTTAAATAGCTTAAAAACCCCAGTCTGCTTTAGAATATTTGTCTGGGGGAAATTTTGATGATGTAGTAAAACTATCTTGTGTACAGTTGCTATGCTCGGTCTTGCTTTGGTGTTTGACCGGTGACATAAAGCTGTTCATATGCTTCCTGTTGCACCTCTCTGGTATAATTGATTGATCATACACCTGATCCTACAAAATCCATGACGTTGGGTAAATGTCAGAATTAAAAGAATAAAAAGATCACCAATACCAAATAATAAAAATAAAGTATGTATATTAAACCAGCTGTTTTCTGTTGGTTATTACTTTTAAACCTTTAACAGCCACACACACACACGCATACACACACACACATACACATACTGTATATATAAAGACCGTTCCTCTGGATTTATTTAGTCTCAGTTTGTTTGGAAATGTAAACTATTTTCTACTAACACACAGAAGATAGAAATAAGTGACATAAAACCATTTTTGAGTGTTATAATCATTTTGGCCATCGATATTTTCATCTAATAGCACAATATAAAAATTGGAACCGGATACCGACAATTATGTTCTTCTCATGATCGACTCCGAGACGGATACCAATAAATAATGATAGAATTATTTTATATAACCTGCAGTTTGTGCATCAGGAGATCTGATGAAACTGATATTTAAGTATCCTCACTGTACATTCGAACTATAAACATCAGTCCTGACTGATCTTAAAATGATTTTATTATTGTCTAAAACATTAGTAATAATTTATTGTCATTTGTTATAAAATCACAGTAGTTAGTAGTTTTCACTAGTTGTAGTTAAAGCTAAACACGGTCAGTTGTACCAGGAAGCAGCACAAATATTATCCACCAGACCAACACATTTATTTCTAGTCTGACTTCATCAAAAGAAGACTAATTCAGGGGGAAACCCACCCATTCTGGCAACCCTGGCTGGTCATTTGCAATTCAAAATTACCCACAAGGGAACTTTATCAGATCTATTTTTTTTGGGGATTTGATTTATTTATCGGAGCAATAAAATGACGTTGTTATTATATACAGTACCACGATATGGGTAAAGTCACATCAGCGACACTTTTCCTTTTTCTTTAATATGTCTGTATGTGCATAATTAGATGGTTCTCACAATAGTGTGTGTTTGTGTGTGCCTTAACACCTCATTAAGATGCTGAGTTTAAATTTATCTGAAGTAAGTTTCGAAGTCAACTGGGCTTCATAGTACTGCAGAGAAAGCATATTTGTTAATGAAGCCAAAAGAGTAATGAGTTTCTGCTCGCCCTAATTAATTCAGCATGATGGTGATGTTCATAAGGTGGAACATTGTTAAAATATTGCTAATAATAGGTGGACGTCAATCTTTTTAACCTACTTTTTTTCTGAAATTCCTATTATAAAAGCCACTATCTCTTACCTGCACATGATTTCATGGGTCAGTAGGACACGACACATCTCGGGGTTTTTGTCCTGACCTTCATAGATGATCGCCTTGAAAAACAGAAAACAAAAGCTGAAGTATCACTGCTTATTTTGTGTACCTGATGCTGGAACAATATTTTGAGTATTTTCCAACACGCATCTACCCTCGAAACCCCCCCCCCCCCCATTTATTTCCAATCTGCTCTGTGATCACCAGTTCAAGTATAGCTCAGATTCCATGATCAGAAATTCCGCTTGAGAAACACAGAAGAGACACACAGAGAGGACTTTTTACAGAGAGGAGTATTTGACCGCATATGGTCAGGGATTTGTTTAATAAAATGTCGTGGGAATTCAGTCGTGTTGTGCGAATGTGGATAAGAGCAAATGGAAAAGAATACGAGGTTTCAGAAACTGGTGTTGCTAGGAAACATTGGTGTTATTATTTCTATCCTGCCTAATTCCTTTGATTATTTTACCCTGGATTGACAGCTACAGGTAAGTTGTGGCAAAAGACTTAGTGGTGTGAAAAACTATACATTAATACATGATTGAGGCACAGAGATAATAAAGAACAACTACTAACTGGTTGATAAGGGAAGAGACTGAGCAATTCTGAATTTATGTATGATTATATAATAATTAATAATAATTAATAGCAATTACTGATTTGTGTGCTTCAGTAATAGCTGAAAATAAGCAAAGGGTTCAAGGGGCTTTGCAAAAAAATATTTCATTGCGTATTGCAATGTTTTCAAATAGTTTGTTGCAAAACAGTTGTCGGATTAGGAGAAAATTGCACCACAAAATTGCATGCAATTTAAAACAGTTTACTTTTCATGAAGAACTTTGGGAAATTGCTTTGCATGGTCTCTCGCAGTCATTTTTATTGTTAAACGGGAGACATTACCAATTTTCCACACAATACGTGACCAGACATGTTTGATTCAGATACAGACAAGCAAGTGCCTATGGTGATGTAAAGGTTATGCATTGTGTGGAAAAAAAAAATAATGATATCAGGATCTCCGATAAATGAAAACATATTCTGACTTCTAAAATAACACCTGTACTTTTACTGTTAGTGTTTCTTCATTCTGTCCCATGTGACTGTCATACAACTTTGGGCAAATTTGGACAATAAACTATTCCTTAGAAATGGGTTTGAATTTGAGTAAAAATTTGTATATTTCTCTATTTGCATCACAGGATGGCCAACCGATGCCAACCGACTATTAATAACTAATCATAACATCTTTGGAAAATCATCTTTTCTTGTCTTTCTCTCTTCATTATCTCTCTTTGTCTTTCTTCTTGTTTTTTTTTTTTTTTTATTTTACTTGAAAGTGCCAAGGAAGCTGGGCAAGACAGGATGTGAAATGGCCTGTGCTCTCACTGGAATCTTGCCTACTCTAGCATGTAATGCAGCAAACAATCGCTGGGATGTGGTGAATATGGGTTGGAGGGAGAGGCGTGGAGGCAGGCATGAGGTGGGCATGGGGGCAAGCAGTTGGGATGCCAGACTGGAACATGGAGGCACCATCTGGCAAGACACCTCCTCAATTTTCTCAGCTTTGCTCTCACCCCTCCTTAGTACAAAATACACATCCATGCCAGGCTCGGGAAGCTGAATATCAGAGGTGGCACGCCATTCCAACCAATCCCTCACTTGACAATGCCAAAAACATCACCCTGGTAGGACTCATGGATCTCATGTAGATTTCTGGAGACTGGTCACAAATCTGTCCTGTTTTTATAAAGTCTACAACCTGCATATGATGTCCACACATTGCTTAAGCACTTAATCACTCGGTACTCATCTACAGACGGGGACGTCTTAAACCTGGCATTATATAACATACACCGATTCTATTCATTCTAATGTTATTAGTTGCATAATAAATACCGAATAATGAATAGTAAATCCTGTGCTTCAGTAGTAGCTGAAAATAAGCAAAGGTTTAAGGGGCTTTAGGTAAAACAGTAATTAAGAGAAACACTAGTGCAAAAGTGTTGAAATCTATTTAAGGTTACTAGTTGTGAGAATCATCGTACTTGTCAGCTGAGATGTTGGCTGGCAATGCTGAACAATTGACACATTGTTGAATGTTTAGGTGTACTTTACACCACACAATACCCCTGAAAATGATATCTGTGTAGCCTGTGCTGTGGCTGGCAAACTCATACAATTTAGTCAATTCAGTTACTTTTCTTTCACTTTGAGAGAAACGGGCCAAGGGCTTTCAAAGGTGCACAGAATGCATCACTGTCTACCGGCTGCTCCATGCTAGTATAGACCACAATAATCCATCTTATCACCCGTTATTTAAGAGGGTCAACCTTATATTCTTTTCTTAATCTTTTTCTTAAGACAAATTTAATACCAGATATAAATACAACTAATAATCATATGCAGTGTACAGGACAAAGTTCATTATACAATAAATTATATTAGACTATAATAACTCTGGGTGAGAGATAAATTTATTAGACGGCTTCACAGATTAGAACGGGCTACTCTTTTTTTCCGCTTTCAGAAGCTTACAAATAGAAACATTTTCAATAAATTGTAAATGACTTTCTGTTAGTGTTAAGTTGTGTTTTTAGGTCAGTCAGGTCAGGACAGACTCTTTTATCTGAAATGAATCAAAGCTTTTAGAGACACAAGTTCTGCTTATGTCCATCTGTCCAGACTATTCACAGGATGGATTGCAAACTAATATGAGTACTATCCATAATATGTCTTCTTGCCAGATGCACATTCCTTCTCGGGATCTTTCAACAACTTTGACGTAAACAAAACCCTATAAATACCTGAAACATGTTTCCTACAAGGTTCGTATCATCTGTTGGTCTGCCAACACCACATCCTTTTTTCCAGGCTTCTGTATGAGCGCTGCAATTTCCTTCTTTGTTCCCAAATACACGCATAAACATCCTACAAAACCCTACATCAAGTACACATATATTCAACTTCAAAACAGCAAATGATCCATAGGTTGATAGAGGATGAAAAAGCTTGAGCTGTCAGAGTTTGCAATCTCATCTAAGCAATATTATGGGTCAAAACTGTAAGTTAAAACAAATAACGTAAAACTAAAACTAACAACAGAGTGAATGGGTAAGTGATTCAACAATGCTGCAAGGATGCAGAAAATAAGGGACTAAAAGTGAGAAAGAAAAAGATTTCGAAAGGTAAAGCATATAACAGTAAAGACCGAGAGAAATAAAGCAGGTATGGAACAGACTTCAGGAGTCAGTGACTTTCTATTTCTTTTAAAATAAGGCATAATGTGCATCATTAGCATTGATCTCAAGGATGCAGCAAAGATCTTTCTCCTAAACAGCGTCTTTCTTCTGTGATCAGGACATAACAAAAATAAAATAACCCTTACATTACTGGCTCGTATTGATTCCTGCTCAACTTTGTTTCTTTCGCTACTGAATAATAAATCACATCAACACAACCTTAAATCTGGGTCAAATTTAAATCTCCAGTTTTACACATGCATTAATAACGGGAGATGGACACTCATCATAACCCTTTAAAGGAGCTCCACAACACTGGTGAAAAACGTTCAGACCTGGAACAGAGTCTTCAGATACACCTACAGTGTATATGTGGGCACATTCATGATCAATGGCTCTGTTCGGAGGATTGGGGGGTGGGGGGGGGGGGGTTGTTTGTATCAAGCAAAACCTGATATTTGTTAACTTGTTTTATGTAAATGGTAAAGATTTAAACCAAAGCACAAGCAGAATTTGGTAAAAAAAAAAAAAAAAAAACTCTGTACAAATTCTGCTTTTATAAAATGATTGGCATAACCAAGCACGTGCCAGGGGATCGACTGAATCTGCATATATATAATAATAATAATTAATAATTAATAATAATTTTGTCTAATAATAATAGCATTAGTTTTGGTTACCACTATAAAAAACAATATTTTAATATAAGCGATAAAACTACGACATGCATTGATTATATTACAATAATAAATAAAAACATTGTCAGGGGTTTATAAAGTTTAGAAAAGCGGCTCGGGGCTTTTTTAGCGCTAGACTTTAGGAGCGCGCGCTTGCACTTGGTTTGCGGCACAGAGCGAAAAGAGGAATAACACGAGCAACAGGACATTTTCACAGTGCGCCATTAAACTGTTCATTACTCCCGGGCTTTAACGAAGTGCTGCGGCTTTATTCCGTTATTCCTGCTGCGAGCTAAGAGTTTAACGCTCTTTTTCCTGGACTGACTGTGTCCGAAAATACCTTTACAGTCGCTTTTCTAAAGGAAACGAGGGAGGGCAGACTTCAGGATATTCTCCTGCATCGAATCTATTTCAGGGTAATGATGTGGGCTATAAATAGACTGAGATGTTATTCCGATTATAAATATATATATTTCGACACAAACACCCTTAAATACTAAAATAAAATCCAAGCTTGCGTGTGTAATTAACGCACAGTCTAATCAGTCGGTTATAACATTTCTGTTAAGCATGTCAGATCTCTCAAAACGATAACTACAAAAATGCACTTCTCCAAAACAAACTGATAACATAAAATCGGTTGCAGGGACAAACCCAACCCGTACGCCAGAGAGTAAAGTGCTTAAAGTCCCACAGACCCCCAGCCACAACAGCAGATCAGACAGGCTAGGACAGTATGTAGAGTCTGACCCGTGCCCACCGAGCGAGGTTTACTTATGCTAATCAGCTGCAGGGGTTATTAGAATGACAGTATTATTAAACACAGCATTCTTACCTGTTTGCTCATCGAATCAATAAGACGCACGTAAAAATCCTGCTCAGTTCGGATGCCTGTAAACAGAGAAACAACAGAGAGTTTAAAACTTTAGCGGGGGAAAAAGCTGTGCCATTTAAATCAAACCAAAATATAGAAGAACCGAGCAGAAGTTGCACTGTTGAGTTTTATAAAAAAAGACCCAGAAAGCTTTTCTACACACTGCACAACCAGGGAGACTTTCTTTACTCAGCAACATTTACAAAAGCGTTATTATAGAAATATTACATTAAATTAAAGTATTGGATTATTAGAAACTATAACTGACGGTGGTTATAAACTATAACTGAAGGTGATTATAAACTATAACTGACGGTGGTTATAAACTATAACTGAAGGTGATTATAAACTATAACTGAAGGTGATTATAAACTATAACTGACGGTGGTTATAAACTATAACTGACGGTGACTATTTCATATTACCGACATTACATTGTTTATTACGGCACAATTCTAGTTTAGATTGTGTAAAACAACTCCATCTTTCTGCCTGTCGGAGGGCCTATACACGCCTACAGAGGTTTAATCAAATGATCACGTGACCAGGCCACTGGGAGAAGTCCGAATAAGAAGCATTGATCAGGTCACACACATCTTCTGTATAGTGTTATTCATATAGAGTCCATGTCCTCCCTGGAATCATGACCGTCTGAATAAAAATGCAATTTCTGTTCGACCATAATTCCAGATTTATGAACGGATTTGAATATTATTTATTTCATTTCAAAATCCTTTGTTTGGGTGTTTCTTTGTATTTTGTTGTCAAATTTAAACGCAAGGGAAAGATTTGGGAATAATCCGGGAATCATTTGGGAATCATTTGGGAATGCGGTTCTCACCATTACTGTACAGAAGCTGTAGTCTGTAATGAATCCCATTGTTCGTCTTTTCTCCTGTCGTCTCCTGGGGCAGAAAATATAACGTTACATATCCCATAATAGAACGGATGTCAAATGAATGTCCAACAATACAAATGTCAGATAAAAAAAGAGACCGCGGATTAAACTAAAATGAGTTATTCGCAGGAAAACACGAATCTCGTGAATGCAGTTATTTTAGTACATTATATACTGAAATATTTACTTCTACAAATGTGCAGTTAAAATGTTACTAAACTCAGGGCATCTATAGGACGCACGGAAATGAGCTAAAATCATAGTAGAACCAGTAAACCAGTAACCAGTAAATAATTCAGATTCTTGGGCTAATAAGCACAAAATGCAATTAAATATAAAGTTTCAGTGACTTTGTATTTAAATAAGAATAGAAGAGTGGAGGAATAATTATCAGTTAATTTTGATGTAGATGTACTGCATGTCTAAAAATCTTTGTTAGACATTTCTTCGTTATTTGAAATAATAATGATAACAATAATAATAATAGTAATAATAATAATAATAATAAATATCTATATATGCCGAAAGAAGATAATGATTAATACATACATACAGAATGCCGTCGTATTGAATGTAAGTTTTTATTTGACATATTTCTCCATGCTGAGAATAACATATTAATCTGTGTAAACTTGTTGTGGAATCACACCTTCTCTTTTTCCACGAATCCGACGAACGATGTTCTCTCGATCTCCACCGGTTGTCCTTGCCGGTCATAAAGAGCCAACACAAAGTGGAAGAAGTTGGACTTTCGCAGGTTGGACGGTGGCTGCTTCTCAAAGTGTGCGCGAGCCAAGCCTACTCCACTGCGGACACACACACATCCCCACACCGCAGGTTACACACACACACACACACACACACAGACAGCGTGTTTATGTTTACAGCCCCGTTATAACCAAATTAGCCATAATTCAGACATGAGAATTGAGAGATTAAAAATTAAGGCTGCGACATTTAAACCTTAACGTAGGCCTGGTTTAACTTAGTCTAATTTTATTTAGAGATACTGGTGTTATTGCTATAAACTATTAATATACATGGTGTAATAATAACAATAACAATAATAATAATAATAATAACAATAATAATAATAATAATAATAACAATAATAACAATAATAATAATAATAATAACTAGATGAGTAAAGTTCAAACTTTGATAAAGAAGAAGCAAAAAATGCCCGATTGCATTGCTGCTTATATTTTATATTTATAGAACAGGGATGGTTCATAAGGGTGTCTTTAAAAGACTCGTGTCTTAGTGTTGCAGATTTAATATTAAAATCAGTGTTTTGCTCTTAGGAGGAAATTAAGGATCACAGAATGAAGGGATACAAAAAGTAAATAAAACAAAGTTCCCAAGTCCGTTCGGCTTTAAAAGAGTGTGTACAACCTTAAACGACTTTTTCGGAACCAGGAGCCTGTCCATGGTCCCGGGAGCTACCGGTGTGTCTCCTCACCTCTGCGCGGCGGTGTTGGCGTCCAACACGCCGGCGCTCTGCATCCACGTCCTTACGGCGTTCATCCCTGCGCCCAGCGGCTCCTGTTTAAGAGTGTTTCCGCCGCACTGCACGCTGTCTGGTATCCCGAACATGAACGAACCACCAAAACCAAAGATGCCCCGGCCCCCTGCCTCCCTTTCCTCCTCCCCAACCGGTGCGTGTGTTTGCTCTCCGCTGTCCGCGTGCTGCCGAGCACCAGGGAAGCTGAAAGGAGTCCGCGCGCAAACGCACACGCACACACACACAGCGGGTTACCGAAGCGAACGGCAGGGTGGAGTTAAAGAACCTTTCAAGAAACAATTCCAGGAGAAATAAGGAGAAGTGTTAAAGTGGAAAGAGATGTTCTGTTATGTCTTCTTTCCTTGGCGCCGAAACCTCAATGAAATGACAGGGAAGAAATGATTACAGCTTGATAGAGTGCGCAACATCAAATGTCATCATCCTCCAGCCGGATTTTCTCCGTTTACTTTTCACATCTGCACGGATCTTTTTCCGTCCGAGCAAAAGAAAAGAACGAATCAATTGCGTTGAAATCAATATAAGTGGCGTTGCCAATTTTATCGCTAGCGCTTCTTCTGAAAACTTTAGTGATTTGTGCCCTGTCCCATAGGACTCCCCTCTTTAGACTATATGATCGGAGCGTACACACACACACACACCGTGCCCGAAGGGTACTAGGGAGGGGCCGAGATGTTCGGACCGCCCTCAAACAAAGCCAAAAGGCCCGTGTCAGTTCCGTATCATTACATATCTAATCCCTCCTTCCTTTTCTCAGTCTATTGAACAAGTCTGCCAAAAGTCACACGGCAAGAAAAGGCTGGAGGCAGATGGGGGCAACAGAATCCGAACTAAAAAACGCCCGTTCGGTTATGGCGCCTTCTGCAGCGCGCATTAACGCTCTTAACCGCAAGACAAAAGTGAATCCCAGCGCACATACCGTCCTAAACAGTGCAGAAAACACTGCTTACACTGGATCTGTGTTATAACATCAGCATGGAAGTTCACACGTGACTCGATATAAACTATTCCAATCCGTTTATTAATTATTATTATTATTATTATTATTATATTACAGCATATTAAGTGAATTAACTAGCCTATGAAAATTACTTTTTTAACCCAGGTGTCGACTGTCATAACTGCAAACTAGCTGAAATATGAAACTGCTATCAGAGCAGTTTATCTACTGACCCGTAGACTAATGACTGGTCTGTAATTATAGGGAAAACTCGGCTTTATTATTGAATCGATTAAAGTTGCAGTTAGTTTATGTGTAGTAATATTTTTAGTATTATTATACAGGATATTTACAATGTAAGAACAAGTCTTACTCTGAAACATCTTTAAGTAACGTGAGTTTATTGTACAATTCACTTTAGTGAGTCTGTCCAATGATACACAAAAAATGAACACGGTAATAAATATAAAAATCCCGTGTTGCACACACTGAAAAAAGGACAATTCAGCTGCTGCTCATTTAATGTATTTTCTCATTATAATAATTAAAAGAATCAGCTTGATTGTTTAATCTTTTTTTTTTTTATTCATGGTTGTGGTTGAATGTTAAAATGGTCAATTTTAAGCTTGAAAATTGCTTCAGGAAATTAAACTGGAATTCTTCTTTAGAGAAATGTTGTGTTTTTAGATTGAGGATGAAGAACTCGTAATTTATGGGTGATGATGAGACAAAATCAGATGTGTTGGAATTCTCGGGGTTTTTGTTTGTTTTTGTAACACGGATTAACAGTGAAATCCGGGACAGTGAAATGTAAAGACATCAGAAACCCTGATCACAACCCTAAAATATTAATGAAGTGATTTATATATTTAAAGAAAACACAATAACGCCAAAATTAAACTGTTTACATCTGAAAGGCTGGAGGACAAATCTGCGCGTTCTTTCTAATGGCTGTAGGAGTAACACGAGGGTCCGGAGTTTATTGGACAATAGAACCCCCGGCTGATGTCCCTTTCTATAAACTATTATAAATTACTAAGCAGAATTTTAAAATATGGTAGGAACGAAAATGTTATTATAACAACAATAATAATAATTATAACAATAATAATAATAATAACAATAATAATAATTATAACAACAACAATAATAATAATAATAAAATAATAATAATACATTAAAACTTATATTTTGTAGATCAACTGACTAATACTAGCTGTTTTTGTAAAACCGGTTATCGTAGGAAAATAAAGAAGTAATAAACAGAAGAATAATCCTGGATTACTGTCCTGTTGTATGATTCTATCACGCCGGTGTTTTTCAGACACTCCAGAAAGACAGTAGAGCTGAAATGTCTTGGTGCGCTGTGGGAAATGCGCTGCTTTAACACGGAAACACTCAGTTAATAACTCAACATCCCCACCTTGTGGTGAACTTCATTCAAACACTTTTCATTTATTCGTTCATCTTCTATAGCCGCTTATTCCCTAATTCGGGGTCACGGGGATCTGCAGGAGTCTATCCCAGCTGTCTCTCAAAGGGTGAAAGGCAGGAGGGGGACACCCTGGACTGGTCACCAGTCCATCACAAGGCCCCACACATACTCACACACACTCCTATGGGCAATTTAAAATCACCAATCACCCTAAGATACATGTTTTTGGACTGTGGGAGGAAACTGGAGAACTCGGAGTAAACATTAGTAATGCTATGACATAATATCTGTATGAGGTCAACAAATAAATCATTATCGATAAATCACTTACAGCAGCATGTAATGCCAACATCATGCTTTAGAATTGAGCATCTTATTATTATTATAAAAACATTTAACACTCTTGGGTGGCCGAAGTTCAAATAATAGTGTTAAACATTAAGTAAAATTTAAGGAATAATCCATGATGAGGGCAGCACGGTGATAAGCACTGTTTCCTCAAAGCAAGAAGGTCTCAGGTTTGTATCCCCTACAGGGGCCTTTCTGTGTGTGAGTGTGTGTGTTTTTGTCTGCTGTATTTCCCTGTGATGGACTGGTGATCTGTCCAGGGTGACCCCTGTCTTTCACACACTGACAGCTGGGATAAACTCCAGCAGATCCCCATGACCCTGATTGGGAATAAGCGGCTATAAACAACTGATGGATAGATAAACCATGATGTTGTAAACTGGGTTAAGGGTAAACAATGGGAATATAGCAAAATATGTGAAAAAATACACATTTGTAATGATTGTCCAAAATCATCCATCTATAAAGGGTGAAAAGATGATCTGTGAGAAGGTTCCAAAAAAGACATGAAAATTATATTACTTTCTTCTTAAAGGGGTGGGATTTTAAATACAATTCAATGCACATTACTTAAAACAAGTATTTAGTTATATTTACCAGTTACTTCTCTCAAAAAGTAACTGAGTTAGTAACTGGGTAAATAGGTTAAATGAATGAAATGTACAGTAAATAGAACAAATGTTTATTATAAATCATTCTACATTAATCTAGACTATTTTAATGATATGTCATGTGATAATATGAGATGGATTAGAATAATTTGCCCCTGCCGTAGAGAGACTCTTTCTTCCTGATCATAAGTTACACTTTACAAAAACAGTCACCACAACAAGAGAAAAGTATTGTTTATACTTCAGATTAAGAAAGAGAACTTTAAACTCACTGGACTTGTCATCACTCTGAAGCCTGTAGTACTTCCCAATTTCATACCACCTGTAAACATACTATATAGAACACACACAAATGTCTGGTCCTTGTGGGAACTCTCCATAGGCGTAAAGGCTTTTATACTGTGCAAACTCTATTTTCTATCCCCTAACCCTAATCCTAACCCCTAACCTTAACCCTAATCGTAACCCCTTACCTCTAACCCTAATTACCCTAATCCTAACCCCTAACCTTAACCCTAATCGTAACCCCCCTAACCTTACCTCTATCCTAACCTAACCGTACCCTAACCCTAATAATTAACCCTAATTACCCTAATCCTAACCCCTAACCTTAACCCTAATCGTACCCTTACCCCTTACCTCTAACCCTAACCGTCCCCTAATTACCACCCTAATCCTAACCCCTAACCTTAACCCTAATCGTAACCCCTTACCTCTAACCCTAATTACCCTAATCCTAACCCCTAACCTTAACCCTAATCGTAACCCCTTACCTCTAACCCTAATTACCCTAATCCTAACCCCTATCCTAACCCTAACCTTAACCCTAATGACCCTATTACCCCCTAACCCCTAACCTTAACCCTAATCGTAACCCCTTACCTCTAACCCTAATTACCCTACCCTAACCCTAATAAACCCTAACCCTAATCTAACCGATCCTAACCCTAATTACCCTAATCCTAACCCCTAACCTTAACCCTAATCGTAACCCCTTACCTCTAACCCTAATTAACCCTAACCCGAACCCAACCTTACCCTAATAGTACCCCTAATCTAAACCCTCTCCTAACCCCTAACCCTAACCTTAACCCTAATCGTAACCCCTTACCTCTAACCCTAATTACCCTAATCCTAACCGGGAATTTTCATTTTTACTTTCTCAAAAAATCTCATCTTGTGTGATTTAGACGCTTTTGTACCCATAAGTCTGTGTGTATTCAGGTTTAGGTCCCCACCAGGATGTATATAGACCCATATACACACACACACACACACACACACACAGACAGACACACACACAATTTTACTTTTTTTATATTCCTGACATTTTCCCTTCCCTTACAGAGGAATAAATGAGCAAACCAATTAATTAACCAAATCCAAAAGAGTTCCAGTTCCATGCTGTTCCAGTGTCATACTGCTCTACATGCTGGTACTAAATCATCACTGATTTCTTCACTGGCTGATTATTGAGATTCCGATCTGTGTTAAGCAGGAAGATATTTATGGCCTGCACATATTTATTCATTTCACAGATAACAGTAGCCAGGGAAACTCCAGTCAGTATTACACATACCAAGACAACCTAGCATTCTCTGTCTATGCCAGTACATGTCGAACAAGGCTAATTATTTAAAACCTTAGATTGTAGCAAGCAATATAAAATCTCACAAATTAAAGATGACCAAGACATGATTATTAGAGAAAATCTAGTCACACAGTTTACAACTGCTCAATAAACAAGTCTACAGTTGGCTTTTCCAATTATTGCACTAGCGCCAAACTTTAGACTACAATATGAATATGCAAAAAAATGATGGGATCACTTGGCCCTGAGTCAACAGTGATCCAGCGGCACTGCTCTCTCCTCTCCAACTCTCGAATTAAGCGCATGACACCTCAAGAGGGCTCAACAGCAGATTCAGTGTCCTGGATCGATTACTGCTGACCACCACCAAACTTCATGCAGTTGCTAATCTTTCAATACCTTCCATTGTATACAGAACCAATAAGAAGGTGTTTCTGCCCGTTTTTGCCTACTAGCTGTTTCCTGGCTATAATAACTTCAGCTCAAAGGTTACCAGAACGACTGTCCAGCATAACCTCTGCAGTCGACCTCCTTTCCTACTGTTAAATTTTGTGCATGCCATTCATTTAGCTGGTTTTAAAGGATAAGGCCTAAATATTTTTTGGCAAAACAAATCTCTGTCAGCTGTCATAATAAAAGCATATAAATAGAATAAATGCAAAAGTTTGTCCACCCGTACAGATCCCCCTTTCAATCCGAACGCAAGTACTTATTTTTAGCTGAATTGTATAAAAACAGAAATGCAGTGTTTTAAAGGATTAATGCTATGCAAGAGGTTCAGAACAACCATGACCCACACTCTGTTAGGCTCTCATAAGATACCAGCATGGGGTTGAAGTCGACTTTGTGCCTCGTCTGCATATGTAAAACGGCAGCAGAAACTGCAGCAGAAAGGATGCCAACCCTGAGGTGAAAACATAAGTGAAATTGCTAAACAATAATTCATTTAAAATGGGAACCTGTCCACCACCAGCCTATCCACTACCGCCAAAGCGGACATCCTCCTTGTCTTTGGGCTACTTGGAGAAGGTGGTCCATCTGGTCCCTAGGGCTTAACCTGGGGTGGTAGGTACATTTATGGAACTGTCTGTTGGTGTTAACTCGTGATAAATCACACTACCTCAGAATTTCTCTTTTTAGCTTCTTAAACTGGGCCATCAGGGTTGCCAGAGTAAAATAGCAGACTCCTCCATCAGGCAAGGAACCAGAAGTTTTCCCACATCAACATTTCCACACAAACACCATTTTTACTGAAATCAAAAACAAGCAGAAATCTCTCTCATCTTAAATGTGTCTAAAGTAAAGCTAAGCAAATCGGACGACAAAACTGCAGTGTCTCTGCGAGTGTACAGCTCTCACCATAATAAAGCCAAACATTCTACTTCTACTTCCTGAGTTCAGACACTAATACTGCCTATCAACACTGCTCTCCTTTTGTCACAGACAAACCAGGCTCTCTCACCACCCAGCATCTGTGCACACTTTTCCTGATTTTAATCAACTTACTTTCACTCACCTCTATTTTATAAATGGACTCTTTCCAAGATGCCTAGATTCCTGAAAACAACACACTCCTCATCACTCCTTTTTCCATAGTATCTCCTTTCAGCTCCATTTCTTATCCACTATTCATACACAATATTCTATAGATCTTCTCTAGTATCGCATTAGTTCAATGCCCTTCTTGTAATTGATGTGCTGAAAATAAACTGTGGTAACTGATCATTTCTCTTTGAGTCCTTCTGTTACCAGACCTTGAGCAATTTTCAGCATGAGCACCCAGGATCCATTCCACGGACTTGTGGACAGTCACAAAGTAGCACTCGGCGCATCCACCAGCCCCAACGCTCCTTTTCAGCCTGTAATCGCCAGTCCCGTGGTTAATCCAGAGCCTTATTCTGGCAAAGTGCAGGATTGCAACAGGTTCCTGCTTCAATGCCTCTCAAACGGGCATTGGAACTGGCACCTGTTGCAATGCTCGTTTGAGGGGCATTGGAGCAGGAACAGGCAAATTGGCATCACAAGACTTCCTGTTGCGGAAAAGGCAGAGAAGGCTGGCTCAGGGTCATAAACCAGAGATTCTATAGAGAAGTGGAGAGACCCTGAGGTGGGCTGATAAACTGCTTTTCTGAATTCTTTTTTACTTTGCCTCATCAGATTATACCCACTCTTTATCCTTGAATAGAAGGCCATAGAGGAGTATATCGAGGGGCATTGCTGTAATCTGGGGAATATTAAAGTTCCTAGATGACAGAGCCCGTAACAAAATAACCGTGAAGTTCTGATATCCAGTTCCCCTCATACCAGCGGCACTGGAAGAACTTCGGAGTGCCACAGTATTCACCAAGTTGGACCTCACAGTGGGTTACAAACTCATCCAAATACGTGAGGGAGATGAGTAGAAGACAGCCTTTGTGACTCCTACAGGCTATTACGAATATCTAGTTATGCCATATGGACTGCTTATTGCCCTGTTCACATCTCAGAACTTAATGCATAAGGTACTTTGGGAGTTTCTCCACAAGTTTGTGCTGGTATATCTGAATGACATCTTGATCCACTCCAAGACGTATGGAAGCAACATCACCAGGATGTTGTGGAGGTCTTTGTCATTGTCTGAGAGACCACAACCTTCTCCAGAAAACCAAGTAATGTTTATTCCATCAGTCCTCAGTTCAGTTCGCTGGTTAAAACATCAGTAAAAACAGATTTTTACAGACAACTCATTCAGATGAGTGAAGGGAAGGTAGAGATAGTTTCCAAACTGGCTGATTCCAAAGACCATCAAAGAACTCCAACGCTTCTTGGGCTAATTTTTTTACAGACGGTTCATCAAGAACCTCAGCTCAATAGTATATCCCCTCACCAGTGTTCTCCAAGGAAGGCCCAGGTCTCTGTCCTGGACACCAGCAGCAACAGAAGCCTTCAAGAAGAGACATTTACCACGCATTTACTACCTTCTTACACTTCCAGACCCCTCCAAGCTTTCACCAATGGAGTAGAGGCAGTTTTGTCCCACCAGTCTGGAAATCTCACTAAACTCCTCCCATGTGCCTTCACTATGACATTAGTAAAAGAGAATTAGATCAAACTGGCTCGAGAAGAAAGAAGGCATTGGTTGGGGGGGCTCATCATCATTAATGCGAAACACCTTAATCCCAGACAAGCTAAATAGGCCCTTTTTTATGTGTATTTACTTCACCATCTCTTACCGACCAGGATCAAAAAATGCCAGAGCAGATGCTCCATCACAATTCATTGCTGAAACTATTCTTCCTAGAAAGATCTATGTCAGCCCAATGGTCCCAGGGGGAGGAGATCTAGTCATCAAATACTCCGACTCATACTCTGCTGGGATGCCAACCAAACCATTCCTATCTTCCCCGCTCCCAACGCATGGCCATAATACAATCCTTCTACACCTTCTTGGGCACTGGCCACTCAGAGGACAATGTTTCTTTCTTGCTACTAGGCAATCCGTTTTGGTGACCCGGTATAGCACCATCTGTTTCTTTCACAGAGCCTGGTGTGACGAACAAGCCCCCTCCATCTACTCTGTAAACTAAATTCTGGACTCCTGTTGTCATGGTGGCAAATTGAAATACTTGTTAGACTGAAAAGGTTATGGCCCAAGATAAGATCTTGGGTGGCTAGAGAAGATATTTTAGATATTTCAGACTTACCACGTTCCATGAATCACATTCTGACCAGGCTGCCCCCAGTGCTAGGTGTCGGCCACCATGAAGTCCGGGTTCTCGGCTCTCAGTAGCAGGCTGTGGGGAAGGGGGTACTGCCACAGACCACCAGGCTCTCTTTACAACCCAGCATCTGCACACAACTTTCACCAGTACAAATTGGACTCACCTAATACAATCACTACTTACTCTCACACGCCTCTATTTGAACATACACCTCACACATTTACGCTGTCTGGTCTCAGACTCTTTCCAAGATCCCTAGAATCCTAAAAACGTTCTATCTATTTAGCAACAAACCCCTCATCACTCCAACCTTTTTATTAGTATCCTCTTCGAGCTTCATTTATTATCCACCATTCTCTTACACAATATTCTATAGTTTTGCATAAGTTCTATGCCCTCCTTGTGATTATTGTGCTGAACATCAGTGCCTTTTGTTTTTGGTGGTTTCAGAGGCTACAGTTAAGTAATGTTAAGAGTTTTACCTCGGTGGTTGAGGTGTTAGATTGCTGACTGTAAAGATTGTGGTTTCAAAACCCAATGCTAACAAGCTGCCCCTGCCTGACCCTTAACGCTGCTGTTCTGGATAATGGCGTTTGTTGAGTGCACAAACAATAATGTAGAAAAAGTGAGATTGAGGGGAGAAATTCAACTGAAAAAACCCTGAAAGCACAAAGTAACTGTTTTCAAACTAAAATCACTTACTTTTTTTTATTTATAATCCAAATTGTGCAAAATTACAATAAAACCCATCAGTATTAGTGGTGTTTTGTGTTCATACATTATATGTATTCATTTACACTTCACCAAATATCTGAATACTGTTAATCTTACATCACTAAGCAGTAAATCTCCATTCAGCATATTTAGGTTCAATCCCACTTCTACTTGTAGCCTCAAAGTGTTCACATAAACCCAAATGATACATCATATCAGCTGATTCTACTTCAATACTGAATCGGCATATCAAAAGTTATGGAAATATTCTCTATATGTGCATTTATAGGCAGGTGTAACGGTGAAAACAGATGTGTGTACATATATAAAGCAAAGGCTACAGCTCATGTTTACACAGATCCCATGCTGGTGAAGACAGAGCTGAAGAATAACATGGCATCGAGCTACAGATCATTGGCATCACCACTTTAACGTCAATCTGCTTATCAGGTTATTTCATTAGAATTATAAGCAGCTACCATTGGGCATTGTATCCAATATTAACTCACCAGAGCATCCAAATTCAAGAGTTTAAGTAAAAGGGCTATGGACAAAATTAGCCCCAAATTTCGCAGCATCATATTTTCTTTGTTTATGAAATCTTGAAGTAAATGTCACTCAGCTGAAAGTTATAGACCATCTGAACAACCTGTTCATAGAAAAAAATCACCATTATGTGACATTATAGTTCAATTAGAACTAGAAAGAACAAATAAAAAAAGGGTAACAATTCACTGAAACCCGAAAGCAATTTGTCCAACAAATTTATAACCATAGGTGTGTGTGTGGTGTGTGTGTGTGTGTGTGTGTGTAGGACATGGGGGTTAAAGGTGGATGTATAAATCTCCAGGACTCATACAGGTTGTTTTATTTGTAAATGTGACAGTGGCTGCATGACAGTGTGTCTGTGATTAGTCAGTCAGCACTGAGAGAAGAACAGAGCACAGCTCTGGATGGAGATACACTTCATTTAGATGTAGATCTTGTTTAAGCTTTAGACTCTTATGTTTCCTCGTTCCCTTTTGAATCACATTTGCATTATTCTTCTTGAACGTTGCCATTTTGAAGCTCTGGCTTCTCTAATGTTTGAACACTTGATTGCGGTGCAACATTTTGCGAGGCCTCGTTAGCTTGTGTTGTATCCTCTATAACCACTAAATCCTGCTGTTCTGCATGTTCTGCATTTGGATTGGCTGGTAATGCGTCGGGATGAGCAGGGGAATGCATGCTGGTGGATTGTGATTGGCTCTTAAGAGGACCATGACAAAGGGGGCAGGACTCCTGCACATATAGCCACTTTTTTAGGCAGCCTGCATGGAAAAAGTGCCCACAGGGTGTGATGACTGCTGACTTCATGTCCTACACACAAAAGGAAACGGTAAAATTAAGCATTCACAGAAAAAAAAATATATTTTCATTGGAAAACTAAATTACAAAGCTAAAAAAATCATTCTATAAAAACATTACATTACTATATTAATGTGCATTATTGAAAGAAAGGCCTGTTATTTGTTTATTTATTTATTTATAATTTTACGCCATGTCAGCAGCAACGACTATATCCAAGGCAACAAAGAAATTTTAACATAAATTATTATTTGGTTAAAATACACACATAAAAAATAGTAATACAAATATACAAAACAACATATCTATAGGAAAATAAAACCAATAGTAAAAGTAATAAGAGCAATCATGCATTGTCGAATGCCCATTATTTTTTTTTGTTGTTGTTAAATAAATTGCATACATTTATTTGTAGCACCACTTTTGATGGCTCATACACTTGCACTTAACTGCTAGTCTCAGATGTTACAGTAATGAAGGCAAACAGCAATTTGGTTGAATATTATGTTTCCTAATGTGCCACATACCTGATAGCAGATGGCGCAGATATCATTGTACTCCTGTAACTGAAGTGTTGAGGCCATGGGCAAGCTCTGAATCTTGTGTACAGCATCACGGCGCAACAGGAAGCTCTGCCAGCCGAGCTGCGCCCGCAGCCACACGTTGTAGTAGGCGTGCAGCAGAATAATAGTGGAACCCATCACGCTCCACTGTCCAAATAGTGTCTCACATACACCGTAGGCCACCACAAAGAGCGCCACCACAAACTCCAGCAGTCTATAGGTGCCATTTACAAAATACATGACCTCATCCATGTTCTCAAATGGAACCTTGCGCAGCTCCTCCACCATGAAAAGCACGTAGATCAGCAGCGTGCCAAGCACCTAAACAAGAGCTTACACTTTAAAAAAACATTGTGCAGGTTTATGCACTTGGATTTTACTTATTTTTAACTTCAGACTGTAAATAATTGTTCTGTTTACATTCACAGATTATATATATATATATATATATATTTTCAGACATTCTGCCTACATTCTCAATTCGAACACAATGTGTGTACCTGCAGTGAGGTAAGGATGCTGGATGAGATGATAATGAGCAGCCAGAAGTCCATATGAAAGAACTGGCAGATCATGTAGACCATGTAGGCAGGAAAGATCAGCAAGAACAGACACAGACTCACAGCTCGAAAGTGTTTCCACAGACTCCTAGAACAGAACCCAACAACAGTCAATAAAAACCTTCGTATTACTTATTTGTGTGCCTAAAATACATTTAAAGATATTATTAAAGAAAAATATGATTTCAGACATTTGACCTAGTTTTAACTTTGTGGATGCAAAATACAATTGCGTATTAAAAGGAGTTTATCTTCTGCTAAGACAGACGAAAGCACAGATGAGCAGTGGATGCAATACTCCATCACCGAGTGGTGTACACACATTCTAATCACTGGGCTTTTAAAAATGAATAATAAATCATGATTAATCTATACAACTATTTATATTTTCAATACAAGAAGCATTTAATTGATTACTACCCAAGGGTAAAATGTGATTATATAACCAGGTGTTCTCTGGTCTAATATAGTTCTAATATTTAGCTTGCAGTGAAATGTTATGACTATATTATAATAGTAACAATAGGATGTTAGGAATGTGGGATGGATATGGATAATGATTACTGAGGAGACAGATGGCAAAACAGCAGTATGACAGTGGTGCAAAAAGACTGTTGCACTTTTACACTTTACAGTCTTTTTGCACTACTGTCATACTGCTGCTGTTCTGTTCTGTCTCCTACAATGGGACTCTATACCCAGAACTACTGAACGCTACATTTATCTGCATGCATAGTTGCATCTTTGGAAGTATATTTGTATATTCAACAAATGTCTAAGCCCACAATGGCTGACGGTTTTCAAGGCGGACTTTTCCAGAAAAAAGACATCGTGAGGACAGTTCGGTTAACCCCGAAGATAACTAGCTTGTCTCAGTCCGGGGAAGAGTTTACACTGCTGATACCTTCATACAAAATCTGTTTATTACTGCACTGACTGCCTAAGAGAGAAGAGAAACTGTATTGCAATGCCTTTGCATGTAAGCACGTATGGTGGCATTGACAAGGAACCTTGAACTGTCGGATTGAGTGAAAATTCTAAGTGCAGTTCAGTCGATGCACTGAAATACAGACTGTAAATAAGTAAACACAATCAATAATCATTAGTCTGACAATTAGACGAGTTATAAGGTACCAGTATTCGAAGTGAAATCAGTTAGAATAGCAGGATGTCTATAGAGTAATGGGTGCTATAAGGTAAGAGAAGATGCTCACTTGTCCCTCGATGCCCCCAGTGCCAGCACTATGGGGTCAGCAATCTCTAGCATGGATTGCAAAATAGAGGCCACAACAATAAAGAGGATGATGCTCAGGAGAAAGGCCCGGTGGATAACCTGCAGCTCAATTAGCCCAGTCTGAACAGAGAGAATCAGCAAGGTGATTCCTTCCGTCATTCCCCTGGAAAAAAAAAAAAAAGAACCAAGAAGGCCCCAACATTTATCTGCATAACCTTTATAACAACATGAATCAATTGCATCTTCATGTTAGTGGATAAAGAAATGCCATTATTTTATACTGATTACAGAAAGTAACATAAGCTCAGGAGATCTGGATTGATTTCTAGTCACAGTGGAGAAGCTCACCTGTGCATGGCATTGTCATTCATAAAGGCTCTGTAACCTTGTAGGTAAAACTTGCAGAGTGTGAGGACACCCAGTGCCACAAACGATACGGTGAAGACCAAACCCAACAGGGAGTATGGAGTACAACAGCACTCTGCAATGCTACACACATACATATACACACAGTGGTTTATATCCATAACACAGAAAAAGCTACAATTATTCACTGAATCTTTGAGAATCTTCATTTATCTGAAGGATATTTTAACTTTATATATAGGGAAATAGTATATCGTTTATCTAGTCACTGTTGGTAACACGGGTCATATGATTATGATGGACAGACAGTCTTTCACTCTGTTTTCTGATTGCATTCAAATTTGCTAAATCAGCCAGAAGCAATTCGGAATCACAAATTCATAGTCTCGTCTAAGGTTACTACGACCTTTTATTTAAACTTACTTGACCTGTTAACACATTTAAACATCTATTTCATGTGTTTCGGATATTATAGTTTTTGGTTGGTCGATTTATTATCTCTACAGCTGAAAAAGAAAGTACAATTAGATAACCAGAAATGCTTTTAACATTTTCATTGCCTTTTTGGTGGATGATGAACCCTTTAAAATCCACACCTCCTGAACTACAGTTACTACACTACATTATGTGTTATTCACCAGTGAGAAAACTTGATAGTGCAGTTAGTAACACTAATAAATGATTAAAGCAAACTTCTGTAGCTGTCCTCAGCCTGGAGACTTTTCAGTGGATACTTTTACAAGGCCACTAGCCGTCATTGCTGGAAAGGAAGCTCAGCTAGTCGCTGTTTGCCTGCTATTCTTGCTCTGCCTGCAGAGTGCACATAAACACACTGATGACATATCCTGTCTGCGCAGACAGGGTGCACAGAGGTATACTGACACATGTGGCAGGTAGGAAAGCCAATCATAATGTTCAGACCTAACATTTCTTGATCCTATGCTTCCACAGAATATATAAATACATTTACACCAACTGACTTTAACCAGCAGAACAAAGAATATTTCTAAATATAATCACCTATTGTACCTTTAACGCTAACAAAACTGTATTTTGCCTTCACACCTGGTAAGGAAAAGGAAGAGCAATCTCTCTCGTGAGGGAGGCTGGTCACGTGTGCTGAAGTATGTGTAGATCTGCAGCATGAACAACACCAACCAAAAGCACATAAAGAGCATGGGCAGGACAAGCTGATTCCATAGAGACATCCCCAGAGCCAACAGCCCATACACCTCCACCACCTAAAGACGGAGAACAGGAAAGAGGGGAAGAGTAAGAGACACACAAACAGATAATGCGAGTCAGTAGGTAAGTTAGAGTGAGAGAAGGAAGATGTCTGAAACAAATCCAGTGAGAAGTTTATTAACAGGATATACAGTAATTCTGTTGCTTATGTATGCAGTTACCCAATCAGGGAGACTTAAAACCAGTCAGATACAGAACAAGAGCTCCAGTGAATGATCACATATAACAACAGACTCGGGAGGAATTTTATCTCTGTGACTTGAAACCATGGCATGTTTTGATCTTCTGGGAATTTTAGTCACTTTCACAGACTCCCTGGAGTTTACACAGAATAGTGCAGGAAATGGCAGGAAGACTGAGTTATACAGGTGTAGACTTTTTATATGTATATATATATATATATATATATATATATATATATATATATATATATATATATATAAAAAAGCAATGAGCAAGAAAAGGGACAGCTGACTAGCCACGATCGAGCCCAGATGTTGCAAGCAAGTGTTAAAGGGGAAATCTGGTCATTTTATATTTTCATTTATCTTTTCAAAAACAACCTCCAGTCAAACCTTGATGCACTAATGCTCATGTTTAGCAATAATGCAGTGTTAGACACAAAGATCGACTCATTTCACAAGGATCTTTTTAGAATACAACCTCCCGATAGAACACATTTGACGCAGAGGTTGTTTACCCCAGTCTGAAGTGGTAAGCAAGTGTCCATGGGTCAGACTATGCCGTTTTTCCATTCAGTGATCATCTGTGTTATCAATCCCTCAGAACAATGCATTGTTTTATGTTTTTGGGGAGAACCCCTTCTCACCTCCTCACTGTCTTCCATATGCCATCATGAGTGTTAAAGTGAGGCAATTCTATCTATTTGGGGTTTTTTAACTATATTTATTCATTACTGTGTTCTTCTATGTATAACTATTCTAATTCTTTTGCATAAAATACTGACATTCTCTGAGATAATGTATTATTTTAAGCTTTATGAATGCATTTATTGCAAACTAATTTGTTTCATGTCATAAATTCTTCACTTTAGGACATCATCTTTAGTAGCAATTATATTTGTGAGCTGGAGTTGTATTGTATTTTAGTCTTTATTATCCCTCCATAAAGAAGTGTGTTTTAGGTGAACATTAACTGAAGCACTTGACCTGTATTGGCATAATAATATGCTAATGGAAGCTGATTTAGCCATAAATGTGCAGGTGTTGGTAATAAAGTGAACAGTGAGTGAACCTTGTTTTTAACCAATGAGAGAAGGTCTTTTTGATCTGTATCCAGCAGTACCTGAGCAATCTCCCGGTAGGCAGTCTTGGCCAGGTTGTAAGGTACCAGAAGGTTGGATGCAAGAAAATAGATCACCTCAAGCCCAGTAAAGATCATGGCAAAATTATTAATGAAGACAATCGTCTCCAATGGAACAAGGCATAGACGCGCCATAAGAGGAAGGAGGTGAGCTGAAAACAGCCAAATCTGTTTCGTCTGCATCACGCAAGAGCACAGTGTACACACCACCAGTTGACCTGTTTACACCAAACAGAAAAAAAACTCTTTATTTAAGATTCCCAAACACAAACTTGGTTATGATTTAGGAATCATACCCAACCAAATGTATGACTTCACATAAAGACTTATGTACACTATGTGTTTGCTTTGCAAGTTGAACCTCCACTAACCCATGCTGTCACTTTTAAATCCGGACTAATCACAGAATACCATATTAGAGCAAAATATTTTTGTAACTGAAAAATGTAGAACTTATTTTTAATAAATGTTTTAATATAGTGAACGAATAAAGTTACGGGCAGGTCATTGCCGTTTAATAGATCTTCCCTTCAGGGTGAGTGGAGGTTCGGGAGAAGGTAGTGAATTACATCCCCTTTAATTAGATAACTAAGGGCAGCAGGTGCAGACACACACTATACTTTATGGCTCCCTTTTATTTCTTTTATTATCTCTTTTACTGCTTCTGAAACATTTGATTGTTTACCATGCAATAAGTACAGCTGTATAAGACGACCCACGCAGTCAATGACATGGACACAGTATGTTAGAGACAATAAGCCCCAGTGGCAGTTTCCTACCAGGGACCTTGTCTAATAGACGGCCATCCGGACAAGACTGCAGAATCTTTACTGCAGTGTGGAATAACCTGCTGGTTTATCTGCGCAGAGGAGAACTGACCCCCCGACTGAACCTGGGTTCTCCCAGTCGTTTTTTCTCCATTCTGTCACCGGTGGGCTTTTGGTTCTATGAATAATTCATCAAAGATTGACTCGGATGACTTATTGATATACTGACGTTTTCCAACATGTTTTGATTATAAGAGGATTCTGAATTGATTTTGATTTTGTACAGCTCAATAAGATGAACTTGGCTATTTATCTAGTGTGAAATCTCTGTTTCTTTCTCTCAGATTTTGTATATCGCTATAGTTAACTTTTAAATTAGGAAAGGTTTTAAAAGTATGAGGATTAAAACCAAATGATAAAATTTCTTTCACCTCGAAACCGAGAAAATGAAAGCAGAACAAACGTCCCAGGAAAGACAGCAGACATATCGAACAACACTGCTGAAAATACTGAACGAGAGCCACTTTGTTTATTTGGAGATTTGTGAAGCAGAAACTGATCATTTACCCATTAAAGCTGTGGTGAATCGGTTCATGGAGAGTGGATCCAGGTACAGAGGTCCTTCATAGCCAGAGTCCAACTCACTACGAACATAATCCCTGCAATGGAGCAGGAGGAACATTCAGAATGTACAATTAGAATAGATACCCCACCCTCAGTGTAGCACAATTAAAGGAAAATGATTACTAAACAATAAAAAAATAAATTCTGCAGTAAACAAAAAAAAAACAATACACAAAAATTCAAGGAACACCATATTTATCAGGCAGATATCTTATCAGGTAATATGACTGAAAATGACATTATGTTCATTGCTTAAATAAATAAATTAGATCCGATATAGTACATTTACTGGTAAATTAATCAATCAGTCCGATTTATCAGAGGTTCTTCTGCTTTCCGAGTGCACGTGACTGCAGACAGGGTTGCCAGATTGGGGGGGTTCCGCTAAACTATTCTTCTTTTGATGAAGTCAGACCAGAAATAAATGCATTAGTCTAATTGATTATATTTGGTCTGATTCTTAATAAAACTGTCGGGTGTTTCGTTTTACCCACAAACATAATTTTACTATTTAAAAAAAAAAATGTTATCAAAAATGTAGAATAAATGATTCCCGGTGTTTCACACAGTAATAAAATCATTGGTAGATTCAGCACTGATGATTGTTATTATAGTTTAACCAGAATTACTAAAACATCAGTTTCATCAGTGTATCTTAGAGTTTCTATCCTCCTGATACACAAACTGCAGATTATAGAAACATTCTAATATAAATATATAAACTCAGTGTTTATCGATATCGGAATCGGCCATGAGGAGGAATTAATTATCGGTTACAATTTTTCTCTTGTACATTTCCATACTAAATGTTTTTCTGTGTTATGGAACAGTTTTTACACTTTGGTTCTTTAATAGTTCCAAACTGCTGTAGTAACAGGGTGTTCCCTAACTTTAGGCGTTTTTGCTCACATTTAGATATAACAGATGGTCTGAGGCTTAGGGCTGTCACGATTATTGAATGTGAGTGATGATTAATTGTCAAATTAATTGTCATTGACTTTAGTAATTAATTGTTTGTTTTAAAAGCTTTGACAATTAATCATTTGTGAAAAACAATTAAGCATAAAAAAAAACTACAAACATGTTATAATCTCTCCAATCTGTGCCTTATTAACGCTCTATAGTAAATATTTTATTATAGATAAATAGTGCATTATGAGTGGTTAACATGAGTTGAGCTGGTGATAAAGCGTTATTGAAGTGCAGGAGGTTGTCTGTGTGTGTGTGTGTGTGTGTGTGTGTGTGTGTGTGTGTGTGTGTGTGTGTGTGTGTGTGTGTGTGTGTGCGTAAACACACCTGGAGAGCTGGTGTCCAGCAAAAAGCAGTAAGGCAGTGAGCACATACAGGTAGAGGCGCATCAAATGTTGTCGTGGCAGAGTCAGTAAAACCAAACTGAGAATATAACCTGAGAAGAGAACAAACACAAAATCCAGCTTCAACCATCACCAGCTTCACCCGACTACACGCTTCTACATCACCAGCTTCACCCGACTACACGCTTCTACATCACCAGCTTCACCCGACTACACGCTTCTACATCACCAGCTTCACCCGACTACACGCTTCTACATCACCAGCTTCACCCGACTACACGCTTCTACATCACCAGCTTCACCCGACTACACGCTTCTACATCACCGGCTTCACCCGACTACACGCTTCTACATCACCAGCTTCACCCGACTACATGGATGGATTTATACAAATAAAACAACTTTCTCCGATAGTCTTAGATATTTTAAGAATTGATACATGTACATAAGCCACTGAAAATTAGTTTAACCAAATGATAAATATGCCTTTTTTCATTATTGTGTGCAGGAACCACCATTACAGCGCTGCATTGTGAGGAAAGACAGAAGCGCTTACAGGTGAAGCAACTTGACTTGATGTAATTGGTGTTCTTTATTTAAAGGGATAATTCACCCAAAAATGACCATACTGTCATTAAGTGTTCCAAAAGTGCAACACAACGTAAGATATTTTTGATGAAATCTGAGCGTCTCTGTTGCTGCCATAGACAGCAGGGTAACTACCGTGTTTAAGGGCCAGAAAAGTACAAAGAAGATCAACAAAGCAGTCCATGTGCCATCGTTGGTACGACTGTGATATTATGACGTAACGAGAGCTGTTGAACTATCGGAATCCGCACTGATCGAGATTCGCTTTGGGTTTGGACTTAAAAATAGTGCTAAAATGTGCATTTCAATAGCTTTTATACAGCGTGTTCCTTTCTTCGAGTGTAAACAAGAAATGACAGAACGTGTTCAACATCGCGCTGGATTTAGGTCAGAACCCTCGTCACAGATCCGGCGTGATGACCTTGAATCAAGTTGTTATTTTTGTTTGCTGTGCACAAAAAAGGACTTTGGTAGCTTTGTAACATTACAAACTACTGATGTGACATAGACTAGTTTGCTGATCATCCTGGTACTTTTAATTCTAACTCAAAGCGACACTGACAGCGTTTTTGTTATTAAATACTGTTTAGAGCCTTTCTTAGAATAATAATAGAATAACAGTGACAATATGTTTTTTTTATTGCTGATGATGTCGATAATGTCGATAAATAGTTTCAGCTCTACTGCATAATAAAAGTAGTTAGTTTACATTATCTACGTAGGATTGTTTTTTTTTATTTGTGTGTTTCTTACTTGATACGATTTTATTCCTGTAAAAACCATTTCACACCACAACTGATGTGACACACAGGACAAACCTCAACTGTAAAACAAATATGTCAGTATTAAAACAAGTATGTAAGAATACACACCTAAATAGTGCAGGTACAGAGGCAGATACTTGTACTGAAAGAGGGGGTTGTTGTTCAAACTGCTTCTCTGGATCTTCTGGAAAAATGACCCGACATCCCAGCGGTACAGAACCTCCAGCAGCATGATGCTGGGCACCCGGAGACCCACGTTCAGAACAGCCTCCACTCGCTCCCACACTGCCATGACCCCGGCTTATAGAAAGACAGTGAGAGAGAAAGTAAGCAACATCAGTCTGTCCATCATTTGAACATTTCTATTGGCTACAGACTATAGGGCCATGACGTGTCATGTGACATCACAATGCATCAAGTCGTGTGTCAAATCACTTACATTGACGGCATGTCACAGTTCTTATACAGAGCAACTTACATTTATGTTTATTATACAACTTAGCAAATGGGGGTTAAGGGCCTTGCTCAGGGGCCCAACAGGGTAAAGTTGGTGGTGCTGGGAATCGAACCCACAATCTTTCAGTTAGCAGTCCAACACCTTAACCACCGCACTACCACCAAACATAAGTACATTCATTTCACTTAGCTGGCTGTAAAATTTAAAGCATTAACTGCAGCAACAATCCCGAACATTCTTATGCTTAATTTTGGAAATCAGCTGGTGTTAATTTAATTAAACACTCGTTTACAACAATTTACCCAAACAGTTAAAACACCAGAATGAAGCCGCAGCTTACGGGAGGAAGAAAATACACACCAGTGGAAAGCCATTAAACTAGTGGAGGTTTTTACTGTTAGTCAGTTATTCTAATTATCAACATTTATATCTACTAATTCACTATTTTAATGATATTCGGTTAATTATAAACTAAATATCATGAAAATAGTGAATTAGTAGTTGATAGATACACAGGTTACAGTCTTCACTGCCTTAAGAGGGTAAACGTCTCAATAAATGTATAAGTTGTCCTGCCACAGTGCTGATTTACTATGACATCACTTTATATTACAGTTACTTATCCAGACTGACTTACATTTCTCTCTATATATAACTGAGGAAATGGAGGTTAGGGGCCTTGCTCAGGGGCCCAGCAGTGGTAGCTTGGCCTTGCTTGGGAATAGAACCTGATTTTCTGGTTTGCAGTCCACCAAGCTACCACCTACAACTTTACAGGAAATAAGCAGAGGATAATCTTTACTGTTCATTAATAAATGCGGCTGATTTTTCTGAACTGGCTTTCAGTTAATGGTACATACCGTCACATCCTCCATCTTCATGCTATTGTATTGCGGTAATAAATATATGCAACAGATCTTATTATTATTATTATTAACAGTTTCCACGCCTGAATTTTCCATATAAGTTTTTAAACACTATTATTGTTATTATTATTGTTATTATTGTTATTATTATTGTTATTATTATTACTTTAATAGATAATAATCCACTGAATTACATCCCTGAACAAGACATCCGGTATAAACAGCGATAATAAAGTTAAACAGCAATAAAAACAAGAAAAAAATAATTTTAGAGTAAACGAATCTCTGTAAACACACACACACACACACACACACACACACGCTTTAATCAACGGTTTATATATACACTTTAAATATCGATATATCAGGTAGCAAAGCAGCTCGAAATCTCCGACACACCCGGTTATTAATTCATTAACTCATTTTAGCGCCATAAGTATGACTTTTACAGATAAAATAAGAAAAGAATTAAAGTCTGAGAGTTTATTTTAGTTGGCTAGTTTAGTTGCAGTTAGCTTAGCCTAGTTTAGCTTATTTTAGCTGAACTGTCAACATGTTCCACACAACAACACTGCCCAGATAAATACTTACAGGATATGTCAGTTTACTTTATCAATCTTCAGTACACTCTTCTTGTAAACCTTTGTAAACACACACACCATTTTAGGCTGGCTTATGAGAAGTACGGGGTGTGTGTAATCCAAGCGAATAACAGGAGATTAGACGATGTTTCGAGTAACACACTGTCAACTGTCAGCCATTACAAAGGTTCGTGACACTGCGCATGCGCAAGAGGCGGGCACACGGACACTGTGTGTGTGTGTGTGTGTGTGTGTGTGTGTGTGTGTGTGTGTGTGTGTGTGTGTGTGTGTGTGTGGTGTGTGTGTGTGTGTGTGTGTGTGTGTGTGTGTGTGTTAGTTTTGGTAATAGCACCGTTTCAGGGGTTCTGCTGTGTTTGTTATTTATTATTATTATTATTATTATTATTATATTATTATCTTTTTTTAAGTTTGTGTATCTGATTATATAAAACATGAAAAGTTTGGAGATTGTTGCTCTGTTAGTCGATTAAAATAAACAGAAATTACTTGGTAAAGAAGTTAATGAAAATGTAGTTGTATATTTGGTTTTTATTATGGTAGAAGCTTTAACCTTTAACTGCTCAGTTGTACAAATTCCGTTTGTATGTAAGTGTTTCTGCAGAAATGCTGTTGTCAGTCAGTCTCGGTGGAAACTCATCATCGTCTCAGTAAGGAGTAAAATTATACCGGTTTCCTTCTTTAACTGGATAAACTCAAGTAAAGTAGTGTAGGCAACTTATTTCTTAATCATAGATTTACTATCAAAATATTTAAAGATTTAGACCCACAAAACGAACTGACACGAACTGTAACTCAGGTTTACTGTCCAGGTGCTATTTTTCACAGCAGTCACTGTAACGGTGAGCAGAACCCCTCATCTAGAGCCACTTACATTTATTTCATTCAGCCAGCTCAGCAGTTGATTAGGGGTTCAGCATAGCAACTCTGAACTCTGAGGTGGTGGTGAAAGCTGAAACCACAATCATCCAGTCACCAGCCCACCACTTTACCCATTATGCTACTTCATCTCTAAATGCTAAAACTCCAACCCATCAACTATTAACTATCAGTCCATTTGGGATTTTGTGCCGTTATTTTTGGTTTGCATCGTCATTTTCCATTTTGCCGATTTGTTATTGCGTTTTGTGAATCTTTGTGGACAACTTCTTGAGTTTCCAAAATTACCACTAAGGGAATCTTGTCATCACTTTCTAAATAAACATAACAGACAAAGTCCAGTACATGTTTTTATCACTTTTTTATATTAGGATGACCAATTAGACAAAAAATATAAATATAAATACATTTTAGCACAGCATTTTTGTAGACACTTAATGACAGCTATGCATAATGTAAAATTACTCCTTCTGCCAGGAGATTGTTCAGCCTGCATCTGTCCACTGCATTGGGGTCTTATTCAAAGTCTTCCTGACAGAATCAGCTTCAATTCTCTTTATTACTTCTATTATAAGGTTTCCCATTATTTCTCTTGAAGCTGATTATAACCTGGAATAACCCCTCCACTGACGCCTCCTCACTTTTATTTGGTGGCATTTAAAATTCAGTGAAGATTGCAACACAGTCTAAACTGGGGTGACATTATGTCTCTTTTTCACAGACGTGCTGTCCTTTTGGACCTGAAAAAATGCGTCCAGTCGGGATTTTTTAAATAGCCCAAATTGTCCATGATTCGCTTTTGCTTTTTGTGTGTTTTCACATTGCTTTTACATTTTTTTCTTAAGTCCTGCATTTCACGCATCATCATTGGTCAGTCGTGCACAAACATTAAATGAATTGCATCTCAATCATTACACTTAGCAGGGTGCTACTTAGGGTGAGGGAACTTTTGATGATTCTATAGACCCATGCACTTTAAATCTGTTTTATTAGTAGTAACACTGTGGAATTGGTGTGGTAGGTGGTTTAAGGGGCATAAACATTTACACTGCAGATGTAATTCAGATTCAGTTGTGACTATATCCGATTTTTCTGATGATCCACTTACATCATCTTTTAAAACAGACCTGTATCTGATATCTGCATTAACACATAGACCGAAAAACAACCCAATGTACACGTACTGAGCGGAAAAGGAAGTAAGAACATGCGGTATAAATGCGGCCTTGGACAAATACAAATACTTTATATTTATTCACTCATTCATCTTCTATAGCCGCTCTTTCCCTAATTCGGGGTCACAGTCATCTGCTGGAGTCTATCCCAGCTGTGTCTGAAAGGAAGAAAGACAGTAGGGGGACACCCTGGACACGTCACCAGTCCATCACAGGGCCACACTCACACTCACCCCTATGGGCAATTTAGAATCACCAATCAATCTAACATACACGAGTAAACCCACGCAAGCACAGGGAGAAACTCCACACAGAAAGACCCCTGCAGGGGAATCGAACCCAGGGCCTAACTTTGAGGCAACAGTGCTAAACACTAAGCCAATTACTCTTAGAGTCCTGTAGGTGGCGTCGGTGGTAAGATGATCACAGATATAGCGTGCCTTTGTGCTGGAACTCGAAGTATTTGTACACCAGTCCTTTTAGTGTTAAATAATGTGGAAGTCTCTTTGTGTTTCCGTACTTTGCATTGCAGTTTAGAGTAAGATGAAACTGTTGTAGGTGATTGTTTTGTTGTGAAGCTGTCTCACGTCACTGTTGTCAGGTAGCCTGAACTGCACACCGACTGACCGTCAGACTCACGCGCTGGTTATTGAACCGCAGCACCGCTTTCCCTTCTATAATGTGACTGGACATCGGACATCATGTCCAGGACACATCCTAGTGTAAATAACGGGATATAACGGAGTTGTTTTCCTTTACAGCGGCGGCGGCAGTAGCGGTTAATGCTAAGGAGGAAGTGGCGCAAACATTAAGTTTCGCACAAACAGAAAACAGGTCGTGTTTATTGCACTGACATCCCGCTGAACACCATTAATGATGGACGACATCGGAGTATTGAACAGCGACCCGCTGGACGATTACGAGCTGCTCCACCGCATCGGCAGCGGCACATACGGGGATGTTTTTAAGGTAATAACCAGCGGCTGGAATCACCGACACTGTTACTCCATGTGCGTAAATAAAACGTTACAGTTCTAACAAATAACAGTGTAACATTTTATCTAAGCAAATAACACACACCAAGGGCCGGATTCCATAGTCCAAACATCCCATCCTATTTTTATTCTGGCTGGGTTTTTTTACTAAAACGAGAGAATTTAATAAAACGCCCTTATTTTTTCTGCATTTGGACATTTTGTTAATATTTTGCACATATTTTATATATTATGTTTGGACTTGTTGATACGTATTTGTTAATGAAAAACAACATATATATATATATCTATATATATATATATGTATATGTATGTATGTATATATGTATATATAATATATATATAAAAATAAATAAAAAAACAACAACAACATGGATGCAAAATCTGCCCCGTTTAACAGTTAAACCACAGGAAACCCCAGTTTCTTCATATACCACCAGGAGCTGCACCTGATCTAATGGTAGTAATTGATCTGCTACAGGTGGTAGAAAGCTGTAGACTGTCTTTACACTCACTTTCTCAAACATTTTACTGTATTTTAATGAAACAGGGTAAATTCAACATGAATACCAGACTTTAAAATATTCTGCAATTCTAATGCATCAGGAAATACACACACACACACACACACACACACACACAGTGAGTAAATGAAGTGTCAAAGGAACATGTGCTTATGTGGCAAATGTGTATTTTTAACATTGCCCACGGAAAAACACGTCTTTGGCAATGTAGGAGTTCATGTTATTTTTACCTGCATAAATATTTTGCTTCTTATGTTCAACTAACATTTAATTAGCATTATATTTTGGACAATATTGAAGCATGTGCTGTATTGTGATTACACATGGAGAAAGATCTCACAGGATGTGATCGGGTAGAACAGGAAAGAAAACAGGAAATCAACGTGCTGCTATTTTTTTTGACTGATGTAACCCTTGGTGTGGCAGCTGATCTGCCATTGGTGCTGTTAGTATCACCATGGTTACCAGCGGCCAGTTCCTTCCACCCAGAGGTGGGCTGAATCCAAATAGGGTTAATCTTGATATGGTAGAAAAAGCTTCAGAATGAACAAATTTACAGGGAGAAGAGTGAACTGTACAGATTTACAAGCTTATGCAAGGTCAGCGCAGATGTGTATACATGTATACAGTAGGGGGTCGACCCAGATGTGTTTTTCAGGGAAGATGCCAATACTGATTATTCCAGATTAAATAGACCAATAACTGACATATATGTAAATAAGTACACCTAACATTTTAAGCAGTATCTCAATGAACACAAAATCTCCAGAAAGTTGACAAGACTAGGTTTGATGTACTGTCTGTTTAACTTACAACACAAAATTAGGATTAGCTAATAATATAACTTAGAGAACACAATTTCCTATTTTACTCAAATAAGGGTGATGCAAAAAAATGCATTTTAGGCTACAAGTGTCTTATTTAACAAGATTTCAACCAAAGGAGAGTCTAATTCTTGATTACACAGGTGTCCAGCAGACAGTGGACTATAAAAGGGGTGTTACTTAAAGTAAACCCCTTTCCCTGTCAGCAATGGAACCACATGGAATAGTCAAAAGACCTGAGAAAAGAAAATGATTTCTTTACACTATAAAGATAAAGGCTACAAAAAGATCAGCAAAGCTTAACTTATCAGTCAGAATACTGTAGCAAAAGTGGTACAAAAAAAGGAACTGCAACCATTTCACAGGGACGTCCGGGTGTTCCACGGAAGGTCAGGAGCCTCTTCTGATGAGAAGGGTTAAAATAAATCGGCAGCAAGTTCACTGCAGTTATCTAATGATGTGGAAAGCCAAACTGGGGTGGCTGTTTTCTGTGACACAATATGGCGTAAACTGCAGAAGAATGGCGCTGTGCTGGGAGCATGCTGACAAAGATTGGGACTCTATAATCTGGACTATTGGGACTCTATAATCTGGAGTGATAAAACCGAGATAAAATAAATGTTTTGGAACTTCTGGCTTTAAAACTGTGTGGAAAGGTGAGAAATACAAAGAGAAATGCATGGTGTCTTCATTGAAACATGGTGGTGGTAGTGTCCTTATGTGGGGCTGCATGAGTGCTGCTGGTGTCGGGAAGCTGCATTTTATTAATGACATCATGAATTCACAGATGTACTGCTTTATACTGAAAGAGAAGATGATCTAAACCCATTCGAACACCTATGGAAAATTCTGAAGAGACAAGTTGAGCATCACTCTCCATCCAGCATTCAGTCTATAAAAGAGGCCATTAAATGAATGGAAAAAGATAGATGTTGCAAAATGTTGCCAACTTGTTCATTCCCTGCCTAGACGGCTTTCATGTTATAAGTTAAACAGATGTTATATTAAACTTAGTCCTGTCAACATTTTGGAACTTGTTTTTGTGTTCATTGAGATACTGCTTAAAATGTTAGTGTCCAGTCCAAGCACACGGGTGTGTCAATAACATATAACCAAGAGAGTTAATGACAGCACTTAGTGTTTATACAGAACCAGATTTAGCTCCTTAAATGTCATAAGCTCTTAAATGTTGGAAAGTATACTTACACAACACGCTGTGTCAGTTTAACCTTTTATATGTAACACCACATCCTAACAGTTAAACTAGAAACGTACAGATGTTAATAAGGGCTTCCTAATGTGTTCCCTGGTAAACACACAGTGGACTTTGAAGATTTGTTCATAGTATCTAAGGAGCTGGTGCCTGTGCAAGGGATGAGATGTTTGTCCACAATCACATAGGATTTGTCAATCCTGCCCTAGATCCTTCCAAATCCCAGAGGTTCTGCTGGCTCTCCTTCCAACTGAGATGGCCTGGTGCAGGACTGAGAGGGGGAGAATCAGGTCAAGAACCATGATAATTAACTTATTTAGACAAAACAGAGATGTAACCATAAAATACAAACATACCTAGTTTTTTTTTTAAAACCAATACAAGCGTATAAAATGTGTAATTATAATGTAGCAGAGTACAGTGGGAATGGATTCTAATAGGCTTCATCACAGATTGGAGGCGTCTAGACTCTCAGGTTGTCCTTTCCCCCAAAAATGTGCATTTATAGAGCGTTAAGACCAGACATACGATATTATAGCAGTAAATATCACAGAAAATGAAGCTTAGCTTGGTCTTTGCAAAAGGTACCCACACTTTTGAACGCTTCCCTGTTCACATAAACTGAACGTTTAGATTAGAGTGCAAGGTCCTGGTAGATCTTCAGTCCTTCAGTGCCAGAAATCAAATCAACTCATTAGCAGCCCCACTCACTTTAATTACACTGACTCTGACCACCAAATTACACTGCAAGTGCTGATGTCATTCAAATCAACACTAAAATCAACACTTTTAGTCTCGGATAATTTAACACTGTAGAATCAGCTCTAGCCTCGAACACTGGAAATGTTGCTGTGTGGTGCAGAAAGCATGGATGCTCAGCATGTTCTCCAGTCAGCTTGCTTTTTCTAAAGAAACACTCACTAAGAACTGAGGGATGCTCGTCAGAGCCAAATAGCACGTTTAAAATTAGATTATTTTATTGGAAAAAAAATTGAACCAGTAAAATATTTACAGTTGCAATTAAGATACCAAAAGTGACATTGTAGGTAACATTTCCCTTTTTTAGCATGAACAGATCTCTCAGTTCTGCTGGCACATGCCACAGTCATTATCACTATTAAAAAACATTCAGTAACTTATACTTGTTTCTACTACCTTGTTTTTCAATCAGATCTTTAATCCATTATTATAAAAATGTCTCCATGTACAGTAATATAATAATTTAATATATCTACCTAAAACTTCAACCTATGTCAAAGATTGACTATTGAGTTCAAGTGGCAGACATGTTTCACCATCCACTCTTTGGAAAAGACTGTGTGAGTCAGACCTTCATGGTTCCTGACAAAGAAATCATAACATTGGAAGAACAAACAAGCAGACGTTAAAAACTGTCTATGTTCTGATGGGGCAAATTTGATATTCTTAGTTCAATCCAACAAGAATGATCGAATGCCATCAGTCCCCTAAATCAATCGATCTAAATCCAGTTAAAATGGTTTGGGATGCTTTGGAATGAAGCATGAAGTTGAATGAATGTTTAACAGCTCTGGGAATGCTTTCAATCTTTTGGAAAAAACATCTCAGGAGACTATTTTGTGAGACTGTCTGTGGAAAAGAATCGACTAAATAATTCATAAATAACTGCTTATTCTTACCACCTTAAAACTCCAACAGACACCCAGATATTTTTTTTCACTAGAAGGTTGTCACATTAAAGGGTGAAGCAACTCTGAATGGATTTATCTAATTCTTTCACAAAGTCTGCAGTTTAAGGATGAGTGAACTGTTTATATCCACTAGATACAGTATGTGTGTATGTAACTCTTCACTTCTATTAACATTATAAAAACTGATATGTCTGATTAGAGTTTGCTATATTTTAATAGTCTTCTCCTTTTTGTCCAATCCCTACAGGCACAAAACATCAGGACGGCCATCATTGCAGCCATCAAAGTAGTCAAACTGGAAGCTGGTAGGTGATAAGAGTTTGAGATGTTAAAATTACTTTTATTTTTAAACATTTTATGATTTTCATATTTGAGAGTTCATTAAAATTATTTCTGCCCTAAACTTATTGTCTGTTGAGGTCAGATTCTATTTTAATAAAACAGACTGACAATTTATTAGCATTTTATTGCATCACCATCAGATCAGTCAGTTTTCAATAAAGAGAGAATAAAGCAGCTGACCAATGAAGCTGCCCGATGGAAAAAATAGAAATGACACTGTAGTTTTAGTCACGGAGCACGAGTGTTTAAACATATTAAACATATCAGTGGTTCTATAAGTTACACAGATTCACAGGCCAAATGAAGACTGTGTCTGTGTTTCAGGAGATGACATTTTAAACATTCAGCAGGAGATCACCATGATGAAGGATTGCATGCACAAAAACATTGTGGCCTATTTTGGCAGCTACCTCAGGTTTGCCTGCTGCTGTTATTAATATTTAGGCACTTATTAAATTGCTTGTGGATAACAGTGAGACTAAGAAACAAACTTCTCAATTTAACAGGAATAACAAACTGTGGATCTGCATGGAGTTCTGTGGAGGAGGATCACTGCAAAACATCTACCATGGTAATGTTTATCAGGAATTACTGATGGATTGCTGACGTGTTCCTCTACATTAGCAGCGCTGGTTACTGAATAGTGGGTTGAAATTTTCATATCCAATCCCCAAAATTTGGCTAAACAGTTTATAAGATAAAAAGGAAAGGACAGAATGGGATTTCCTGCAGTAATGCGGTGTGTATTAAAGTCTATAGCTTCCAGTTGTATTTGTCTAATTTATAAAGTTTCCTTGTAAATTCATGGTTAGTTATTAAAATACATACAATAGTCAAATTTTCACTAGATTAGAATTCTTATTTTACAAAATTTCTAAATAAATCCATAAATAATGTTTTGACAGTGACTGGACCGCTGAAAGAGAGACAGATTGCATATGTATGCAGGGAAACACTACAGGTGAGGAATGGACAAATAATACAAATCTTTCAGCACAATATTACAATAGTATCTGTATGTATATGTTTTATTTATTATAGTGACTTACTGTATAGTTACTTTAACGGAACAGGACTCACACAGATTTACAGAATAAATAATTATACAGTATGTGTGTATAATTATATAAGCCAAATCTAATCGCAGAGCCAGATCCTCAGATTGATCTCTGGACATCATAACATAAGGTAACATAAGGTGTGGAAATTTAAAGTTCCTGCATTAACAACCTGGTTTCAGCCCAACTTTCACAAGTTAATCTGAGTCTTTCAGGTCTTAATAAAAATTCTATTATAAACTTAAAAATTCGCATTGTAGGTATAAAACCCCTCCTTTTCTCTTATTAAAACCAGTTCTGTTCCTATTTCACTTCCTGTTGTTTTAAATGTTAATGAGTTATGTTCACTCCACCCCCTGTTGTGTTCTTCACACACTGTTATAAACCAGCTACAAAGAGAAGATTAATGTAGTATTCCCATGTTATCATTACCCCCAACACACACAGTTATAATAAAACAATCACGTTCATGTATTCATCATGAGAAAAATCACAATCATTTATAATTATTATCACAATCACACCAGGTTCCACATCCAATCAGTGCCGCCCCCTCACCTGAGTATTAACCAGATACACCTGCACCTGATCAGTCCATCACAATCTCACACACACACACTATTCATACACAAACCCTTCACACACTCACTGTCTGCTCTCGTACCTCTGTCTGTTTAATGCCACACTAAATAGGGCTTAATTTAAAAAAGAGGACAAATTTAAGGAGCTTAAACAAACACTGTGTGGATCTTTATCATTGTAAAGGTGTTGTGTACAAAACCCCTTAAGCGTTTTAATATGCATCATTTTTTTAACCAGCGGTTTGAATTTAGGGCTGAGACTGGTGGGCAGATTGACCATCACACTCGTATGTGATTCTTTCTTCTTAAAAAAGGCTTCATGTAGACAGGGTGTGGTTAGATATGATCTCAACCCCACTAAGCACTTTTGGGGTAAACTAAAATGATGACTGCACCCCAGATCTCGTCACCCAACACCAGTACCCAGTACTCTTATCCATCCTTTAAAATATAATGAGACCTTCCACTGTTTGGCCCCTGAGAAAGGCCCTTAACCCCTAATTTATTTGCTTATGTGTGTTTACTCCGGGTTCTCCGGTTTCCTCCCACAGTCAAAAAACATGTATGTTAGATTGATTGGTGATTCTAAATTGTCCATAGGAGTGAGTGTGAGTGTGTGTGTATCTGTGATAGACTGGGGACCTGTCCAGGGTGTCTCCCTCCTGCCCTTCGCCCTTTTAGAGACGGCTGAGATAGACTCCAGCAGATCCCTGTGACCCCGAATTAGGGAATAAGCGGCTAAAGAAAATGAATAAATGAATGAATGAATAATTAATCTCAGTATTAGGGTAAAGATTAATCATTAAGCACAGCGATATTAAAAACTGATTTATGTGTTTATAGTATGTGTTAATAGTACTTTTTTTTTACAGGGGTTACATTATTTACATCTGAAGGGGAAAATGCACAGAGATATAAAGGTAAAAGCCAGAATTTTCAGTAAACTTGTGCTGTGTGTCGAATAAAATTCAATTGTGTGTGTGTATGTGTGTGTGTGTGTGTGTGTGTGTGTGTCTTGTTAAATAAGTGTGTGCAGTCATTCTCTTATTTTGTGCCCCACAGGGAGCCAATATCCTCCTGACGGAGAGAGGGGATGTAAAGCTAGGTCAGTTAAACCTCCTGTGTGTCTCACACACACACACACACACACACACACACACTGTCTGACACAATCTTAAAGCTATACACTCCGTTCATTTTTCCTTCTTTAAAATGTAATTTTTCCCTCAGCGGATTTTGGAGTAGCAGCAGAGATAAATGCATCGATTGTGAAGAGAAAGTCTTTTATTGGTACTCCGTACTGGTGAGTCGTATTTATTATTAAACAGTTTAGAAATCATACATTTTTACTGACTAATAAGAAAGTTGCTCAGATATGCACGTGTTACATGTGTTTTCTAAGAAGTTAGCAAAGTCAAGTAACTAGCACCCTTTCTGGATCTGAAGTGGTGTCAGGAGAGGCTGACCGCCTGTGACGCTGATTCCTACCTACCATATCAAGACTATTCTCCTGGTAGAGTGTTCAAGGATGTTTTGCCAGGTAGAATGTGGTAAAGTGGTAGAACGCCAGGATGTGTCAGGAAAGACATACGCTAACTGAACTGTTCCCTGAACACTTTATAAGGAAAGTTGTCTGGTCCTTTGTGAGACTTATGCTGCAGCATATATACAACCCTGCTTTCACTCCCACGTCACCATTTACAGTTTGTATTGCTTAAACTAATCCGTTAACAATGATCGGACCAACACTTATCCCTCAATTATTCCGACCAATAACTAATTCTGTTATATTATTAAAATAAAAATAAAAATGGGACACTGAAATTTTATTCTAATAGATCTTTTACTTAAAAACAATGAAACTCAAATCTATTTATTGGAAGGAGACTTTTTGCTTTTGTTGAGAAATATAATTTTTGGTCGAGCAACTCTTTGCTACTGTTTTAAGTCCTTTGGGATACATACAGTATGTACCAGCTTTGCACACAGTTATGAAGGGATTTTGTTTGATTCTCTATGGCAGATTTTCTCCAGTTTGTTCAGACTTGTTGGGTTACGCTTGTGTACTGTTATTTGTATATAGGATTGAGATCAGGACTTTGACTGGGTCAGTGTATGACATTCATCTTTTTGTTCCTGAGTCACACCAGTGGTTTTGTGATGGGAATCCATGTCCTGCTAAAAGGTTGAATTTCCTCACAGGCTTTGTTTTTTAAGCAGTCTGAAGCAGGTTCTTTTGTGTTTTTCTTTCTATATTTTACTTCATCCATTTCTCCTTCAATTCTAACAAAATGCCCTGTCCCTGCTGATAAGCAGTATCCCCACATCATGATGCTGCCACCACCATACTTCACATTATTTATTCAAAAATTGTTGCATGTGTATTGTTAATTGTTGCATTTATCTATCTATACTTTTTTATTTTCCATAAAATATTTTCCAACAAATACACAATGTTTTCAACAACATTATCCATCAAAATGAAATTTTATTGTACTATTTTCCTATTTTGATAATATGAGAAAATTGTTCAGGGGTCCAAATACTCTTGCTTTGTATGTATGACTTTACTGTAGTTCAGCGTTTAACAGATCCGTTCCTTTGACTGGAAGACCCCAGTTATTTCAGATACATCATCACACTGAGCACTGGGGCCCCTCAGGCTGTGTGTTCAGTTCACTGCTGTTGAATCATGACTGTGTAGTCGCTCTGGATAAGGGCACCTGCCAAATGCTGTAAATGTGTAGAAATACACAGCCCAAATTACATCATCAACTTAGATTGATAGACGCTGAATAGATGATGACTTCAAGAATATAAAAGTATATTAAGTAAATTCTATTTGCAATTACCGAATACAATTGTAAATTTTTACTCTTTACATTTTTGCTTTTTATAAATGCATTCAAAACTCCAACATAAGTTCATCATAGATTTCCTCCATTGTTAAAATCATTTGTCACAATTCTCAAAGTCTTATACATTTTCTAAACGCTTTATTTTGTAACAACATACATTAAATTTAAAATAATAGCACATATTAATGGAATTTTTTTTCCTGTTGGTCGCTGCGAGTGGCGTCACCACCGAATACAAACATGCATATTACATATTAGAGTCAAACACTAAAAGATTTGCGATTGCGCTTAAGGTCGGGCAGTTCGCTTAACCGAAGATGCAAATTCAGTTTTGCTATTAAAAGTAGAGTTCAGTTATTCGTTTAATAAACTTCATCCGCTTTTCATTTATTATGTCAGGATGGCCCCTGAAGTGGCAGCTGTAGAGAGGAAAGGTGGTTATAACCAACTGTGTGATATCTGGGCAGTCGGTATAACAGCCATAGAACTAGCGGAACTTCAGCCACCAATGTTTGATCTACACCCAATGAGGTAATCTCACACACACACACAGACACACACACACAAACAGTTTTAACACCTTTAAAAGTGCATCCTACTGTTTTGTCACACATACATGCTGACTTTATTCTTTATCAGAGCTTTAATGCTGATGTCCAAAAGCAGCTTCCAGCCACCAAAACTAAGAGACAAAGCCAAATGGTAATGTTATAGAATTCCGGGCTGTAATTTTCTCAGTTCTCTTGCATATTTTTATAAAATGTTTCTGATATGTTTTTTCTATTGTAGGTCCAAAGAATTTCACTATTTTATCAAGATGGCACTTATTAAAAGTCCTCGAAAGAGACCAACGGCAGAAAAACTACTGCAGGTAGAACATTATATCTTATAAAACACTACAATTTAATTGTCACCTGTTTTTTTACCATTTGGACAGAAGTCTCCTGCAAAGATATCCAGAAGTGAAAAAAGAACCTTATTAATGTAATATATACAGTCAGGTGTAGCAGTACAGTTACAGTCTGCTATATTTGACCATATTTGTCTGTAAAGTCATACTATGAGGTTTACATCAGGACTTTGTACCACCAAAAATGATCAAAATACTTGGAGCACAATACGATACATACCACAATATTGAAAACTGCTTCTGAGATGATTGGTGTGTGTTGCTACCTGCTTCAACCAGGACCGGCTGGTCTGGATAATGAGAGAGGTTTATCACGTTGCCGGAGTACAGGGGTGCCCAGAGTTACATGTCTAATTCATTCTGTGACGGAGCTCGTAACTTAGATTACACGTTCGTCAAATTAGTTTTCCCAATGAAATTAATCAAAATGCCATTAATCCGTTTTGAGTCCACAAAAAAAACACAGCATTTTTTGGTAGATGTTTTTAAATAAGAAAAATCAACTTACAATAATGAATATTGTATAAAAGCAATCCAATAGGATGTGCTGGAATAAACTGGTTTTATTGAGTATGATGTACAGCATTTACCTTGGAGACCAGACGACTCCACTTGGTAATGCACTTGTCTGACTAGCTATCGAGTGACACTCGAGGCTGGACGGATGTTACAGCGTTTACTGTGGTGTTCGCTGTGCCAACTAGCGGTTGGGTGTCTGAAGCTGCCTCGTAACCCAAATTTTAGCTCGCAAATCAAAGCAAAAAATTGACCACTGTACTTAATGTTTGCTTTGGAGTTCTTGCATATGTCATGACTCATGTCTAATATCTGACTCTTGGAAATCAAAATTGTCCCATGTTGTTGATCTTAGTTTTGTTAATGGCGTTGTTGAGTGGTTACTAAATTAGCAACCACTCAAGGTCACATGACAATACATAAAGTGTGACAGTAGCCATAGTAGCCATACGGTAGCAGCTGTAACGATGCGCGCATCTTTAGAAGTTACAATGTGTTGCTGGATCGATATTTTAAGCACAGCTCTGGTTTACATGATATCAATATAAACAACTTCTACTGTCATCTTTACTGCAGCTTTATACAATGAGTTAAAGTATTGTCGTTATTTTTATTGTAACACATTGTATAACATCAAATAAGAACTACACTAGACAAAACAAAGTTTTTAACGTTTCATGACACAAAGCTCAGAATCAAATCGGCTTTATTGCCAAGTACAACAAGTGCAAGGACTTTGTGTGCTGGTTCTTATAATGTCAGTAACAATAAACTATAAAAATAATATAAGAAAAAAGGAACATATTTACTGTAAATTACTATGTAAAATGTGCATAAAGAGAGTGAATAAGCACAGACTTAGAGATCAGGTGCAATATAGTCGGCTGGGTGTGTGTGTGTGGCAATGTGTCACTTAAGAGCAGAAAAGTGAAGGTTTGATTAATGAAGTCCAGGAAGGTGAATAGGAGACCATGGTGTGACCTCTATGTTATAGAGGAGCCCAGTTTTAGATGGAAAGAAACTGTTCTTGTGTCCTGGTCTTGGTGGACTGCAGCCTGTTGACAGAGGAGAGTGTTTAAAAAAGATTGTGTCCAGGGTGAGACGGTCAGCTCAAATATTAACTTTAGGCTCCTCAAAGAATACAGATCTTGAGGAGGTAGCAGATTGCAGCCAATCATCTCCTCAGCAGAGCGAATGACACACTGCAGTCTGCTTTTGTCTTTGGCAGTGTCAGCAATGTACCAACCAGTTTGTGTACAGGAAGAGGAGTAGAGGATTGATGGTCCAGGATTCAGAGACATGCTTTCACATGCTGCATTTTGTTGGTCTGATCCAACTGCAGGTGGAATCAGGCACGTTTAGCTGTGAGAGTCTGTCCTGTAGTAGAGCCGGTATACAATTGTTTTAAGAGCAGAGCTAAAATGCACAAACAGAATCCTGGCAGAAGTTCCTGAGAAGTCCAGATGCTGAAGGATGTTAATGGCATCATTGTCAGACCTGATGGCTCTGTAGACAAACAGCAGAGTGTTTAGGAGAGGGTATGTGAGGGATTTACTATAAGACAAAACAAAGTGCTTAGAGGACTTTATTATTCAGATGTCAGAGCGACGGGTCTGTAGTCATTAAGTCCTGTTGTCCTGGGGTTTTTGGGGACAGGCGTGATGGACGAGGTCTACCTTGGATGGTTTCACTACTTTGTTAAATCTGTACTTTAACTCTTTAAATCTGATTCTGTCTTCAATCTTAAATGCGTCTTCCTCCTGCTGTGTTAGCTGACTGAGTATGACTGTGTTTCAGCTTATTATTTTTGTTACTCATCCTGATGTCTGATGGTACAGACTGTGTCAGATAACCTCATCCAGACTGTTCAGAATACAGTAAGGTCTAAACACGCCTGTATGTCCTCCACAGACTCCTTAGTCCACTGCTTTAATGTCCTCACAAAAGAGTTTGGAAAGTTTAAAGCTTTGCCTGTCTGTCAATTGGAATCAGATGGACAATGATATGTGGGACTTGTGGGACAGCATAATAGACAGCGCTTATTTTAGTGTACCAGCGGTCCAGAATGTTCTGCACTGGTCAGGCATTTAATAGATTGTTTGTACTCTCTCTCCCTTTCTCTCTTTCTCTCTCATCTCTCATCTCTCTTCTCGTCTATCTCTCTCTCTCTAGGTACTCTCTCCTCTCTCTCTCTCTATCTCTCCTCTCGTCCTCTCTCCTCTATTTAGTATCTCTCTCTCTATATCTATCATCTCTCTCCTCTTCTCTCTCTCTCTTCTCTCTCTCTCTCTATCTCTCTGTCTCTATCTCTATCTCTCCCCTCTATCTCTCTCTGTCTCTAATCTCTCTCTCTCGTCTCTATCTCTCTCTCTCTCTCTCTATCTCTCTATCTCTCTCTCTCTATCTCTCTGTCTCTATCTCTCTCTATCCCCTCTCTCCCTCTCCTCTCTCATCTCCCCTCTCTCCCCCTCTCCCCTCTCCCCTCTCTCTCTCTATCGCCTCTCTCCTCTCTCTCTTCTCCCCTCTCCCCTCCCTCTCTCCTCTCTCTATCTCGCTCCCCTCTAATCTCTCTCCTCTCTACCTCTCTTCTCTCTCTATCTCTCTCTCTCTCTCTCCTCTCTCTAGCATGCTTTTGTTACCCAACTGCTGACCCGTAATTTGATCATTGAGTTGCTGGATTCTGCCAATAATCCTGATCTTCACCACACTCACACTATGGATGACAGTGATTATGAGGTGTGTATTATAATATTTAAACTAGAACTGCCGATATTGATGATTCTGACAACAACATGTTATGAAATATTCTGTATAAATTAGGGCTGCAGGATATTAGGGAAAAAAACGACATTGAGATATTAAGTTTTTTCCGTGATATTTTTACAATATGAATAAATTTTCGTTTTCCCCAGATTAATGAAATTGCTCTATTTGTAATGAAATTCATTAATTTTGAATAATTGTGGTGATTTGTAAATCTTGTGAAATCTAACCCCACACTTAAGTGAGGGGATGCATACAATCATAGAATACACGTAACTGAGATAATCAGGTTTGAATATTTTTCTCGGAGATTCAGATACAGAAATTAAATAATTAACTAGAAAACTCACACGGTATCGACTTCACTGTATAAATTGACTATAAATTATCTTTGTTAAAGTTTATAAAAGTGATAAAGTTTTATTGTTTTAACTTACAATAATTGTACAAATGATAAACTTTCACACTCAATTATTCAACTTTTATAATTAATCTATAAATCACATGTGTTCTAAACTGTACTCACACTCCATATTCAACATCCTGTAATGAGACTATCACAGATACACACATTCCGATGTCCATGCTGGAATTATAGATTGAGTAGTGTGTGTGTGTGTTTTCAACAGACAAATGCTTCAGTTTTTTTTCCTGATAAGATTACATCTTTAAGGAAACACGTACCTGCCAGAATGAGAGTTTCTGAAGAACATTGTAAGTGTATAATTATATTAAACATAAAGTAATATATATATAAAAAACATTTCAAACATTACTTTTCCATTTTCTTTAAAACATCTGATAACTATTTGTCTATCAGAAAGCTGCTGCTGCTGCTTGTTTAAAAGCCAGTAACTAAATTGAGTATTTTCCCTGGGTATCAGCAGAACAAAAGCTAAATAATTCACAAACTGTTTTATTTTAACACTTAAGTAGCAGTAAAAGTTTTTAGCTGAGCTGATGAGACTCACGTTAGAGAGTGAGGGCGGAGTCGACTTTGTTGCAATGGATGATGTCAACACGCTTATTAACGATACACAGTGATTGGCTGATAGGGGAGGAGTCTCTGTCGAGAATCATCCATAGAATTATTGTAGGGTGCAATATTATTGTCCTCATATTCGAATAAATTTGCATAGCTGCATTTTACCTGTGACCAGGTATCGTAGAAATGTCAGAACCTTCACCCGCATATGGTGTAATTGGGTTGGCTTTATTTGTTGGTGAAGTGACAGTGTCTCTGTTCTGCAACAAACCTTTTTAAAAGCTCAATATCATCAAATGTTTCTAGAAATGATTACTTCCTAGGAAGGGCAGTTTTAGGATAGTTTTTGACTCTGTCAGTGACTTTAGTCGTCTGCTTCAAATGATTTACAGATTTAACAGCTAATTTTAATACTAAAACACTTTGTGAAATAGTCGTAGAGCAAATTTCAGGAGCCCTAAATTTAGGACTGACACAGACATTATTTTTAAGATTTGCTCTTAAATTAGTGAGTTAAGTTAGTGAGCTACTTTTGGCCTTAAGATGTTTTGTGAATATGGGCACTGGTCTGTAACGTTTTACAGCCATAACTACATCATTATTTATTCATTTATGAGCACCATTAACCCCGGAAATGTCCTAGCTTATTATTCATCTATTAATCTTAAATATCTATCATTTCCTACACTAAAAACTATTCATTTACATTGCAATAAACTAAACGTAGACTTTAATTGATAAATATGTTTACTGTAGAGCCTTTTAACACAGATTACTTGGACAGAATGACATAATCTTGGATTTGTTCTTCAAGGCTGTTACCAGATTTCTTACAAGACTCGTTACTATGACAACAAGCTATAAGCTTAAACATTCCTAAAAGCAGCCCTATTATCTTAAAATGTACTGGTAGAGAGAAGAATTAACAGAAACAGTTAATGACAGGATTCCTGTGTTAACTGAATGTCAGTTCTATAATATGTAGGATCGGGGTGGACTTAACCAATAAGCAATGTAAGGGGATGCATAGGGCCCCAGCAAACCAGGGGCCCCAACAAAGAAACAAAGTTTATAATGTATTAATGTATAACAATTTTGTTTTACTATTATAGTTTGTATGGTCAGGATATTACCATTAAAATATAACATTATTATTATTATTACATCTGTGTAGATCTTCCTCCCCCCACATCATGAATCAGTGAAACATTCCATTAGTTATGCAATTATGTCAGCAGCTCAGAAGGTTACAGAAGGCCAGCAAAGATGGTTAGAACTCAGAAGAGCAAGAGAGCACAAGAATATTTGAAAGCAGAAGATAAAGTTTTCTTCTTCATGCCTGAAATTACTTAGGGCCCCAAATCACTTAGTCGGCCCCTGTGTATGATGACAAAAAAGATAATTCTATTCCAGTCTATTCTGTATTGTAATAGCAAATCTCACCCACGCCTTTAAAGCATTTATCAAATGACTGCAATTTTTTTTTTAACATAAGTTGCATTTACTGTAGATCTGCAAAAGCGGTTTACAATACAGTAATGTTATAAACATTATAACCAGATATAAGCTCACATAAAATCATGAAGAGGGTTTTATTTCTGTAACCCAACATTAGTGTTGGTTTATTTTAAGTGCTGGAAAACTGTTTTAATTAAGAGAAATGCAGTGAAATGGGAAGTGGTGTGTAGTCGTAACTCCTACATAACACATAACACTTCTATTCCTGTGATTTATTTCAGATGATAATGAAAAGTTTGGATTATCCACACAGGATACAGACACTTGCCCGGATTTACAGGTAAGAACAGCAGCTATTGTCTACGTCAGGGGTGTCCAAACTCGGACCTGGAGGGTCGGGGTGTCCTGCAGAGTTTAGCTCCAACCGCAATCAACCAACTAATCATATCATGCTAGGTAGACTTGAAACTTACAGGTAGGTGTGTTGACGCAACTTGCAGCTAAACTCTGTAGGACACCCGGCCTTCAGGACTGTGTTTGGACACCCCTGGTCTAAAAATTGTCTTCAAACCCCTCTGACCCTGTACATCGTTTTTTTATTGCTTATCTTAGTCTTTCTAATGATTCCAATGATAAAATCTTTAATTCTCTAGGGATTCTATGATGATTGGAGCTCTATTGGAAATGAAGAAGAATCTCCGTAAGTCATAAATTGACTAAATTAAACTAATATTCTATCGCTGATATGGGACAAATCTAACTAGTTATTTTTGCATACAGTTTTTTAAACAAAATCACATATGTCACAATTACTGGTACCCTTAAACTTTGCACAATAATCAGCTGTACACTGAAAACCCTTCTGTTCCAATCTTACAAAGAGCTACTGTACCAAAAATAGATGTCAGAACACACGTAGATTGCAGTGTGCTGTGTACGAGGCTGCGTCACTGCAGGGAGGTCCCATGCTGACGTTAGTTCACCACTGAACCCAGCTAAAGAGAGCACATGAGCATTAGATCTAGACTTCTCGTAGAAGAAACGAGCCTGTCTGTAATGTAATTCTGGACAATTCTGCTGGGAAACCGGGTGTATTGCATTTTTGGACATTGTAAAAGAATTTACAAAAAAAAGTAATAATGGAAACATCTATTCGAGTACTGTAACAAAAGTATTTGTAATTAGTAACAAATTATTTACACAGTCGTGCTGGCAAACCGTTTCTTAACACTATTCATGTTGATGCCTGCTACACTAATGGACCTTTAAATCTCTAAAACTCTGAAAGCTTTATTTACATTTCTGACAAAATTCGTACCGTCTTAATTTACAGGTCTTAATACACTCCGGCCTCTGCAAGCATTAGGTGAAGACTGGCATTAGGACACACAATTACTACAAGCAAGGGTGCCAAAATTTGTGGCAAATGTTTTCTTTATAGTTCTATTACCATAAAAATAATATATGTTAATGTTTTATATTATATTTAGCAATAGTGACAATCATTTTTATTTTGTTATGGACGCCTTTCTTGTTTTGCTTTTTTATTGTGTAATGCAGAGGTTTACTGGAGTGTGTTGAGGAAGCTTTGCTGGAGAGGTGAGAACAAACGCTTTAAATGAAACAGAGACCACCTACTGTTTATAGGGTCTGAGGCCATATTTTAATTATTAAACTAGTGTGCAGTCACATTTGTGGAATCCATGTAGAGAACTAATCAGCACAAAACAGCTAGAAAGCAGCCGTGCGGCCATTCAGGCCTGTTCAGCATGTGAAGATGGGAAGATAAATTTATCTGTTTGCTCTTTACCCAGTCCTCATTTAAGCTTAGGCTCCAAACGATGTATTGCTTAGAAATAGCATGTGGAGAAACTAATAGTCTCATGGCTACTTTATACAATGTAATTTTAAAGAAGAGAACAATACAGTACACATTCGACAACATTCCTAATGCCCAGATTAGTCTGGTGATATTTTAAAAATGATATTCCTCAGGTTACATTTTAGATTTTCTTACAGTGTTTAAAAAAAAAATCGTGTTAAAATACCCCCCCCCCCCTTCTTTTATGTTAGGAGTTTAACTATGAAGAGAGCACCATCAGCTAAGGTATGTGCCACACATTAAACCTGTGTGTACTTTGCAATTCTGTTTTAAAGGCTTAATATTTTATCCTCGTGTCTTTGATATGCAGGACCCCCCAACAGAAGAGGACAAATATAGCACAGTGAAAAGAGTCCCACAACCACAGGCAGCTAAAATGAACTCACATTTTATTCAAGATAAGACTGCCTCCACCTCCTCTCCGGTTTCTTCCCCTCTCATTGGCTCAGAACCCCACACAGGTGTTAAACCCTCCCCTTTTAATGAGTCAGCGTTGCTGGTTGGCTCAACAGTCTCTGACGTTTCCCTCCTCACAGACATCTCCTTTATCATGACTCCTCATTCTTAGTGATTTCTACCAGTCTGGGAGTCTGCAGGACTCCAACAAAAGGTAACATGCAAAACATTACCAAACATATGGAGTTACACAAAATAACTTAATTTATTGGCAAGTAGTTCAGTGCAGAAATTTTAGGTTGTAATTAAAATAGATTTGGATTGTACTGATTTATTATTTTAAGCAATAGTACATCATTGGTAAGCAGTGTATTCTATCTGATAAGGGCACTGGAAATTTCTCTACTCTGTTATCAGACATAATTATACAAAGTAATATCTCTTTTGTTAAAAAAAAGGTCGAGATAATTACACCTACTTTAAAAGCCTTACAACAAATCTTTTCTTAATTATAAGATGGCAACAAGCCAGTTTTATGTGCAGAGGGGAACAAAGATGAAGTGGGGGCCCCAGGCAAAATGAACTGATAGGGCCCTTTTTTTTTTATTTATTTATAGCCTTTTATTAATAGAATAGGAGAGAGCGGGGGGGCAGTACTGCTTCTGCTTTTGGTTGACTGATGGATAAGGTCCTCTTTATGTTTGAATTGCCAATTAGCGCTGTGCTAGTTTAAAAACAGCAACTGATGCATCAGGAAAAACGCAAGCACAGCCAGCACAACCTGAGTGGGGGCCCCGTCGAGGAAATTCATGTCTATTGCTCTATGTTATATTAATCATGACATTTCCAATTGTTTAAATGGTCAGTTGTTGGGCCCCCCCTCATAATGCAGGGCACCAGGCAACTTCCTGCTTAGTCTGGACCTACTGCTATGCCTCTGCTTAGGTGTTGCACTCCTACAGAGTCTGTGAGTGGAGCAGAGGGAGGAGTGATATTGCCGGAGTTTGGAGCAGGATTATTGAGAGTCAGACCATTGTGTTTATCTGTCACGCCACACTAACGGCACACTAACGCTCTATCATAAGCTCAACTCATGTTAACAGCTCATAATGTAACTATAGAAAGCATGAACACATTCACATGTTGCTAAACAGTTAAACAGCTCTGATAGAACACAATAAAATATGTTAATATAACACAATTTTTAATGGAGTGAACATGTAGTGAGGAGAAAGTGAGGAAAGAGTGAAGAGTGAGCGAGGGGTGGGAGTGGGAGTGGGAATGAAGTGATTATAAAATGCTTTAATTGCGAAGTGGAATTATTTTGTGGCTTACATACTCTGCACTCTAAACAGGAAAAAATGATTGCTTAGCAAATCAGAGAGAGAGGAGCCGCTGCGTCCGTACACGCCGCCATCCTGATCAATAGACAAGTCAACATCTGCGAATGTTATTGATGTCATTGGGTTTTCTCTAGAAAGATTCTGTCTATAAATGATCCTTTTAATCTTTACAATTATTTCTGGTTCGACTATTTCCAGATCACTCTAACTTGGCAACTAAAGGTGGTAAATCACATTAATGAGATTAAAACTCCTCCCACGGTAGCCTCAGTGTGTGAAATCTTTTCACAATGATCCACAGTGAATTTTATTTATCAGTTTATGCATTTTGTTTACATTGAAACTTTAAAGCTGAAATGTGTTTATGTTTATTCTATTTTGGCAAATACATTCTGCATTATTATTATTATTGTTATTTTATTGTTAAGCAGATAAATTCAATTCAATTCAGTTTTATTTGTTTGGCGCTTTTTACAATGGTGATTGTCACAAAGCAGCTTTACAATTGAAGAAATTATGAGATGAAAATGAAACATAAATCAGTTTGTCCCTGATGAGCAAGCCGGGGCGACGGTGGCAAGGAAAAACTCCCTGAGATGAGATAGGAAGAAACCTTGAGAGGAAACCAGACTCAACAGGGAACCCATCCTCATTTGGGTGAAAACAGGTAGCAGGAATTATGAGGTTACATTGTGTGTGTGTGAACAACTTAAATCATTAGTCCTTAAAGAACAGCCGGAACGCCTTTATGGCGAAGTGGGTCGTCCTAGATCGCCCTGGTGATGCATCATCCGCTGGGCAGGTCAAACAGGACCGGGTCAGAGGTGGGGTCTGGATCACTGTCAGCTCCGTTGTGGCGTATGTAACTCAACAGTGAGAGAGAGAGAGAGAGAGAGAGAGAGAGAGAGAGAGGGAGAGAGAGAGAGAGGGAAAGGAAGGCAAAAAGAAGGAAAACAGTTTAAGTGACACACGGTTTTGGAGTGATTAAATGAATAATGTAGAGTAAAGCATGGACTCCGGCAAGACTAACTAGGTCAGCATAACTAAAAGGAGAACCAGAGGGAAACACAGACATGAGGGCTCCCTGATATGTTAAGCAACCGGCCGCTCTCATCATCAACACCGTGATCAATAAGAGAGGGGAAGACATCTAACATCCCATAATACTCAACACCCATGAGTCCCCCAGATCTGCTCCTTTATCTAAGGGGAATCAATACAAAATGCTTGATTAAATAAGTAAGTTTTTAACCTGGACTTAAACACTGAGACTGTGTCTGATTCCCGAACATACATAGGGAGGTTATTCCATAGCATTGGGGCTCTGTAAGAAAAGGCTCTGCCCCCTGCTGTAGTTTTTATAATACGCGGTACTGACAGGCAGCCTGCATCCTTTGATCGAAGTAGGCGTGGCAGAACGTAAGACACTAGAAGTTCGCTCAAGTACTGCAAAAAAAAAATCTTTTTTTGTTGTTAGAACAGATGCAGTTCTTGTATTTTGAGACAAGAACTAAAAGTATGAGAAATATAAATTTTATATATTTGTACATTAACAGTCTAACAGTCTGAAATCACAACTTTTTTTTGGTAAAATGTCTTTCATTTTGTTTTCTTTTTTTAATTTGGTGTATTTTTCCTGATCCATTAAATATTCCGGACAACAGCTTTAAAAATAGAATCTTTAAAATATTTCCATAAATTTCAGTGTTTCCTAGTATTTACTTTTTGCTTCAAGGACAGTTTTCACTGGTGAGACAGTGTTTATCTTTAAAAGATGATGTTTTAATATTTGAAAAGCTTCACATACTCGTGTGTTTGAAAGATGCTGAAGGGAACAGAGGACCCACTCCTCCTCAGCATCCCCTCTCCCCTGAATGGAGCACACTTCGAAGAAAAACACACGACTGTGTGAGCAAGCCAATTTTTTCGTTGCTAGTTTAACTTGAAAACTGGGTGAAAATAACTACCATCTTACATGTAACCCTTTTTATCTATTCAACATATCTTCTATTTTAGAAGAACGATGTTCATGGACTGCCACCTACACCTCAAGTGCATGTGAGTTAAAGTGGTTATATAATACATTCCCATGTCACTCTATTTTAAATCATTTGTGCATCATAACAGTGCTGGACATCAGTATTTCCCCTGTATTGTAGATGGGGGCTTGTTTCTCTAAAGTATTTAATGGCTGTCCGTTGAAGATTCACTCGGCGGATACCTGGGTTTTACCAAAGACCAGAGGTACCGTTCCTTTCATCCTGCTAACTGCTTTAACTTTTTCTCTTAAAGTTTATTTTCATAAAGTGTTAAAAAAATGTAATAATATATTTAAACTCTTACCCATCAGATCAACATTTACTCCTTGGTGCGGAGGAGGGCTTTTACACTCTCAACCTCAATGAGCTTCATGAGGACACTATGGAGAAGGTAACATCCTGTGCCAAGATTTGACACATTTCTCCCTCAAAGTTTCTTTTTATGTCATTTGGCCAAGCTAGCCTTTGATATTTCCAATAAAATTTCTCCTTATTGGTAGCTCTGATTGGCACTCCAGCCTCCATTAATAGGAAAAAAACAGACGACATGGACCACCAATAGTGTGTTTGTAATAGTGGTTTATTTGTGTTGTGTTTAGCAAATTTTGCTTTTCTTGCACTAACAGTGCATGTTTTAGTCCCTGCAGTGAGCATGCCTATGTTCTGAAGTTCTGGCTTTAAAGAAATCTCCAAATTCAGTGTGCACATGATCTTTTATATATATATATATATGTAATGCTATAATTATTTCAACTGAATGCCTCGTCAGTGTTTAAATTAAACCTCTTTATACTTCGCTTTAAAAGTATTTTTTGCTCATAATATCTTTTATTTTTGCCATAAACAAAATGCTTCAGGAACTAAGACAAAAAATGATATATGGGAAAGATACAGTACACAAAGATCCTCACCCTATCCTTACACTATCACTATAGCACTAATTAGTCTCTCCTTCACTACTTTATTTAAGAGCACATTTTACCGTCACTAGGAAGAATCCCTGGGAAACAGAAGCTGTAGCGTCCTGTACATTTTACAGATATTAGATCTGAAGATACGCAGGAAGCAGACTGAGGATAGATTCATGTATAAGAACATGATTGTGTTTTAGTCTGCGAATGGACAAAGCAGACCATTGAACAGTAGCACAATGATAAGTGAGGTCTTTAAGGTTTTTCATAATCCAGCACAGACATTAAAGTGGCAGCAAGCAGTTTATTTTGTCTTGAACTAAAGACAGAATAGAATTCTGAAATAAAAATCTTCACTTCCAGTCTTTTTACCAGCTTCTGAACTTGAGACACAAAAGACATTGATTAAAATCCTCAGAGACATTTACTGAGACACAAACTCATCTGGCTGCATTGTAAAGTGCGGATTTTAAAAAAGCAAACAGAATAAGCTCTAATTTTTCCACTTCCACCTTTAATTAGGGAAAGAACGACAGCTGATTTCCAGATATGCAGAATTATTCTAGTAAAAAGAAAGTTTGAAGAGATGGCGGGGCAATAAAATCTCTTTTCAAACTTTTAAAAAAGAAAGACATTGATTAAACAGAAGGCCATCTCTGCAGGAAATAGGGGAGTTCACATAAGCAAGTGAATCAAATAAAGTTACGAAGTCCTTATTGAAACCACCAATCATTTGTGCTCCATCTCTCTCTGTACATGAGCCCTTCATGCTGTAACATTGGATTATTTGTTTAGGGTATTTGATGACTCTGTATGGAAATATTCAGCTTTTTCTAACTGCAGCTTTTCCTGGCTAAAAATAGGAGTAAACTATGCACAGTTCAGGCCTTACCGCTGAGTAAAGTAGAAAAAAAGTTTTCCAGGCTGTTTCAGTTGAGGAATTGCATTTTGGCAGATGTCGTTATCCAGAGTGACTTACATTTATCTCTTTTATACAACTGAACATTTGGGGGTTAAGGGCCTTGTTCAGGGGCCCAGCAGTGGTAACTTGGTGGTGATGCAAACTAAACCCTGATCTTCCAGATAGCAATCCAACACCTCAACCACTGCGCTACCACTTCCCACCCACAAATATGTAAATCATGCAAGAACCGTTGTTCTGAGAAATTTCTCATCACGCTTGTGGCTGGAATTTTGGTGATTTTGACCATGGCGATGACTATTTTTGAATTTCCAAATACTTTCTATGGGAACTGTTTTAAACATTCTTTGGTCATGTGCTGATGTGCAATCAAACTAATAAGGATTTTAACTTTAACTATCCTGGATAATTGACTGATTGTGTTTGGGAAAGGGTCTTTTTTAGACATCCTATTGTATTTACAATGTAACCTACAAATTCCTAATTTTATCTTATTAAGTTTTTTTAGGTCATGTTATCATTTTTAAAACTAAAAAAGATTATATTTGCTAGCCACTGATGTCTTTAAATACCAGTGTCTCTCGAAATTTATTTTTTACTCCAGGTCTTTATTATCAAGTTTTAATCGGTTATTCAGTCAAAATACAGCCTTTAACCTGTCAGTTAAATTCTCTAACCCACATTTCTAGTTAAAGCCTGCTTGCCTCCAAAGTCTAGTTTAATAACCAACATCATACATTATTCTCTGATTTCTGGTCATGGTTTACATTTACATTTACAGAATTTGGCAGACGCCCTTATCAGGAGCGACTTACAGTTATCTCATTTATACAACTGAGCAATTAGGGGTTAGGGACCCTGCTCAGGGGCCCAGTAGTGGTGGCTTGGTGGGGCTGGGAACGGCTGCAAATCACCTATTCTCAAAAAAATTGCTGTGGATTTTAATGATTTTAACAACTTTCGTCTTATGTCTACTCTGTGGTTTTTATCAGAAATACTCCAAAAAAGTTGCATCTCCTATAATACAAAAACATGGATTGTAAAATTTACTATGATCTCCTCCTGGCAGCAGAATCTGGTATCAACTCTTCTTATCATCATCATCTGAGTTTATTAAGCTTAAAAGCTACGGTTACTACAGGAGTTCCTCAAGGCTTGTTTCAGACCCTCTTCTTTTTTTTATACCTGTTTCCTTTTGGCTATATCTTCAGTAAACACAGGATACATTTTTATTCCTATGCAAATGATACCTAGCTCTATGTGTCCACAAAGCCTTTGTCTCCAACCGCTGTTCTTTTCGCCTGTTTGAGGGCAATTAAATCCTGGTTTTCTTGTAACTTTTTCCAGATGAATAGTAATAACACTGACCTCTCGTGGGCTTTAAGTCCACCCTAGCCATGTTCATTTTCATTAAATATTGATGATTCTACAGTAAAGAGTTTGAGTGTTATAGTTTACATCACACTATCTTTTGAGGCTTACATCAACAGTGTTACACTGTCCACCTCTGCAATATTAATTGTTTTGCTCAATTCTACTATAGCACAGTACAGCCATACTTGCCAACGCCCTTGTTCCATTATGTATCAATTACTGTAATTCTGTTTGTCTAAACCTCCTTTTAGAGAACTCGTCTCAGAGAACATATTATTTCAGTTCTTAACCGGCTCCACTGGCTTCCTGTCACGTTCCCCATTGACTACAAGATTCTTACACTAAGTTTTACAGCTTTGCGCTGCCAAGCACCAGTGTCTTGAAAGGCCACTTTTTATAAAAATAGCCCCCTTTTTATAAAATTAGCCCCTCCCCCCACTACCTCATTTGGGTTGGTCACTCCTATATACACCACATACATTGATACACCCCACCCTCACAACAATTTGACATTTGGTGTCCTCATTAGAAAGGAAAATGCTGATGTGTCCCAGTTTGTTTGGACTGGGAGTAAAATCGCTGGACAGCAGTTATTATTGACTTCAGAACCACCATCCATGTTACATTAACTTAAAACGCACAGTGCAGCGAGATGGCATCCAAATTCCCGACATTGTCTTTGTCTTAAATTAATGTTTGTTTGAAGGCCTGAAACAGTTATGAGTAACAGACATAAAAACAATTTGAAAAAAATCAGGAAACAAATACGTTTTCGGGGCACTGCAACACAAAAATGTCCACGTTTACCATCAGTTTGTTACAAAAATGTGTTGGTATATGAATATGAATATGAATTCCTTACTATAAAATAATGATTAGCACATTACAATAAACCCTAATTTTTATTTTGTTTGAAAGTTACTTCCACAGAGGTGCAGTTGGCTGTATATCATGAACAATGTGCTAATGTCAGTCTCTGGTAAGTTTAAACTATACTCATATATCACATATTTGTAATTTTTTTTAATAAAATATGTAAATCTGTAGTCTCTTTATATCTTATGTGTTGTATAGGAAAGTCCTCCCAGCTGAACTCCCACAGTCTGCCTGCACTCTTTGAGTACCGTGAAGGCATGCAACGGCGCCAAGGTCACCTGTCAATCAACGCCCACCGCCTAAGTACAAAAATCAGCTCAAGGTTTGCAGTATGATAGGCATTAGGCATATTTTATATTTATTAACTTAACTTACAATATAATTACTTAATTACTGAAGCTAAAATGTGACAATAAGTCTATGTTCTTTTTTTTATTCATATGTCTACAGGAGGTATGCCATGTCTGTGAAGATCCCAGACACTAAGGGCTGTAGAAAGTGTAGTGTAGGTAAGGAAAAGCACTGAAGTTTGTTAAAACAACTGCTAAAACATGACACTAGTCTTTTATATTTTGTTTTAACCTTTTTTCTGTCTCAGTTCGGAACCCCTATACAGACAGCGTTTTCTTATGTGCAGCCGTGCCAAGCGGTCTGGTTCTTCTCCTGTGGTACGAGCCACTGCAGAAATTCATGCAGCTCAAAGTAAGCATGAAATTGTAAATATATAAATATTATTGATAGATAAAATTCTACATTCATAAAGGTTTGTGTAATTATAATATGTTATTAATATATTATAATTTATATACTTTTGCAACAAAGAAATTTTAATGTCTGATAAAGATACAATAGTTTCTATAATGAATTACTATTCTACAGCACTGCAAAATTCTCAATTCTAATTGAGATGTGATGTATTTTACACTAGGGGAACCTGGTTTACGAGGTGTCATATATTGTGTGGTTTATGCTTTAATTCAGTTCAATTAAATTTTAGTTGTTTAGCATTTTTCATAAAATACTTAAAGCAGCTTTACACAATGCAGTAACAGTGAAAAGTGTAAGTTTGTCCCTAAGGAGCAAGTCTGGCAAGAAAAAACTCCCTAAGATTAAGTAGCCCATCCTCATCTGGGTGAAATTGCATGTTATTGTTAATAACAGCATATTGTAAGGATCAAATGTAGCCTTGGGTCAGTGGAACAGAGTAAGTCCCAGTATATCCTCAGAATCGAGGCAGAGGGCAGAAACCTGGTCGCTGATACCTCAGGGGCAGGTTAACCCGCCCCGAGCGAGTAAAATAAATAGCCTGTGCCTTTTGATCTAAGTAGGCATAGTGGATTATTATTGCACAGCAGTTCAATGGGTGCGAAACCATTAAGTGCTTTATGGATCAATAGTAATATTTTATAATCAAAGTAAGATTTAATGGGAAGCCAGTGTAGACTGATTAAAACAAGGGTAATTTGGTCATATTTTTTAGATCCAGTAAGTACTCTTGCTGCTGCATTCTGGAATAACTTGAAAAATTATTTAAACCTCTTAAACTGTTCACATTTTGTCACATACAACCAACCACAAACTTAAATGTTTTCATTGACATTTTATGTAATAGACCAACAGAAAGTAGCACATAATTGTGAAGTAGAACGGATATGATACATGGTTGAAATGTTTCTGCAAATAAAATGCAATAATAAAAGCATCCCCACAGCATGATGCAACCACCAACATGTTTCACAGTGGGGATGGTGTGTTTAGGGTAATGAGCAGTTTTACTTTTACTTTGCCACATGTAGCACTTTGCATTTAGGCCAAAAAGTTCAACTTTGGTCTAATCTTAGCAGAGCACTTTCTTCCACGTTTGCTGTGTGCTCTACATCGCTTGTGGCAAACTTCAAACCTGACTTCTTATGTCTTTCTTTAAACAATGGCTTTCTTCCTGCCACACGTCCATAAAGACCAGATTTGTGGGGTACACAACGTAAAGTTGTCCTGTGGATTCTCCCACCTGAGCTGTGGATTTCCCCCACCATGGGTCTCGTGGCTGTTTCTTGGTCTTTCAGTCTAGGTGGACGGTCATCCATTAGTAGCTTTGCAGTTGTGGCATTCTTTTTTTATTTTTGAATGATGGATTAAACAATCCTCTTTGAGATGTTCAAAGCTTGGGATATTTTTTTATAACCTAACCCTGCTTTAAACTTCATCCCTGACCTGTCTGATGAGCTTTCTGACTAGAACACGCAGAGTGTAGAGCATTACAATAGTCTAACCAATAGGTAACGAAAGCATGAACTAGTTTTTTTGCAGTTTTTTGCCTGTAACGGCATAATAATGTTTATTTTTTGCAATAATTCTAGGGTGAAAAAAACCTATCCTGGTAATGTTATTTACATGAGGCTTAAAGGAAAGATTAGGGTGAACAAACACACCCAAGGTCTCTGACTGCGGTACTCGCAGAGACAGAAAGACCATACATAATCTGAAAGTTTACCTGCATGTGGTCCTAGTTGAAAACGTCTGTCTTATCAAAAATAGGTAGTAGGAAGTTATCAAGCATCCACTGTCTAATATCATTTACACACTTCCCAACATTGTTAAGATAACCTTTCTCATCTGGCTTTGCTGAAAAATACTGTGTATCATCAGCATAGCAGCAGCGGAACCTAATTCTGTGTGTATGTTTTATTTTATTGAAGAGGGCCTAAGACAGATCCTTGTGGAACACCAAACTTTACCTCAGAGAGTTCTGAAAACTCACTATTTAAATCAACAAAACTGATAATAATCAGTAAACTAGGACCTGAGCCAGGAGATAGCTGTTCTCTTTATTCCAACAACTCTTTCTAGTTGTTCTCTCTTTCTTTCTAAGGAGGATATTGTGATCAATGTTGTCAAAAGCTAGGAAACACAGCCCTGATCAGTGGCCAATAACAGGTCATTTACAACTTTAACCAGTGCTGTCTCTGTGCTATGGTGGGGCCTTAATCCTGACTGATAAATTTAAAAAATGTTATTCATAAGTAGGTGTGAGCGTAACTGCTGTCCCACAACCTTTTCTAAAATTTTTGAGGTAATCAGGAGGTTTGATATTGGCCTAAAGGTCAGGCTTTTTAATTAGGGGGGTTGATAAATGCCAGTTTGAAAGATTTAGGTACAAAGAAAACTTGTGGGCAAGGGATCTCAAAAACAAGTTGATGGTTTTGATAAGGAAATAAGTGAAATTAATTAATTTTGTTGAATAACAGTAAAAAAATATGTAAATATTACATCGGTAGTATTACCAGTATTATTACAGTAGTATTACAGACTACTGATATAATTTGGATTTATATCAGTAGTCTGTATTTTTGCCTGATATATATTATTTTTTTTAAATTAAAAAAGTTATAATCACTACCTATTGTGGTGTGCATGTTACTGGTGGGCTTTTATTTTCCTATTAATTTTGCTATGGTACTAAAAAAAAAAAATCTAGGGTTATGTTTGTTTCTATGAGGTGGAAAAATGTATGCAGATCTAGCAGCACTAAGACCTTTTTTATTGATTGATTATTAAAATGTATAATTTATTTATAATTTGTTGATTATTAAAATGTATACTAACGTCACCAACAATTAGTGCTTTCTCTAAGAAAGTATCCAGATTTGTAATGAAATCTGCAAAGTCTATGAAAAAATCAGAGTAGGGCCCTGGAGTTCTATAAATAATGACTAACGGAATTGAATGACTAGACTTGTTTTGGACTGTATTTTTTATGTTGATATAGAGAACTTCGAATTTATAACATTTGTGTTTAGTTTTTTTGTGTGATGTTCAGAATATTATTATTATAAATAGCTGCGACGTCACCCACTCTGCTATTTAGCCGGGGCTGATTTATGTAACTATAGCCAGGAGGACTAGCTTAATTTAATGCAGTATATTTATTCGGTCTAATCAACGCTTCTGTCAGACACATCACACTAAACTTTGATCTGTAATCATTTCATTTATAATCATTGCTTTTGACATTAGAGATCTAATATTTAACAGACCCATCTTTAGATCACAGCTGCTGGCTGTGTATTCACTCTTAATTAATTTAATGTTAATCAAATTACTTAAACCCAAACAAGTTTTTTAACTTATTACAGAAGACAAACACAGTCTTATTATATTGAACCCGGGGTGACGAATCTATGCAGCTAGTGGACAGTCAGTGTAGCCTGTTCGTCTGCTCCCTGGCCTTGGCTCTCGGTAGTCACTGTTTAACTAGTCCTGTTCTATGACTATGTCCTGTGTTACAAGAAAGGAGAGCAGCACCTTTCCGAGTCGGATAGATACCGTCCTGCCCTAACAGGCCAGTCTTGCCCTCAAAGTTCTTTCAGTTATCTATGAAGCTTACATTGTTTTTGAAGACTCAATCGGACATCCAGCAGTTCAGCGACCATAACCTGCTGTAAGCTACATTGCCACACCATACTGGGATGGGGCCATAGCATATTAACGCATTGGTATTGCCTTCTCTAGCTTACACACCTCTATAATATGTGAAAACTATCTTAGAGAACCTATGCTTTTCTAAAACACTAAGCTGACCTGGTATGTCTGGTGCCCTGGTTCTACACCAAACCTGTGCTGCTGGTTCCCCTAAAGGCCTAGCTAATTTCACGTGCCTTAAAATGGAGTCTCCCATAACCAGAGCTCTTTCAGGTCTTTCAAGAGCAAACCTGTTTAACATATGAAGTGAGGAATGGTGCTCCTGTGGGCAAGCCATAGTGTTAGTTTTGGCTTTGCGAGTATGCTGCCGAGTCCCCACCCGGCTAATGTCAGGGAATTGCTTACTTCACTTAAGGCATCCAGACATTCCGCAGCAAAGCTTGAACTGCTCTTACACTTACTAATTCTCTCTAGAGTCTGGATGTGATCCTCTAATGCTAGGATCTTCAGCGTCAAAGAACTAACTGGCTTACACTTTTCAGATACAATTATTGCTAGTGACAGAGAAAGACTGACTAAACAGTTTATCTCCTAAACTAACTTTGCTTCAACTGTAATAAAAACGTGCATTTTTATTTGCAATATTTTTATGTCTCTCTCTTCTTTAGCACATTACTTTAAATCTGCCAGAGTCTTTACCGGTCTTTGAGCTTCTGGTACAGGAGAGTGATGAACTACCACAGTTGTGTGTGGGGGTACACTACAGAAATTACAACCCTAAAGAGGCCAAGAATAATTTTCAATTTAACATTTTCTCTCTGGATGATACAGCCAGGGAGCCCCCAGGTATGCAAATACACACACACACACACACACACACACACAATACAATACACTATAAACTACACCACAAAAAAATGCATGCTATATAGTTGCATTACTGTCTTCACAGAGGGCGAGACTCTAGAACTAAAACAGTTGGCTCAACTGGATGGAGACACAGTCCTCATAGCCATGAAAGGTATATAAATTTATCATTTTATAATGTTTAAAAATATCTATATATGTAATATAAATGTATTTATAAAGTTTATAGAAAGTTTACTTCTTCTTTTAGACAAAGTGAAAGCTGTAAATCTAAATGGCTGCACAAGGAAAGACTTAGTTTCTGAACTCACCTTTGGCTTCTTCATTGAGACTCTTGGTGAGCACAGGATGTTTCACCACCTACATTTTTCAAGCTAGGTTTTATAAACAACTGTTTATTTAGTTATTAAATCCAGTAATAAATACACCTAATCATTTCCTTGGAAGCCTGGAGAGCCATTCCAGGGATATCACGGTATTATGATGCGTGTTTATATTCTTTAGTTTAGATGCACACCGCCCAGATTCAAAAGGTGTGCTGCAATCAATGCACAGGCGAGTAGCATATTCTGGCATAATGCATGCTACTGATGGTCAAGCCCCTAGGGCACTGAGTGCTTATGTAGACCGTACCTTTAGTTGGCCTTTCAACTGAATTGTGGCCATTGTGGCCCATATGAGCCAGGAGAAGTGTAGTCTGCACTGGACACATTCGCAAGTTTTTATAAGTTGAATGTTCCCTGCTTAGCAGCGCAAGTGCTCTTGGATTGATCTTTTTACTGTTTCTATGAGGTTGCTATATTTTGTCAGAATGAGTTTTGACTTGGCTGCTTGTGTCTGCCTCTGTGTAGCTTATTTATGTGTTATTACTTAAAAAAACCTAGCCGCACCCACTTTTACACCATAGAAAAACCTGATTGATGATGCCTGTCTGCCCCATTTTGGTGCAGCTCATTATTCTGTGTATTTTGTTGTATCAGCCCTGTTTGTTTAGTGCAGTGCTTAATTCTTGATACTAACAATATTTTGCCTGCCCTATCACAGCACTGCCCCTATCTTCTTAAGCCAGTAAGCAGTCTATGATGGTTGCTGGGCGCACCTGACAGCATCTCTGTTAGCTGTTAGAGCGTTGCTGTTAGAGGTCTTTATCATTGGCGCTCCACAGACCTTATAAAAGGTGATGTCAGCAGCAAAATACTCAGAATCCGATACTGAACACTACTCCGCCGTAGAGCAATGAGTGCAACTATGACAGCAATGTCTTGTTTCTGCTCTCAGGAAACTGAAAGTTCTGATCAGTTACAGGAGATGTTTTTTCAGACTTGTAATTGGTGAGAGCAGGTGTTAATGTGTTCAGTGGGGTTAAGGTCTGTGAAACCCACTTGAGTTCTAAGCATAAAACACCATGTCTTCATGGAGCTCTTATTGTCCACAGGGGACTTTGCAAGTACAATTGTATTGCACTTACACCTGCTATATAGTGTACACAGTTCAGTTAAATAGCACAAGCTACATGTACCTACATACCTATGAAACCGATAATTAAAGCTATTTATCAATAAGACTTTCTTGATGTGAAGTAGTGTGTTTTTGTGTTTTTTCTGTTTCTTATTACCTGCTTTATTACCCGGGGCTTTAAAACCATAATGTTTTTCCACAGTGAGTATCCAGGATAGTGTTCTGGCCTTTTGGAAACATGGACTTAAGGGAATGAACCTACAAAGTGGCGAGGTAGATCTATTGATATATTATTGAGCAAAAGGTTCATTTTAATGATAGTATGAATTTAGAAAAAAATGTTGGTTAAGACAGGGTTCGCCAAAGACTTGTGTAGCGGCCAAAAGGTTGCAGCTTAATGGTGCTGAAATTGAACACCAAATCTTTTGATTAGCAGTTCTTGACCACTGAGCTACCAGTTCCACTTATGCAATAACCTTTATCACTTATATTACTAATAATTATTAAGTGTGGTACAGTACATACACAAAAGTTTTAACTTTTTAAATTAGAATCAAGTTAAAATGTATATTTATTTTAAGTTATGCTGTCTATAAAAGATCTTTTAGAACAAATTCACTGTATAAGGAACAAAATAACCAAAAAGAATTATTCATTTAATTCATTTTTGTTTTTATTTTTTATTTTTGTTAAGAATTTACTGCTAACAAACGGAAGTTTTCTTCAACGTTCACTTGACTTACTCATGGCGAAGGTTTAATTTAATGTCTTATTAAAAGCTTTATTCTTTTCTGCAGGTAGTGCAGGAGATCTCGGATGAGAGTCGTATCTTCCAGGTTCTGGGGACACGCAAGTAGGTTCTACAAAATTTACACAACCACATTAGAACAGGAACACAAAATAAGAAACAAATCCAAAACAGGTTTAAATGGTGTTCACTTCACTTTTTTTTATAGGGACATCATCATACAAAGCACTCCAACAGATGATCCGTCTGCTTTAAGCAACCTCTACATCCTTACTGGCCATGAGTAGTGATTTGTGCAGCGTGGAGCCCTTCCAATAATCAATGATCAAGAAGGCACTTCTGTTCCTCTGCAACAAATGTAGTGGAAGTCCTCAGATCCCAATGGGAGGGGACGGAGAACGCCGGCATCATTTCAGCCCACGTCAGAAGAACACATTCACAAAGAAGAAAGAGAAAGAAAGAAAGAAAGAAAGAAAGAAAGAAAAGGTTGAGATAGACAAGAGGCACAGACGGCAAATCAACTGAGAGATTAACAAATGGACTGAAATTAAAGTTTGGACTGTAGTGTAGATGGTTCAGTAATGTAATGTAGCAGATATACGACTGAGCACCATACCGGAGGGTAAAACAGGTATGAGAGCAACAGCACTGCTTATTCTCTGTTTAACTGATGTTGGACTACAGTAAAATTTCTGACTGTATCCACAAACTTGTGTTTTGCAGTGTTATGTTGGCAGCTGAGCACAAAAAAATATTATTTGTTATTTTTTTATTTTGACTAATATATAAATGTTCACTGCACCGTGAAATTGACAGGGTATTAAATCAACACCATGTTGAATGATGGTATCAGTATCTGTGTAATACTTTTATGTTTCATGTTTACGGTTTCATGTTAGAACAGTATTTTTTACTACATCTGCCTAAAAATGCATGAGATTGCTCAGGGGCCTAGTAGTGGCAGCTTGGTGGTGCTGGGACTTAAACTCAGAAACTTTTAATCTGCAATCCAACAATTTAAACACTGAGCTACCACATCCCATATAATTAGTTACAAACTAAGTGCTTAATGCTCAGAATTTAATCCCTACATAATTTATTTTTGGTTTTGCAATAAGAAAAACAATGTTATGTAACTGATGATCAAGTTCAGTCCCCTTTATTTCTCGAGTGTTAACAATAGAGATTGTGTCAAAGAATCACATGGAATAAGATAAAACAGTGAAACTCTCACTAAAACACTCAGTTCAGTTTAATTAATATCTGTAAATTAAGAGTCCCCAAATAAACAAGTGAAAGCGGCAAAAAACCAAACCTTCAACAGTGACAGAATGGAGAAAAAAACACTGGGAGAAACCAGGTTCAGTCGGGGGGTCAGTTCTCCTCTGCGCAGATAAACCAGCAGGTTATTCCACACTGCAGTAAAGATTCTGTAGTCTTGTCTGGATGACCGTCTAGAAGACAAGATCATCACTGAGACACTGCCTCTGAGGTTTATTGTCTCTGCGCTGATCCACCAAATGGACTGGATACAGACTGGATCTGGTAGTGACTGCGAGCTCGGAAATGAAATAATTTGACATGTTAGCGTAGATGCAATTTGACTTATGATATACAGATATATTATGTGTTATTGGTGGTGTTTCTCGGTTCCGGTTGATCTGATTATTGCAGTCTAACAATCCTTCAAAGGGTTTAAATAATGAAAATGTGTGTATTATGTGTAATTCAGGTTAAAGAGATGTGTCTTTAATCTCGTGTTAAACTGGCAGAGTGTGTCTGCCTCCCGAACAGTGCAGGGTAAATTATTCCAGAGTTTAGGTCTAGATAAGAAAAGGAGCACAGCTATAATAAGATAAGAGTCACTCAGGTAATGAGGTGCTAAAACATTCAGGACTTTAAAATCTATTGGATATTTAATAGGGATAAAGATAACAGTCATTACAGCATTGGAGCAATTTCCTTATCACATTTTATCATTTTTCACAATCTGTTATCACATGAACAAATACGTTTGTTTATTTATTTACGTGTTTGCAAAAATCAGTCTTTTTATTATATTTCATTCAGTGCATTAAGTAGTATTCTGCAGAACACAATCTCTACTTCTCTGTTTTTTAGATCTTCTCCAAGCCGATCTTATAATTACTATATTGGATGAATGAAATTTAGGAATGAAATGTTTTTGGCAGAGACACTTTGGGTTTTGTTGCCTATTTTTCTTTATTTTCCTGTCCTGTGGGATATTTAATACATGCATTTTTCGTAAACACAGCACTGACTGTAGATATGTTTATGTACACACACACACACCAGCTACCCTTGTGGGGACTCAATATAGGTGTGGTCGTTTTTATACTGTACAAACCGTATTTCCATCCCCTAACCCCTACCCCCTAATCCTAAACAGAAACTTTTGCATTTTTACTTTCTTAAAAAAATCTCAGAAGCATCTGTACTCATGCGAACCTCACTTTGATCCCCATGAGTCTGTATGTAATTGTTTTTAGGTCCCCAAAAGGTTGTATAACCCTGTAATATATATATATATTCACTAAAACACTATATATACTCACTAAAAACACCTATTTATACCCGAGCGATATGTTGTCGCTAGATGGCGCTAGTTTATACTCGTTTTGTGATTTTTGGGAATAAGATGTGGTCTTTTCTGAGCTGTCGTTGATGTGGTGGCAGAAGAAGGAGAAGAAGCAGAAGAACATTGGAGAAACACTGACTGATTGAACTGGTACATAAGTATAATGTTTGTGTCTGAAGGTGTGTGTTAGACAAACACATTGTGCGCCGCCCTGTTTGTTTTTCCTAACCCTTTTATTATGAACATTACAGAGCGGTGTGTTCCGCTCACTGCGTGCAGAAACACACACACACACACACACACACACACTACAGTCCCAACTGAATTCCGCTAAACGCTTCCTGTCCGCAGTCCTGTGTGCGTTTGATTTTATTAATGTCTCTGGAGATTTCTTGCCTGTCCTTCAGGCAGCCATACGCAGGTCTCGTTCTGAATGGCGTGAAATCTGTAGAGACACGATGGCGCCCGCTGCTGGCGGAGATGGAGAACTGCACCCTGGCCGTCCACATCGCACAAAAGGACTGGGAAGGAGAGGAATGGAGGGACATCCTGACGGAGAAATTAGCCATGAAACAGGCTGAAATTGAGGAACTGCTGGAATCCGGGGAGAGGTTTGGCCGCGGGGTCGTGGCAGGTGAACATGATCTGCACATTAATACCAATGTTATCTGAATATTTCCAACCCTAAAACCCCCCAAAAAATACTGCATTTAATATTCAGGACAAATAAGCAGTAATGCATAATGCAGCTTCTTTTTATAGACAAAGAGAGAGAGAGATAGTGTGAGGGAGGGAAATAGATGGATAGAAAGAAAGATTATAGACAGTGTTTATAGTTATGATCCAGTTAATCCATTAAGACATAACACATACGTCTGAGAAAGAAACAGAAATTATTTTATTTTATTTTATTTATGAATGTATTTAATTTATTTTTTAAGTATTTTTTTATTTGATGTGAATTTTATTGCATCAGTAAAGTTTGGCTTTTTGCTTATTGTTTGAAAGGAAGGAACTATTGGTCGTTGCTGATAATTAAGGTTATAGAATATCAGTTGGTATCTCAGCTCTGGTGAAATATAGTTTGAGCTCTGTCAGTACATCAGGACTCTCAGGTAGTTCCTACAATAATCCATGCTACATACCTGTCCTAAATACAATGTGTTCTTGGTAATCAGGTCTTGTGGATGTCGGCGAAACCTGGTTCTGTTCCGAAGATGTCTCGACAGAACAAATGAGCGAGCTTGAGAAGGCAGCATGTCTGAGAGGACTTGCGGAAAAACACCTAACGAGACTGTCCAGGCCGCGCTGGCTCACAGAACCATTATATTCCAGAGGCCATAAAGACCTGTGGAGGGTCCAGATCCCAGCACGTCTGCTTCCTCCTGATCCTGTGGTTGAGACCATGTAGCCTTCACAGTTAGTTTATTGACTGACTAACAGGTGTGGGATCAATTCTACAAACTGAGGACTATTTATTTTCTTATAGCCGTTTCACATTTTTAACATATTCTCAGTTATACGTGTAGAAATTAAATACATGCTGGGTTAGAAAAAAAACAATACAACAAATATCACTGTCAGGATCTGTCCTGTTGCAGTTCACTTCATCATTCTACTGTTATTCTATCGTAATTAATCACGCCTGATTGTTTACCTTAACAATAAAGAAATAACACCCTTTTAAAATCTATATTTATGCACTGCCTTTTATTTATCATTGTCTATTTAAAGGACGTGGACATAAGTGTTGTGCGGGAATGGGGAGCACTTTTGTAGGTGGGTGATTAATAAGGATGAAGCTTATCACTCAGTTTGTTTCGTTCAGTAGATCTGCAAGCCTTTTTAAGATCCAGCTTGAAACAAGAAAACCGTCTCAATGATTTGGTTTAATGCTGACCGCACATGTGACTGTATGTGGAACACAAACATTTATAATCGTTATTCTGACTGCAAAAAAAAGGGATTATTTCTCTGAGGTTTGCAGATATTAATGAATGTTCTAGTTTTGGTCATTTGTAGGTTCAATAAATCTTTATTCTGAACGGTACAGCTGTAATATTTTTATTCTTATACCTCAGTCTGTAACTTAAAGTTTTGGGAAGCGGTGGCTTAGTGGTTAAGTGTTGGACTGACACCAGAAAGACTAGGGTTCAATTTCCAGCACCACCAAGCCACCACTGTGGTCTCTTGAGCAAGGCCCCTAATCTCCAATTGCTCAGCTGGATAACAGAGATAAATGTAAGTCGCTCAGGATAAGAACGTCTCTTCTTTCTCTTCCCCCAACACAGTTTGGGTGTTTGGTCCACTTAGTTTGTGATTTATCAGATCAATATTGATTCATTCATTTACTGAGATTAGTAAGATTGTGTGTCGGACAGAATAAAACGCTTTGCTTTTTAATTTTACACAATGTTTGTCAGTGATTCTCCGGATCCGTTGCTCTTCCATCGACCTGTCAGTCTTTACTAACAAAAACTAAAGGAAAATGTTGGGAATCCTGAAGACGCTGCATGTGAGACTGAGCGAAACACTGGAAATTCTGGAGGATGAAAAACCAACATGAGGATTTCGATAGTGTGTTCAGATATTAATAATTTTTATATTCAAGATTTTTTCCCTGTTATTTAAGTGTTTTAAGTCATTTTTAAGTATTTTAGTTTATTTATTATATAAAGTCTTTTTGTTAATTTTCCAAAATAACTCCCTGTTTGAATAATATTGTAAAATAATTTGTGCTCGATTATTTATGGTATATGTTGTTATATTAATATGAAGTTAAGTAAAGGTATTCCAATGCCAAATACTTATTCAGGCTGTGATCAATCACACTTTTTCTCTGGTAGTCCATCATCTGTGTCCTCTGTGTTGAAAATCGGTCTATCCTGAAGTTTGAGGAGAAATTTCTGAGAGGAGCTGTCATCAATATAAAATATTACAGGGATCATATAAAGGATCATTATTAGTAAACAGGACATCCTGACATTATTAATAATCTTTTGTAGTGAACAGGATCATTTTAACAGGAGGACAGAACAACACTGAAAGATGATTGGTTGGTTCTAAGGGTAATGAATGGCTCATAAATAAATAATGTTATTGAAAAGTGTTGTTCTCATAAGTTGCATTCTCAGATGGTTAAATAGACTTGGAATATTAGAAAGAATTAAGAGTTGTGTTTATCTTTATAAAGTTCTGTAGCTGCACGAGAACCAGTAGTAAAAACAATAAACATCTCATCAGTGGTCCAGGTCATCACACTGCAGGTCTGATAACATCAATTTATTGGAATGTAACATGAAATACATTCACAACAACATGTATATCACACAATCTCTCTCTGAAGACCTACAGTAAACCGGACTAGTTAATCGTAGCAGTACATCTCCGTCTGATCCAATTATATGGGGATTATTAATCGTAAAAACAATAAATTCAATTGCTACCCAGTGTTAATTAGTGGGTTATGTATGAATACCAACACTAAATATCAGATATTATATCTATTTACATTAGCAGAAGTCCTTATCCACATTTATTTCCAGATATTACAACAACTAAGGGTTAAGGGCCATGCTCAGGGGCCCAACAGTAGTAGCTTGGTAGTGCTGAGAATCGAACCCTGGTCGTTTTGTTATGAGTCCAACACCTTCACCACTAAGCCACCACTTCCCACATACCTACATACATCATTAGCCTGTCTATCTGTTATGTTAACGCAGCGCTATTTATTAAACTCAAACAAATCCTTCTATCAGATCTTCCGCTCCCTACTGGACACATCTGGAACAACAGGGCTCCTCTTATAGCCCTGGGAGCTGGTAAGCCCCGCCCACTCAATCCCAATGGGCGGAGCTTTCGTTTTCACCGTGTGGCGCTCCAGCAGGCACCGCCCTGGTCTCAGCTCCAGACGTCACACCCGTGGAGCGCGAGTCGAAACACGCGCTCGGTTTCTGGGGAGTGTCGGAGTCTCGGACGGAGAGAAGGTACGAGGATGTGGTGAATTCTAAAAACGTCACGTGCACAACGTAACATTCTAAACGCATGTTAGAACTGTGGGTGAAGTGTTCTAGAAATGAACCCGCTGAAGTCTGTACACAAAGACACGGCGGCGGATCAAAGCAACTCCAGCGGAAAACTCCGGACCAGTACGAGTTCCAGCACGGAGACCTTAGACAGGTGAGACACTATAAACCTCTGTGTGTGTCTGTGTGGTGTGTCTGGAAAACTGTTTGATCTTTATCTATAAATGCGTGTGTGTGTGTGTGTGTGTGTGTGTGTGTGTGTGTGGTGTGTGTCTGGAAAACTTTGATTTTTTATCTATAAATTGTGTGTGTGTGTTGTGTGTGTGTGTGTGTTTAATGATCGCTTTTAACAATAGAGATTGTGTCAAAGAATCACATGGAATAAGATAAAACAGTGAAACTCTCACTAAAACACTCAGTTCAGTTTAATTAATATCTGTAAATTAAGAGTCCTCAAATAAACAAGTGAAAGCGGCAAAAAACCAAACCTTCAACAGTGACAGAATGGAGAAAAAACCACTGGGAGAAACCAGGTTCAGTCGGGGGGTCAGTTCTCCTCTGCGCAGATAAACCAGCAGGTTATTCCACACTGCAGTAAAGATTCTCAGTACTGATGTGTGTGTTTGTCTGGATAAGTGTTTGATCTATAAATGTGTGTGTGTGGGTGGGTGTGTGTTTGTGTTGTTTGCCTTTGATTGTGTTGCAGTCCTACAGGTGCTCATGTTGAATGGTGTAAACAGCTGTTTACAGCCACAATATCATCTCAGTCTCTTGTAGCAGTTCCAGCAGTAGCAATGTCTCGAGACTATAAGGTGAGACAGTCACATACACATAATAAACACTAATGAGACTCTAATAGCAGAATATTCAGGGTTCGAGCAGTTATGGTGCGAAAAAAAAATCTTCGATATGAGTCCCTGACCTGAAGACAGCTAAAGGCAAATATGGAGACAGCTAAAGGCAGCTATTTACTTTTAATTCGAGCGCCACCTGTTGGCAACACACTTTGCACTAACTCCAACATACTATGTTCAATCTGCACCAAACTTTGTTTGATATAAATGCTGGCCTGAAGACATCTGCATGCCATTAATCCATTATAGTCATAGCATAGCCATTAAAACCAGCCAGTTTATTAAGTTTATTACACTTTAAACCTTTCCTGAGATGTATTTAATCTCGTTATACGGGTTTATTCCTTCCCTTATTAATCCATCACTTCCATGTGCCCTTCAGAAAAATCCCTTTACTTATGGTGTATAAACGAACTATTTTATTTAAATTAGTTCACATTTTCTCAAGCATTTTTTAACCAATTAATGCCTAATCAGGGAAATTTAGTTCTTTTTAAAATATGTGAACAAAGGCAGATTATTTATAACAGCGTTTTTCCCATCACTGCGTCTAGTTTGATATATGGTGTAATATACACAATTTAGCCATGTGTATTCTGTGGACGAAACTCCAGCGCAGATTGTTTAAAAAAGGTGGGAATGTTAGTAGGAGATGACAATAAATGTACAGAATACAACAATGGAATTCAATAGTATAGATAGGATAGAATGGGAAAACACAAACCCGCAATTCCAGTGAAGTTGGGACAGTGAAACAGAAATAAAAACAGAATGCAGTGACCTGCAAATCCTTGTTGACTCATATTCAAAAGACAAAATACTCAATGTTCAAACTAATAAACTTTATTGTGTGTTGTAAATCTTCACACCACATTCCAATAGTTCTGGGACAGGAGCATTTTCACCACTGTGTTACATCATCTGTCCTTTAACAACATTCATTAAGTGTTTATGAATAGACACAGTAATTATTGAAGTCTTTGTAGATTGAATTCTTTCCCTTTTACTGCTTGATGGATGATTTGAGTTGTTCAACAGTCTGCGGTTTGTGCTGTGGTATTTTGTGTTTTATAATGTGCCACACATTTTCAATAGGAGACAGTTCTAGACTGCAGGCAGGTCAGTCTAGCCGTGGCCAAAGCTTTTGAGAAGGACACAAATAATAATTTTTACAAAGATTTCTTCTTCAGATATGTTTGTCAGATGTTACAATGGTTATACTGTGGTATATTTACAATAATTACACACTTTTTATAAATGTTAAATGCTTTGACTAACAATAAAATTAATTTAATGCAAAGACTCGATTTCTTTTGCAGTATTGACCTTTCTTTTTCAGGACCTTTGCGATTTACCCTGAATTTTTTAGAATTTTTTTTAGAATTTCTGGGTTTTGTGGGTTTTGTTCCCGCAGCTTGAATGGTTGGAAAAAGTTTCTGTTAGAATGTTTTTGAACCTTTTTTAAATTTATGGCTGTGTTCTTAAGCAAAATTGTGAGGGAACCCATTTCTTTGACTGAGAAGTAATTACACACTTGGGAATGCTTTACTGTTGGCATGACACAGGACTGATGGTAGCGCCAACTTTTTATCTCCGCTTTTCTACAGCTACCTCAAACACAGGGGATTCATAAGAAAAAGAACTTTACCTCAGCCTGTAGCAGTCTAATCCCTCTACCTTTTGCAGAAAATCAGTCTTTCTCTAATGTTTTTCCTGGACAGAAGTGTCTTTTTTGATAGACAGACAGACAATGAAAGACCTTTATTGTCATTGCAGTAGAGATATAAAGCAACAAATGCTAATCCACCAGAAGTGCAAGTAGCACACTGTGCAAATAAACAAGTGCAGATAAATATACATTAATTACAACATTAATTACAACAACATTTAATAAGTGTTTATGAACTGACACACTGATCATTAAAGTTTTGTAGATTGAATTCTTTCTTATTATTGCTTAATGGATGATTTGAGTTGTTTAACAGTCTGCGGTTTGCACTGTCGTATTTTGTGTTTTATAATGTGGCACACATTTTTAATGGGGTACAGTTCTGTGCTAAACTGCATTAGTGCAAATAGTGTGCAAATGAACAAGTGCAGATAAATATACATTAAATTATTATACATTATTAATGTACATTAATAAATAAGACTGTGTCTCTATGTGCACAGCGAAGTATGTGCAAGTATTTACAGCATATAAAGTCTTGGGTTTAATTATGTATGTCTGCATATGTGCGCATTATGTGCATTGTATGTTAATCAGTTGCAAAGATAAGATAATATCCTCCATGTAGACTGATTTATTGTTTTTGTTTTTGCTGATTAGACAACTGGTATTATCTGCATATTTGATGAAGATGTTGGAGTTATACCGTGCAACACAGTCATGGGTAAACAGAGAGTAGAGCAGTGGGCTTAGTACACATCCTTGTGGGATGCCAGTGTTTAGGCTTAAGAATATGTTTAGGGTTAGGGATTTGTGAATAACCAACCGTACAGACTGTGGTCTATTTGTTAGGAAGTCCATCATCCAACTACATATGAATGTTCAGATGTATAGATACTCAGGTCACCGAGCTTTCCGATCAGTTTATTAGGGGCAACTGTATTAAAAGCAGAGCTGAAATCAATGAACAACATACAAATGAATGTATTGTTGTTGTCTAGGTGGGAAAGTACTGATGAATAGTGATAGAAATGACATCTTTCATTGACCTATTTGGTTTGGTGTGGGTCCAGTGTAGGTGGGAGTCTCGCTATGGGGTGACTTAGAACCAGCGCTCTCAAGCACTTCATAACATTGGGTGCCCCTTCTTGACACTCAACTGCACTCACACCTGACCACTGGTGGTCCCCTTATACCATAGCTGCCTATTGCTGATAAGTTTGGGTATTCAGTATGTCTGCTATCATGACTACAATAGTCAGAGGCTTGTGCTTAACAAGGCTCCATTGTCTTCTTGGTAGTGACATCATTCTGTTTTTCCCTTTGACCCACAGCTGTACAGTAAAGTGAAAGACTGCATTCTCTTTAGCCATGCAAAACAGTCCAACAGTTATTAAAGGGGAAAGTCTTTATTAATACCGTGAGGAACTCTTTAATCTACAGAAACTGATTTAACCTTGACAGGGTCATGGTAGGTCCTGATACACTGGGAGTCGAAGACATTTAACAAGACATTTTACAACTGATAGCATTTTTGTAGTTTAGATTGTAATGGTGAATACATTCTATCCTTTATTAACTCTATATTCTTCCAGTTCATATCCTTTGTACTCTATCTGCAATACCACCACTTTTATTTTAATTTTATATATTAACATTATGTCCTTATTAATGTTCCCTTTTGTTGTTTTCTAACGTCGGAAAATATAAAAGGTAACAAAAAATGTATAATTGATCAAACATTTATTTAAATGTTCTACTAACAAAAACTCCTTAAATGCACATTATATTGGGCAGTTATGTAGATACCCTGGTAATGGTATAAGTCGTTGGGCTAAATTACTTATCTTTGGTGTCCAGAAGACTGCATTTCTTCTTCTTTTAGTGTATTTTTCAAGAATCTTTAAAGTGATTCCTTTCTTTATACGGTTTTATGCGGCTTTGAGCAGCCATTTAAGGGCAAATTTATAGTCTTTTTTTATTGTAAAGGTTTTTTACTGGTGTATAAATCTTTACATAATCAGGCCCTTAAATTACCTCTCAAAGCTGTTCCATTTTTATACTCCTACTAGAAGTCTAAGATCGACTAATCAGAATCTCCTCTTAGTTCCTCAGTCCAGACTTGAACATCGAGGGAACCGTGCTTTCTCTGTGGTTGGGCCTCAGTTATGGAACCACCTCCCGATTGAGATTAGGATAACTCCTTTACCTATTCATTTTCCCATCACTTTTAAATACACACTTGTTCAATCTGGCCCACTAATATTCCTTTTTATTCCCGTCCGCTGTGCCGCTGAATGTTTATCAGTCTTCTGAATGTTTAGCTGTCGTTCCTTTGTTTTTTTAAATGTCTGTTTTATTAGCACTGTTTTATGTGTCTATGGTCTAATTTTACGTACAGCACTTTGGTCAGTCTTGTGGCTGTTTTTAAATGTGCTTTATAAATAAATGAACTTGAACTTGAACTTTTTCTTGTCTATTTTTGCCCTCCAGACAGTGGCTGTGCTTTAAACAGTAATTTACTCAGAGTAACTGCAACAGTAACGTTGTACAGTTTTCCTGTAACCCGTAGTGTGCATCTGCTGTTCATATATAGGATTTAACATTCAGTGAAACTGCTTCTGTGTTCCTTACACTCTCCCCCATCATTCAGTAATTACTCTTGCCTTTTTTCATGCACTGACTTGT